>JABAEC010000011.1:196844-322552 GCA_013435705.1 Claviceps paspali | reverse complement strand
CCCCCACTATTTTTGCCCCCCCCCCCCCCCCCCCCCCTTTCTTTCCGAGCAGCTCTTCGAGAAAATATGTTGAAACAAAAAAAAGAAGAGAAGAAGAGAAGAAGAGAAATTGCAAAACATCTCTGGCGGGGTTTTATCTTTATTTTCATCTTCATTTTTATACATTATTTCATCTTCCTTCCCCGCTAACTTGGATTCAACAAAACAAAAAGCCTTTCGTCTGCAACCCAGCTTCAGCACCTGGTCCCACGTCACGATGCTGCACCTCTACCTCCTCAACGCGCGGGTGCGGTGCCTCGAGCGCGACACCTACCGCAACTGGCAGCAGCAGCTGATCGACCACTTCTTCTTCGACTGCGAGAAGAAGATGCACCTCGACCACAGCATCACCTCGTCTGCGCTGCGACAGCGGTACCTCAAGGACATCTTCGTGCAGTGGCGCGGCCTGCTGCTCGCGTACGACGAGGGCCTCATCAAGGGCGACGCCGTGCTCGCGAGCGCCGTGTGGAGGAACCTGTTCAAGGGGGCGCCGGACGCGGACCCCAGGACCCTGTGCGCCATCGTCGGCTGGATGCGCAGCTGTCTGGTCGGGCTCGAGGCCACGTCCGACGCCGACTTTTCACTGCGGGCGCCTGATATTCTGGCCAAGCCTGTCGAGGGGTTCTGGACGAGGCTGGAGGAGCCGTTTGCGAGGGCGTATGCCGACGAGGAGTCGAAGGGCGGCGTCTTGGCGTGATATTTTGGGGGGGAAAGGGGCGTTTAGCAAGAGTAGTATTATTAATGGGTTCGTCTCTCGTGCCATGGCAGGGTGTGTGATTCTATATGTGTATGTCTGTATGCATGTGTATGTGTCTCTGTATGTGTATATGTGTGTGTCTGTATGCGTGTGTATGTGTCTCTGTACGTGTATATATATATATATATATATGTGTGTGTGTGTGTGTGTGTGTGTGTGTGTGTGTGTGTGTGTGTGTGTGTGTGTGTTTGTGTGTCTGTGTCTGTATATGCAGTCGCAGATATATCGTCTCTATCTCTAACCATGCAACAACAACAACAACAAAACACTCCTCGCTCTCGCTCTCACTCCCTCTCCCACATCTGCCACTGATACCTCACCCCCCCCTCCTCAACATGGCCCTCCTCCCCGCCCGCCTCCTCGCCCGTCCAGGCCCTCCACGCGCGACCGTCGCACCTCGTCCAGCCGCCGTCCCGCCGCAGATCCGGGAAAAACGTATCGCACGCAAAGTCCCCCTCCACGCTCGTCAGGAGGACCCTCCGCGCCTCGCGCCGCCGCATCGCCTGCTCGTAGATTTGCCCCCCGCCCATGACGAACACCCTGCTCACGAGGGGATGGCGTCTCGCCCGCTCGATGGCCTCCTCCAGGGACGTCACCCGCACGAGAAGCTGCTGCTCCGCCTTCTCCGACTCCCCTGCATCACTGCTGCTCCGCGAAATGACTATGTTGAGACGCTTCCGCAGGGGCCTGAACCGTTCGGGGATCGAGTCCCATGTTTTGCGGCCCATTATGACGGCATTGATGGCGTTGGGCGGGCTCTGTGGGGGTTTTTTTTGGGGGGGGATTTTATTTTAAACGTCTTGTGTCAGCGGGTGTGTGTGGTTTTTGGACGGGCAGAGACAAGAAGAAAAGAAAAGATGCACACACACATATATATATATATATATATACGTATGCCTTTCTTCAAGAGGTCTCCCCCTTCTCTCCAAGGGGCTTCAAATTCACCTCCGGCGCCGTGCGCGTCGTCACCCGCGCAAAGTACTGCATTTCCCGCCGGAGACCCGTCCACGGCATGGCGCCGTTGAGCCCGATCCCCATGGACCGCGTTGCTGCCACGATGAGGGTCAGCTCAGGCTTCATCGCCGAGTCTGCGTCCGAATCCGCCAGTGGCATTGGTGTCTATAGCGGACCGAGGTGTTCGTGGCGTAGTTTTGTCGCGTTGGTTTGAGAGGAGAACGACGACGTGTTGTGAGATTTTTTTTTTTGTCCCGAGTTTTTGTCGCGCAGAGTGGGCGGTGTGGCGTGGGGACCCAGCTTGTTTATTGAGGTTTTTGTTCTTCTTTCTTTCTTTCTTTCTTTCTTCTTCAATGTAATACGTCTCGTGTCACCAGGGCTACTTGTTCTCCTCTTCTTTCGTTGACGATGCGTTTTCCACGTCTCCTTTTGAATCCTTACTCCTAGCATGAATGAGGGGACTCACTTATCATCTACTACCCTTTTAAAACGCCGTCTCGGAGATGACGTAATGACATGGTAAATTTTACTATACTACGTACTAGTATTACCAGCTTCAACTGCCACGTACTTTCAACCCAACAAATAGATGCGCATATACCAGCCAGTATTCAACTACCGAGTTATTCGTCGTTAGGCTTTGATTGAGTCTTCATATCTACTAGTACGTAAGTAGGAGTCCGTGTTCGAGGTAGCATTTTTGGCATGCGGAAAAATACAACATGAGAATCACGTGACATTCACTTACCCCCCCCCCCGACGATGTGAACCATGATTCCAAAAACATACATATATATATAGTAGTGTATATAGAAAAAAAAAAGAAAATGAATGCAACTGAGCAGGTTCAGAATCTGACTGCCAACCAAAGTGAAAAGAAAAGGACACCAAACAATTTAGAAAGCAAACAAAAGTCTCCGTCCCTGCCTGCCAAGGAAAGCAAGACGTATGCTCCATGGCTAAACTCCCCTTTTTTTTCTTCTCGTTGTTTCTTTCTCTTTCTCAGATTTGATTCGTCCCGATTTCTTTCAGAGTACACCACTTCAATTGCTTCCCTTTACCTGAGATGGCCGATATATGCCATGGCTGTGTACTTGCGAGCACCGCGACGTTCCATGCACTCTACTGCGTGATCCAATTTTTCCATCATCATCATCATCATCATCTATCTATCTCTTCCAGAGTCATGTCCTCAAAACTTCTCCAGAGACGACTCTCCTCTCCGGCTTTCAAATCTCGCATCAGCTTTGGCTCAGGGGCCCCACTCCCTGCGAGACTTCGATATCTCTGATCGTGTCGTTGAACACCTTGCTGAGGTTGCCCACGGCCCTATGGCGGTTCCACTCGCGTCTCGATTTCCAAATCTCATCCATCAGCTCCCGGTTGATTTGTTCCATCTGCTCAATCGTGCAGCCCGACGTGCGATCAGTCAGCACCAGCAAGAGGTTGTCGATTGCGCTCTCCACCGACGGCGGCTGCGACGCGGATGAGCCTGGATATGGGCAACGACCGCCCTGCGGCTCCTGCGACGCGGCAAACTGTGAGCCCTGTATCGCAGCTCCGTCTCCCGAGTGGCCGCTCGAGCGGGGAGGGTGAGATTGTAAAGATGCCGGGCTGTCCGTCAGGTCGTGGCCCGGAGCAGCAGCGTTCCCACGCGCCAGTGCCTGAGCCTGCGAGTGTACCCATGTTTCGTCACTGGACGTGGCTTGACCGGGCACCACGAGCGTATCTGGTATGTCTCCGTCATTGCCGCTTTCGCCGTTCTGGTGGACACCGTGGTTCCCATTGGTAAGCTGCGTGCTGAGGTTGGACGACCTGTGGGTGGACGGATCAGAAGTCTTGGTCGACGATGCGTCATTGGCCACTGCGGACGGTGAGACCCCGGGTGGCATGGATGTAATGGCTGACCTTTGTGACATTCGCGTCGGGCCCGTGTGTTCCTTGGCCGAGTTGTCCTCGGACTTTGTGGGCGGTCCCATGACAGCATACGCTCGGGTGGCTCCGGGATGGGAGGAGTTCTCAACGCCGCTCATCTGTGCATCGTGGTCCTCCTGACTTGCTTGGTCCGTCTGTCCTTCTCTTGGCACGCCTTCTTCGTCGTGCGCCTTGTTGTCTTGGTCGTTCGATGAGGGGATCCGGAGCTGGAAGCGAGCAGTGGTGCGAGATCCCGGCACCGTCTCGCCCAGTGTCAGCGGGCCTTGGGAGTCGCTGTCGTTCGTGCCTCCGAGATCTGATTGCACGCGGTTCGATATCGACTGCATGGCCTTGCGTTTTCGCTCCTTCTCAGCGGCCTGTGCGGCCCTCTGAGCCTGACGGCGATGCAGTCCTTCCCAATCAATGCCAGAGCAGGTGATTTCGATGCTAGCGATATCAACCTCTACATTACTCAGAAGTTCGTTCGCCTTGAGCGTGCGCTCCTTGTCTCCGATGTTTTTGGCATCCTTTGCCAGAGCCTTGATGTCAAAAAGGAAATCTTTTGGCCGGGCGTAAAACCCATTCGAAAGTCGCTCCTCGATTGTCGTCGTCTCGATGTTGAAGTACGTTTTTCCTGAAGCCGTGTCACAGAGCACATCGTTGCCGTGCTTGTCTTTGACAATTTCATACGGTCGAACGACACCTTCTGTGACGTCTGGTCGAACGTAGTTGGGATCAGACTCTGCAAACAGATAACTGATTTGGCTTTGGGGAATGACCGGCTGCCTGAATTTCCTGTACTTTTTGTTGATTTGATCCATGACTGGCTGTAAATTACATTTGAGCACGTTGAGCAATTGGTGATCTCGCCTCTTCACCATTTTAATCTCTTCCTTGGTCGGTGGTTTCGGCGCAATCGGAGGAGCAACTGGGAGCTCTTCCAAGACCCTTTTCTTGCGATTCTCTGGATCGGGGAACTCGGCAGGTTTCTTCTTGATGTAGTCAAGCGTTGCAGAGAAATACTCCATCCGGTTTTCCTGGGGGGGGGGGGGGGGGAGAACCACATCAGCAAGGAATGCAAAAAAGAAAAAGAAAGAAAGAAAGTGACGCCAAACAGCATCATGATGATGAGATGACAACTACAAGTTTCTCCCTCTTCCTCTTCAAAACTTACCCTGTCCGGTCGTGCAATTTCCATCTTGTTTTTGCGTGAAAACCCAAACAAATCATGCACAAGGCCACTGGAAAGGTCCTCATGGTCACATTCCGCTGTTGCGAGAAGAACCACGGGATCTGTCGGCGGTATGGACCGTAGCATTGTTTGAAAGGTAAGGAAGGCAAGAGTACCCTCCAGAGTAGCATACCAGGCATCAATGTTGGGGATGTAGATGACGCTGGGCTTGTGGCGCCGAACCTCGGAAAAAAGACTAACAATGACTTGCTCCATTGCCTACATGTCGATTGTCAATAACTGTTCCAAGTATACAGTGACGAATGCAAGGGGGAAGGGGAGACAGAAACAGCTCGGACGGGTTTGGATTCCACTTACCCTCCCGTCGGCGAGCAGCGCCGGCAAGTCAAAATTTTGCACGTGGACGCCTTCGAGATGGTGCAAGACGGCCGACGCGATGTAATTCTGTCCCATGCCCTGGCTTCCATATATGAGGAATCTGGGTCTGAAGACGCGTGAACGCTCGAACTCCTGCTGCATGGCTTCGCGTCCGAAACCATGATCCTCATCTTCATACTGCTCGTACATGGCCTCTTCCAGCGCAGTCATCTTCTTCTTCCTCGGCAGCAACTCATCAAGCAGTCGTTTGGCGTTGCTGAGTTGATGGCGGAGCAGAGGCTCCACGGTCTTGGGTAGCGGCTTTGCGCCAGACGTTGCTGACCGCTCCGAGGATGGAATCAATTTCTTGACGGATATCATGAAATCAGATGCATGGATGGTAATCTTTTCCGGGTCAACAATGAGCTTCTCTGTCGAGCTATAAATCTGCGGATACGTTCGTTGGATGGAGTTGATCGCCGCCTCGGTGCACAGTGCGCGCAAATCAGCGCCACCATAGCCCTTGGTCTTCTCGGCAAGTGAGGTCAAAAATTGCGGCGACAGACCCCAGTCCTTGGTATGGATGTTCAAGATGGATAGCCGGCCGTCAATGTCTGGCAGGGGGAAGTAGAATTCTCGGTCAAAACGGCCCGGTCGTCGAAGGGCAGGGTCGATATTGTCTGGTCTGTTGGTTGCACCGATGACAATGACTTGTCCGCGGCCGTCCATGCCATCCATCAACGCCAAGAGCGTCGACACGATGGATGCGTGGATTTGCTCCTGCTTGCTCGATCGGACAGGGGCCAGGCCATCTATCTCGTCGAAAAAGATGATGCTAGGCTGGGTTTTCCTGGCCTCCTCGAACAACAGACGCAGTTGTTTCTCGGCTTCACCGACCCATTTGCTCAGGGCGTCGGCGCCTTTTCGCATGTAAAAGGAGATCTTGCGGCCGCCGGAGCCGACAGAACTGGCCAAGGCCCGTGCCAACAGCGTTTTGCCAGTGCCCGGAGGACCGTGGAACAAGACGCCACGCGGCGGGGTGACGTGAAACTTGGCGAAGAGCTCAGGGTACAACAACGGAAGCTGCACCATTTCCTTGAGCTGATCGATGTGGCCCTGTAAGCCCCCCACCTTGGTGAAGTCAACATTCATGTCCACGCCCAGAGGATCAGCATCAGCAAGGGCTTTCCTATCCTTGATCTTGCCGACGTTCGGAGTCGCTTCGAGGTTGAGCCCAGTGACACCCGGCAGCAGTAGGCCCGCGCTCGGAGCTCCAGAGGTTGGCGTCATGCCCATGTTGCCGGCCATGCTCGACCTACGAACCATTTCGTCGTCACTGCTGTCCGAATCAACACCGCCTGCTGCGCCAGTGCCCCAAGGTCCGCTCAGGAGAGCACCACGGCCGCCGCCGCCTCCGAACGGTCCAAAGGTCGAGTTGAGATTCCGCTCCCATCCTAGACTTGCGCCTCCCTTCCGGCGCCGTGCCGGGGTTGGGGCCGCGTCTTCCACGTCCTCCTCGTCGATATTGGCAGCGGTCAACGGCGGCATGTAGTAGTTGACTCTGGCACGAGCCCGGCGGGACTCCTGGTAAATGATAGGAGATTCGTCTCTTTGCCGACGTCGGGCGCGAGACGACTGGCGCAGTTCGCGTGCTTCTTCATTCAGCTCATCCAGATCAACGTCCAGCTCGTCATCGCCGGAATCACCGCCATGGCGCGAATTCCGTGCACTTCGCCTGATTTTTCTTCCTCTGGGCGTAGGGCTATCCCCCTCATCGGCTTTGTTGCGAGACATGACCTCGTCCTCTGAATCATCTCCAGGCTCAAAGTCGCTGCTGGGCTCCTGGATAGATTTCTTGGAGCGGCCACGGGTCAAGCGGCGCGACGTGCCTTCAGCGTCTTCCGCAGTCTCAGCCGCAGCAGTCTCACCCTCGTCCTTGGCCTTGGTATGCGAGGCTTCCAGTCTTGATGCACGGGTTCTGCGCGTGATGGGAACGTCGTCGTCGTCTTCGTCGTCGTCGTCCACAGCGGCCGCAGGAACCTCGTCCTCTTTTGTAGGTTGGACGCTGCCTTGTGTCTCAGCAACGTCAGCCACGTTCTCATCAGCGGCCTCCGCCTCCACCTCCGCCTCTGCCTCCGCCTCCGCCTCCGTCTTCTCAACAGCACGGTATTCATGAGAAAGTTCATCAGGCTCATCAGCATCATGAGCAGCTCGAGACGTGCTTTCCTGCGTTGCCTCTTCGATCGTGTCCGGTGCTGTGTGGATCACTTTCGCTGAGCGGGAGAGTCGGCGGGTTCGCGAGTACGTTTCGGAACTTTGGCTGCGGTAATCGCGAGAAGCCACGGCGTGCCTACCAGAGTTTGAGAGCTCAAGGAATTTTTCTGTATCGGCACTACTGGCGCGGGTTGCTCTTCGTCTGGCACCTTCTTTAGTCTGCTGGGGAGGGACTTTGAGTTTGACCAGTCTTCTTGTCAACCGCCGATCCGGCTGCTCGGCTTCATGTTCTGCATCGTCTGAGTCGCCAGCGACGGGCTCCTCTACTTCTTCGTCGGCACTGCTTTCCCTGTAGTTATGTTGAGTTCTAGCTGCTTTCCTTGTGCGGCGGCCCGCCGCGTTGACAGGTGCGTCTTCGAATTCTGTCTCCTCTTCTGCAAACGAGCCCTCTGCCATGCTGTCGGACAAGAACTCATCGTCTTCATCGATATCGGAACCTCTGTATCTATGTCCCCTTCTCCTAGTGCTACTCGGACGGGATCCTCGCAATGGCCGAGCTTTTTTGGAGCTCCTTGGTGCTCTCACCGCGGAGGGGTCGAAATTCTCGTCTTCTGAGTCCGACTTGTTCGGATCAAAGTCCTCTAGCAATCTCTTTCGTTTATTGGCCATGGCGGAGAGTATTCAGATTAACGCCGAATTATATGATGTAAGGCTGTGGTGTACGAGCACCAGTGAGTTTGCGTGCGTGCTTCGCGTGAAGAATGGCTCAAAACACCTGCTGCAAAGCAGAAACAGTTAGCATCCTCTCTAGACTTTCCAAGGGACGTTGAACCGGAGAAAGATTCGTGAGAAGACGTGCGGCAGCCAAAAGTGTTGGCTGCGGAATAAAATCAAAAACGAATAAATGAATCGAAGCGAATGAACGGGCATCTGGCCAGTATTGTTCCTGAGGGGTAACGCAGCTGTAGCAGAGTGCTTACTACTTTGGTCGCTGGGCGGTAACGGATGATGATCCAAATATGCACAGCATGCAAGAACGAACGTGAGGACAACAGAACGGCCGATAAGCATAGACGACAAAGCTTTTCAGCGAACCATGGATGCAGAAGCACAGCGCAACGTGCAGGCGCAGACCGTTCTTTTGGGCGTTTACTCGCAAGAAGAAAAACAAAAAAAGAGTAAGGTGAAGGTGAAAGGGGGGAGGGGATAAAGGAGGGAGGAATGATATGCCAGGCCAGTGAGTGTCTGAACAGCACGGTATTCACGACGCTGCGTGATAGATGCGCGCAAGTTCAGGATGATGAATGATGGATGCGCGCGTCGGCGTCGCGGACAATCAGGCAAACAAGACACAAGGTTAACCAGGGGGTGATTCACGTGCAGCCTCCAGCTGACCAATGAGCGCAGCCGCAGCTAGCTATTTGCGCCCAGAGAACGGCCCCACAGCAGTCGGCAAACCCCCAAGATGTCACGACCAAAAGTGCGCGATCCGGCCTTGAACGGCATCCAGGACCAAATTCAAAGCATCAGTCGAGGCTGTTTTGCCAAATATCGGCCGTGCCGCACTCGTGTCCACGGTGAGCGGACCGAAGCCCTCGACACATGGCTCTCATGGGCGCTACGACGCGCTCACTTTGATGCCATGTGGGACCACACAGAGGTAAGATTTCATCTTCAATTGTTCCCCTGAGAGCCATGGCGTTTTGATTTCAGACCAAGATCCATTTCCCGATATTCGACCCTGCCATGACGCCATCGTCGCGGCTCTGCGTGAGCTCCCCCGGCTAAGGCTGGCCGCGTTGGCGGTTGTCCCACGGCACTTGATCCGCCACAGGAATCGGTGACTTCCGCGTGCCGCAGCCGCAGCTCCAGCCACCGCCACGGCCACGGCAAGAAGGGCCATCTTAACATTAGTAGTAGTAGTAATACTAGTTAGTACTTAGTACCAAGTACTCTTAGTAAGCAACCGCTTAGTAGTAGCATGTACGTAGTACATTACAGCCTTGCATGTGCTTATCCGCCCAGCAAGGATTTGCCAGCATTTACTACTACTACTACTACTACATAGTACTGGTACTAAGTACTACTACTACTACATAGTACTGGTACTAAGTACTACTACTACTACTACTAGTAGTAGTTGTATGTAGGCCTGGAACGAGCATGTCGGAGCTGTGCGTACATCATTTGCGGACCACCGCACACGGAGTCTGGCTGTACCCGGCACGTCTCGTCTTCTGCCAAGCCTTCGGTCCCCCCTCGACCTCGACGCAAGGCTCTCATGAGATAGGTAATAGGTATGGGCGTATGGACCTGTGGACCCTGCAGTATCCCGGACAAGATGCCGGTCGTGAAACCCGGCCAGTGCTTCTCTCCACCGAGGAAGATCAGACAGACAGAGGTGAGGGAGGAGGTGAGAGGTGAGGGAGGGGCTGCGGAAGGAGGAGGAGGAGCTGGGGTGGTGAAAGGCTTGGCGTTGGACTGGAACTGACGCAACCACCAGAAGCAGAACTAGCAGCAGCGGCAGCAACGGCAAGAACAAGCAGCGACTTGTGACTTGTTGCTGATGCTGATCGATGGTCCGCCAATCGGCCGGCCCGTGCGTCCGAGGCCATCCAGCATGCAGCATGTACATAGTAAATAATACGTCTCTGTCTGTAAACGATACGAGACCGTTGAGTGGCCAGCCATGAGTAGGTGGTGCCTGGCCGGACATGGTTGGTCAACAGGGGCCCACAGTTCTCTCCTCCACATGGAAAGTTGAAAGGGGGAATGTAGGCCGAGCAGGGCATTCATTCATTGATCATGGCCCGATGTATAAGTGCTGCACCACAAAGGTCCTCCGATGATGTGTTCTTTTTTCATTTCATTGATCGTCGGATTTTTTTTTTTAAAAAAAAAAAAACACACACACACACACACACACATTAAATACGCCCACCTCTCACCACCCATTCATTTCCTTCCTCTTCTCAACCTCAGCCAGCCCAATTCAGCCATCCTCTTTTGTTTAATTTTGTGCCCTTCTCTGTGGTCCGTACTCGGGGCAACGGAAATAAGAGAAAAACCAGCTCTCTCTCCCTCACCATCTGCCACACGGTGGCTTTTTTTTTTGGCCCTGACTCTCTCTGTGCGGGCAGCGAGAAAAAAAAAAGGGAATTCAGAAAGAAGATCATTTCCCCCGCTCGTACCTGGCGTACTTGGTCGTTCTATCGAAACGAGACGACCAAGGCGAATTTCTTCTTCTTCCTATCTCTCTTGTTTTTTTTTAATGATTCTGGTTTTGTGGTGGAGGAGTAAAAAGAAAAAATAACACGGTTTCGCATTGATGACAACATTTCTCGGTCGCAAGCCTTGTCCTTGACGCTTGACGTTCCGCCTACCCTGTTTGGCATCACTGCGACAAGAACCAGATCCTATCCTACGCACATTTTATTACTGTATTAGCTGGTCCTCTCGAGCTACTCTTTTCTTTCTGCCCCTTTCTTTCCCGTCTTCGTTCTCAGAGTGGTCATTGTTCGTCATGGACCGCTTCGCGCGTGCTTCACCCCCTCCTCCTCTGAACCTGGCCACACTCCCGCCTCAAAAGTTCAAGCTGGGAAGAAGCAGCACGGCCGATTCATCTGCGTCTACGCCAAAAAGCAAGGTGAGTGATATCACTGTTCTCGTTCGCTTTCTGTAGAAGTCGTACGAGAAAGCAAAGAAATCGTCCCGGAGAGTGAGGGGGGGAGAGGGGGAGAGGGAGAGAAGGGGCCTAGGATGGAGGAGGAGAAGAAGAAGAAGAAGAAGAAGAAGAAGAAGAAGAAACGAATGACAGAGACAGAGAGAGGGGAAAAGCCAGCTAACTCTACCTTTTGCCAAAATCCAGCGTTCGGCATCCTACTCCAGTGCCGTCTCCAGCTCCCTCACGTCGCCGTTCTCGTCCCTCTGCAAAACACCCACCTCTCTCATCAAGTCCACGCCCACCGTCAACGTCCACACCACATGCGGTCGTCACACCGACCAACTGCTTTTCGGAGGACCGTCGCTAAAGGATCTCGCACGGTCCATAAAGAAGAAGCTTTGAAAAAAAAAAAAAAAAAAAAAAAAAAACGGCACCCACGTCAACCGCGCACAAATACCAGTCGTTTAGTGTTATTGTTTATTGTCTATCGGTGTGTTTTTTTTTTCCCTGTGGGAAATTTGTTCCTGGCTGGTAAGGAACGGGGAACGGTGACAGACCGGCTTACGAATCCATGATGATGAGGAACGACGTTTCTTTTTTTCTTTTCTTTCTTATTTTCTCGCTGTGGCCTATGGAGAGATGGTGAAGCGGTTGAGACTCGCGCGTGTGTGTGTGGGCGGAAGGGGGCAGAAACGCCAGATACCCCAGTGCTCCTACAGAATCTGGGCAACTATTCCATATAATACAATTCGTTTTATTGCCATGGGCCAAGATATAGCGCAAAAGCTTCCATGTACATGCCCTCATACAATGAAACATGCCGGTCGACCCGCTCCGATACCATGTACAACGCAATGGGCACATGATGCAATCGTCTTGTTCGGCACGAGCTCGCCTGGTGAGTCTCGGGCCGTTTGCCCCGAACCGATGTCTCGTGATCATCTCGAAGCATCAGAACAGGCATGCATGTATGTACGTACTTGTACAGTGACAGCCCGTATCCATGGAACCTGTCCATGAGCCAACAGATGCCGGCTGCCGTCGCGGCACCACAGATACCACCTCCCCTCCCTCTCTCCTTCTCTCCGTTTTGGTCTCGAAGGGGACCCCATGACCTGGTTGATAAAGACAGTGTGAGCTGTTGTGCTCTGATGTGAGTGAGCACCAGGGTGTGTAATGCATGCTTGTGCAAGCCATGGGCAGATCCCAAAGAAGAAAATATGCGTACGAGAAGGCCGTAAAAGGCAGGGACCGCGGGGGCCACGCTCAACCTTCGGTATGCTTCATGATCCACCAGCCGTTCGAATATCTTTTGAGCTGACGGCCTGCGAAGAGCTGAGAAGTTATGTCACTCTTCGTCGCTACAGCGCAGCCGTGTGAGGCTGGCATTGGTCAACGTCACGGCATTCCCACAAGCACCTTTTATATTTCATTTCATTTCATTTCTCTCTCTCTCTCTCTCTCTCTCTCTCTCTCTCTCTCTCTCTCTCTCTGTGTGTGTGTGTGTGTGTGTGTGTGTCCCCCTCTTTCTGCCCCTCCCTCCCTTTCCTTTCCCTTTCGTTCCTGACCAACCACCGGCTGAAAACGCATATATATCTATATATTGTCCTGCGGTGAGCAATCATGCCTTCGCCTCCGCCCCTCCCCTTGCCTCGCTAGAGGGACGGGCCCATGGGGTCGATCCAAGACGGCGACGATGACGCTTGGTCCCAGCTCGTGCCAGGCCAGAAGTGCCGCGGTGCCGGGGCATGTTCCGATCGTCCGGGACGCAGCCCAGCGAGGTGAGCAGCCTTCATAGCAGGGGGCACCGAGTCGGGAACCGGAAGTGAGAGACCAGAATCGCGGTTTGGTTTTGGCGGTGAAGACGATGCAGAACCAAGCCGCCAATGCCGGGCGTCTTGATGTCGCTCCCTTCCCCTTTGTCTTTTTTTTTTTTTTAAAAAAAAAAACGATAGACTTACTGCTCGGATTCTATAGCGTGTGAGCATTCGGCATTCGTGCTATCATCCCGCTCATGAGGGTCTCGCCTTCGTCACACTCGACTTGTCCCTTTTCTTATCCCCCGCAGAGCTGATGATATCCTGTGTTGTGCGCTACTCCAACCATGGTCGGCTTGCTGTTTTCAGGTCGAGCCCTCGTTGAGAGGGAACGAGAGAAAGCCTCATACATGCGCACGGAGGCCGTGGCACGACAGATCACATCACCACAACCACCCTCCATGGAGGACAGGCAGGCAATACGACGGGCCGTTGATTTGCACGTCGTGGGCGGTATGGAGAGCGAGCACCCTCTACATTCTCAAAGCCCGGTGTGACGCATTTCGAGCGAGGCAGCTCGTCTCGTTGATTCCACGGCCGGAGCCCGTCCCGTCGTGGACCACCAGCCTGGGACGCAAAGGCAATGCGACATGTCGCAACGGAGACAGAAATACGAATCATGTCACGGCGTCCCACCGCGCCTGCGCTGTGGGGGAGGCGGTCGTCGGCGACGTTCGTCACGGCGATATGACGCGCATGGTGCAGCATGTCGTGATCTCTCCGTGTCCCATCGGCCACAATCGGGCCCGTCTGGTCTAGTACATAGTAGCGATGCATACACATCAACCTTTTGCCCGGCTGCCTTTGGCCTTTGCAGATCGCCATTCGGAGTCACGTGTGGACGACTGAGATGAATGCTGTGTTTTTTTTTTTTCATATCAATAGGATATATTCACAAAGACGGTACGCCGCCACGCCGCCATGACGTGGCTCTATGCTGGTCAGCAAGGGGGAAACCATATGTGCCGGGTTTTTGCGCCTCGCCACCAGATAAGACGGCCAAGACACAAACAGACGGGATGTAACGAGACGGAGAAGAAGATCCAAAAAACCAACGTGTTCTCGCAGATTGCGAGGAGATAAGCTGATCGGGATTGACGTGCCTTTTTTTTTTTTTTTTTTTTTTTTTTTTTTTTTTACCCTGCATCAAGGGCGAAAAAACCACAACAACAACAAGGCTTTGTTTTTGTGTGCGTGTGCGTGCGTGTGCGTGCGTGTGGCGCGCGTGTTTTCCCCCTTCCTTTTTTTTGTTTTTTTTTTCCCTCCCACAAAACCGATGACACAACCTGCCGCCGCTTCCTACTTTTTCCCTCACCAACATTCCCGTCCCCCTCGCCACGCAATCTCTCCAGGACGGCAACCGATCGTCGTGGTTTCCATACGTGATTGGTACAAGGTCGCCGAGCAGGAAACCCGCCGGGCCAGCTATCCAGCTGTTGCCGCCGCATTTTTGTTGACCCCGAATCTCAATCACGCCATGTCCGCCGCAACAACACCGATCGACCCCCGCCCAGCCCTTGCCATGTGGTGCGGTCAGAATCTAAAATCTCGGGGGAACTGGACATGTGATCCAGGGCAAGTGTCTCTTCGAAGACTGGGGGATGGACAATTTGGGCCGCAAATGCTTTGCCCCAAAGTCTGGGGAGAGGGGGGGGGGGGGGGGGGCGATGGGGAAAAAAGAACGATAAACAACGAAAAAGATGGAGCTGTGTTCTTGTTTTGGTTCAGCGAAATAGCAGGAGAACATGTCATGCGCTAGCGGATAATTTTTTTTTTTCCCTCTCTTTCTTTCTTCCAACTCCTCGAGGCTTCGTAGATAAGCGCCCAGATATGCTGCGACTCTTTGTGGCTCCATCTGGACTTGGAGTGGAAAGCTACCTGTCAGCCGACTAGTTTTGGTCTAGACGAAGAACTTTTTTGGCCCTGACTAGGACGTGCGGCTACGAGACGCCTTCCCTTTTTTTTTTTTTTTTTTTTTTTTTTGCTTTTGCCTTTGCCTTTGCCTTGTCTAAACTACCACCTCTTAGGTGGACAAATCTGAGACCAAATGGGGCATGAGGAACGTGGGATTGGCCAGCGTCAATAAGTGGTGGTGTTGTTGACTGCGTGTCATCTTCACACGTCTTGTCAGTAACTACTAACTAGTAGGCAGTCGACCAGAAGAAGCGTCAATGTTGTGAGGGAGGGGATCACGTCGAGGATAGCGCCATGACCGTCAATTCTTCATCGATGCAAGAAAGAAACCATGGCGGCAAAAGGACGATCCCGTCGTCGTCGTCGTCGTCCATCAACAAGGCAACAACAATCTGTGGTTTCCCCACACTCTCAGATCTCTCTCTCACCACGGAGCGGAGTTTGGGCAGACGCCAATCTGCATGTCTCGTTTTTTTCTTCGTCTTGGTGGCTTGCATCGATATGAGGGTTCATGCAAAAGGCACCCCCTCCCCCCCCAATGTCCAATGTACATAGCATGTACATTGGGTCGCTTTGAAGGCGCGGGGTTCGGGCCATGATGATACATGGGATGGCTAGTTGAACGCATGTACACACGCAAACCAACATTCAACATTGTACATGTGCGAACGACCGCATGTGCCTGGACATAGGACATACATTCAGCATGTACACACGAGCAGCTGCTTCGAGACCGAATCAAAAGCACAGCATGAATCGGCAGTGCTAAGCCAGGGCCTTTGCCGCGCGCAGGAATGCTCAAACTGTCTAAAAACGTGCATGAACGGCCCCCGCCATGTGCTATATGCCTCGTACTGGACGCTGAAGCCGTCATGACCCCCGGGTCGAAATACTGTTTGTTGTTTTATTGAGTTTGCTGCGCTCGCCGGCCTCCTGCTGTCTGGCATCCGATCCATCACTCGTCAGGGGTTCAACACTTACTACTACTAGCCTCTGGCCAAAGGGGCCAGTCGCCCACCCCCTCGTCACACTTTCTCCCACCATGTTGCTGGTTGTGAACTCATACTTTAGGCCCTCCGGTCCATCCATCCATCCATCGTCCTACTACGTATGTCATTCAACCACCATCGCTCCACTCTTTCCCCTGGTGAAGAATAAAGTATCAAGACGCGACAAGACGGACGCGAAATGAGGGCTCGTGGCGCCACTCCGTATCCCGCCGTAGGTAGTGCTGCCGGCGCAGGAACCGCCTAAGTGGTTGATCCCGGTAAATATCGTGCTTCACAATTCTGGAATTTCGACACCATACGACACATGCCACCATGCTGAAGCAAAACCAGGTGGGCCGGCGGCAGCCTTTTTCGATAAACCACTCTCTCTGCCGTGATTCTGTAACCATCGCGGCTGGGCTGTGCTTTCTCGAGGCGGCCAAAAAAAAAAAAAAAAGGCGTCATCATGCGGCGAAACCCAAATCACCAGCTGCGTGGGTAGGTGCAGATGCATATGGATAAGATGGTATGCTCCATTTGTAAAACCTAGCCATGGGCAGGCACTTGATAATAGCAAGTTCCGTGCATGCCGCTTAGCAATTCTGAGGGCGTGACAAAACGGATGTGCCCTGCGAGGTACGCGAATCGTTGAACTGGGCCTGTCTGTATCAGCTCCCGTATTTAACTTCGGCCATGACACGGTAGGTGCTTTTAGAACCACTAGGATGGGCTAGCTCGTGCCGTATTCCAATTAAGAGGTGTCCACACAAACTTCTCCATCAATGACCATCCATGGCGACGAATCCCCCTGTTTAGTGCCCATGCCGTAGCCAACGTGACAATCCAATCAGGTCGGCTTTACCAGACCGGCCATGGGTGACGCTCGTCCGGTCTGTCTGTTGTTCTGGCCGAGGTTTACGGTTTGCGAGGAGCCAGAGATTCGTAGAGGTAGGAGAAAAGATGCCGATTTTGATCAACGCCGACAGATGATGAGTGGGTTCCCTTTTTTTTTTCTTTTTTTTCTTTTCGCCAACGGAACAATAAACAAGTGCAAAATTCGCAACGGACAGAGGCGGTTTAGGGCCAAGAATTGAATTGCACGTTGCACGGGCTAACCATACCGCATTCATCTCTACTACTAATTTTAGTCAGTCGACAAGCATGTAGGTAGGAGATGGGGAAAAGGAGACGGATGGACGGACCTGATGCCCACATCACTTGAATGTCGAGATGGAGTCCATGCCACAATTCCGGACTAGCTGGCAAGATTAGTAGGGCCACGCGGAAATGGGCGTCACCAACCATTCACGGTCAGACTTGGACTGATCCTTCGGTTGATTTCTTGGAGGCCCCCCCCCCCCTTTTTTTTTTCTGGCCCCTTCCATTCCGACATCATTGATTTTCCTCAGAGCCATCCATCTCTTTACTTGCACCCAAGTCCTGGCAGACGCCCGGTACTAAAGTCAAGAACCTCGTGCTGAAGCTTCCTCCCCCCAGCAATCAATCTCGTGACAACCGTTGTCCCCGTGGTCCGCCCTAGTATGCTTTAGTGCGCTGTCGAGAAAGACGTAGTGTCTGGCGTGGGCGGACGGCTGGCACTGAGAGGCGGAAAGGCACTGCAAATCGCAATAACAAATCCCGGAGTGCTTCTTGGGTTGAATCTACCCGACATGGCCAGCCGGTCTCTGCCCGCGCCCCCCGTAGAAATACTAAAGCGGGAAGCAAAGCCTGTCCAACCCATCCCTGCCATGTAGGTACAACCAGGCCAAGACGCCAGCGAAAGGCTGGCAGTGAGCGGGCGTAAGGAAACACGGACGGCGCTTCAGACAAGAGGAGAATGACGCCCGGTGGAATGACGGTGTTTGACGGTGGTTTGTGGCCTGGCGTCCGACGCTTGGGGGGGGGGGAGGTGTTCGCCGTCATTTCGAGCCGGAAGTTGCTTTCAGAAAGAGATGGAAGCTGGAGACCCTGCGGATCGATCCCAGGGTCATCCGAGCACCAAGCCAGCAGCAGGTCAGGAAGCCGGGACATCTGGAGTCCTTGGGTGGCCAGACTGGGTGTGATATTTGGCGTGATATTAGGCGGCGTCGGTGGCTATGTTTTGTTGGATGTGGCGGCGCCGCAACTCACCTTTTTCGGCCCCAAGCAGTTGTTGTCAGGGTTCGATGGACCAAATGAGGGACTGGAACTAGACAGCTCGAGCGTCCGCCGGCATGAGCTTTGTACCCAGCGGACCAGAGCGATGAGAGAGTGATGGGGGCGAGGAGGGCGAGCGGATCATGGCAGGGCGCCATCACCACGTCAAGCACCTGCGTTGCGCGCAGACAATGGATCGGAAGCACACTTGGCCCTGAGCCTGAACGGGCCACTACACTACAGCAGGGGCACCATAGGGGCACCATAGGCCACGAAGCGCCGCGGGCCACGTCTTTGCAAAAGAGAGGCCTGCCAATAGTGTGCTAGGCTGTCGCTGCCGCCTGTTGTCCCGGGCGCTCTCGCTCTCCTGGGCGCTCCTGGGCGCTCCTGGGCGCTCCTGGGCGCTCCTGGGCGCCCCTGGAGCCGCTGGCCGGTGTCTACCAAGACCCAAGACTTCAATACCCAGGGCCTGCCGACTTGTCCACCGCCGCATGCCTGTTACGCACGCAGCCACCCACCACCACCCACCACCACCCCCAGAAAGTCCGTCCTCTCCCGTCCTCCTCCCGCTTCGCTCCATCACCGATTATTTACCATCAGCAGCACACCACTTTACACCCGTCTTTTCGACCTCCTTTTTTCTTTTCTTTTCTTTCTTCTTCCTGCTCTTCGTTCCTTCGTCTGGACCATCATCTTCACCTCTCCTTCTTCGTGGTTCCCCTTCTTTCCTTGTGTCGCCCGCCTCTCCGTGTCTCCTATCCACCAGGACGCGAAGGACGCCTTCCGAAAATTCAATCCATCTGGTGCGAACCCCTTTCTTCACCTGCCTCGCCACCGAGCCCTCCTCCCCTCTATCGATTTCCAATCTCTTTGTGTGCTGCCTTCTTTTCTTCTTCTTCTTCTTCTTCTTCTTCTTCTTCTTCTCCTCCTCCTCCTCCCTCCTCCCTTCTGCGCCATCTCTACGCGTCTGTGAGCGCGACCCTGCATCATCAACACAGAATTCCTGCGTTGTCCCTTCCTCGGCCTTGCCCTTTGTCCTAGGTTCTTCAAGAGACGTGCCGCCTCTCGTTCTTCCACCTATCGCAATCCTCTCGCACGTACTTGTCGGCCATTCATTTCTGATCAATCGGTCTAGAAGGGCTGTGGAGGCGTTCGTTCCGACGAAAGACACGACAAATTCTCGTACCTTAGTCCCATGCTCACCTTGCATTAACTGCAGACAACTCTTTTCCGTCGGTCTGGACAGTTACTCATTCGACGAGTCACGCCGAACAGAGACTTCCAAGGCAAAACGTAGGACGTTATTTGTCGAACCGAGCTCTCGATACGAACGCTCGTTTCCTTCATACTTTTTTTTCTCCGGCCGCTGGCGTCCTTGCTTGAATCTCGCACATCTGTGATTACTTAATTCCTCTTCTCTTCACACCAACAGGAGGGCGTCAGAAGAAAATACGATTCTTTTTCCAATCTTGCACCGGTGTCGAGCGACACAACCAAAAAAAGATAAAAAAATAAAAACAAAACACCAGCGACAACCTGATTTCAAAAATACAAAAGGTGTGGGGTCCTGCATTTGAAGATATTGTCCGTTTTGTGTTTGTTTGGACACTGGAGTTCCAACGTTGCCATTTCATGCGTCTTCGCGATACCAATTTGTCGGCCGGCATTGGTATCTCCAATACAATTGTACTAACTTGTGTGCTTCATGTAGCGATTTTCATTATCCAGTAGCACAGCTCTCGTTTTTTGAAAGAGAATTGAGGAATATTTATTACGCGGTCAAATCGACGTACTTCAATCGACCGAAGCCGCCTTCCAAGCCATTGAACCATATCAAGCCCACGGAAGTAGTGCCTGAGCAGGTGCACTATGGCTGCATTGGTTCAGACGTACTCGCAACCGACCTCTGCAACTACCATGCTCCAAACCCGCCCTTCTTCAAACAGCGGCATGATGCCCAACAACCAGCCGCACAGCAACCGCCAGTACAGCGCGGCAGGCTCACAGGCGCCAAGGGCCTATGGTACAAATGGATCCGCAGGACACAGAAGCAGTTCGCTCTCCACGCAACCTTTTGCGTTCTCTAGCACGCCAAACCTTAGCCAAACGCTATCGTGGCAGCAGTACGGTTCACCCAGAACAGGCCCTTCGACAGCAAGTCCCTCGACCCAAGCGCATGATTCTAGTCAGAACCATCGCCCTGTCATGCAGCATCAAGCTCAAGGATATTCAAACTCATTTGGTATGAGTCATGGTGGATCCAGGGACGACTCGGCACTCACACCGAGCCGCAGTTCGACGCCGTCTGCGCGCCCGCAGTCTTACTTGTCCGTATCGACACAACCTTCTTTTTCGACATCCACCAAGCAAAGCGGGCCAGACCGATATAGACGCACAATGCCGGGGCAGCCTGCAAATCATGGCCGTTCTCAAAGCTCCACACTTCAACCCAGCCCTTCTATGGTCACCCCAGGCCAAGCCTACCAAGCTAGCAGACGGTACTCAGCGTCGAATATGGCTCCGAGTCAAGGACTTGCCGCCATGTCTTCGATGGACGACTTGCAGCAGTACAAGAAGACCGCTCAAGAGGAGGCCATGAGATTGCGTCGACGCAGTTTGCACGCCCTTGAGTCTTGGGACAATGGCTTGATCAGACCAATGTCGAGTGGCGACGCAGATTCCAAACAACCTCGCATTTCGCGGCCCGGGGGTCACTCGCGCAATGGCAGCTCGGATAGTGTCTCCTCGACACGCAGCAGCCACTCTCGGCCATCATCTGTAAGTCGACTTATTGATCATTGATGCCAAAATTGATGACCAATAAGCGGACCTGGATGCAGGATTTTTCTTGCTGACCACAATTTTCTTTTCATGCAGGCCACCAACCGACACGCACCCGCCCCCACCGGAACCCCCTCTTCACCTGCCAATGACGATAAACACAACAAAATTGATCAGCAAAAGATGTTGAACGTTCCCTCTCGAGGCGCATCCTCGGATGTTGTCAAGCGCACACACAGCCCGTCGCCTCTGTCCAAACCCGCGACGATGGCAAACGACGTCCCGGAAGATTCGGCCCCACAATTAGATGCCGTCAAGACGAGTCTGGAATCCCCTGCCGCCAAGCAATTGGCTGCGTTGAACCAGAAAGGGGCAAAAGGCAAGAGCAAGACTTCTCGATTACGCCGTGCCTTTTCTTTTGGCAGCGCTGCCGACTTTCGGAGGGCGGCTGGAGAGGCCGAAAAGGCAGAGCCGTCCAAACTCCACAAGGACCTCACGCCCGAGGAAGCCTACGACGCGGAGCAGACTCGCATCGCGGAGGCGCAAGAAGCTGGCGGAATCGGAAACAGCATCTATGGTGCAAGATTTTTCGGTTCCACGGACAACCTGTCCATATCCTCGACTGCCTCGTCGGCATCCATCATGATCCGCAAAATGGGACATGGAATGAAGAAGAGCACCCGTTCATTCGTTGGCCTCTTTCGTCCGAAATCACTTCTTGGCGTTCCTGCCGCTGAATCATTGGGCCCCGAGGCCAGTCAAGCCACAGTTTCCATGGTAACGGTCGAAGCCGAGACGCAGCGCGTCAACGTGACTGCCGATCCCCATGCGGCCAACGGAGGCATTGGCTTTCCTCGTCTTGAGCGAAACTCCATCGATGCTGCTCGAGCATCGTCCGATGCATCTGGAGACCGACTCTCCAGCTCTGCAGGCGACAAGACAGGTGTGCGCAAGAGTGCAGTTGGTGGTGAGCGCGAACGTGCCGAAGTTCTTGCAGCCGTCAGGAAAGGAATTCTGAAACGTATGTGCCCTCGAGGTTTCGATGGGGAAGCTTGTGATGTGAAATCAAAGAGAAGAGAACTGACGGTGCAATTCTAGGAGGATCTGGAAGTCCCTCGATGAGACCGGCGGAAGGTCCCTCGTCATCAGATATTGTTCTTCCCAACATTCCCACCATTGCCGATTCGCCGATGTCGAGCGCACCCAGCACTCCGGTCGACGAAGGTCATGGTCATAAGAGGGCCGGCTCTATTGCCATTGGTGGTGAAGACTATTTTATGTCTGCCCTGCGACTGCGCCAGGACAGCCAGTCAGGAACACCGCCGGCCAAGCGCAATGCCACGTTTTCTCCTCGTTTGATCTTTTGCGACACTTGGCCAAGCCAGGAATATGATAGAAGAGGCGAGATTGCGACCTGCAACCGTCTCACGCCACACCTAGCCCAGCAGATCAAGGAGGAGCTCAACTCGTTCAAAATGGTTAGTTTGCGCTTACTCTCTTGAGGTGTTTTTTTTTTTTTTTCATTTACTTTCTCGGAAGTGTTGATATCAAATACAATGTTGCTGACGAAGAACCTCGATAGGAAATGGAAGTTCATGAGAATTCAAAGATCTACACACACTTTTTCTGACGAAACCAAAGTCCAATCAAGGTACATCTTGTTGATTCATTTCTGCATGACGGACCTCCAGGAGCCTGACCAGCTTATGTACTTATCCACATTTCCAATTGTCGGCGTTATCAATGGCAGCATAGTAAGGTGTTCATGGCGTTTTCGGTTTTCTTCTTCTTTTTTTTTTCCCCCTTCGTCGTTTCTCTCTCTCTTCTGTTTCTCTTATCTCAGCTTCTCCTTGAATCAAACTTGTTCGGTGTGGGAAAATCTGCGCAAGAATCATAATAAGCATGTCTCATTTAAATTGCGGCCACGTCTTTGGAGCGACGAGAAAACACAAAGACGTTAGCTTCACGCTGTGGAGAAGAAGTTTTGTTCCCGATGGACCTGAAGAAGGAACCGGACGAATGGATGAGGTGATGGCCAGTCTTGTGACTTGGCCGGATTTGGACTTGTACAAAGACGGTGCTCTTGAGAGCAACAGCGAGTTTCTACTCCGAAGTCCGAGGATAGATGATGAAGCACGTTTTTCAAGCGTCGAATATATTGTTGGTTGATATTTTTTTGTTGGTCGTTTTTACGTGAGATTGTTATCAAGTACTAATGTACCGAGCGCTTTGGTCCGGTTGCATGTTGCCGTAACGCCGAGATACGAGGTTGAGATGCATTGAGTGTTCATTGTGTGACAGGGTCTCCACTTTGTCCATTCCTTGGGGACCGGGGTTCCTTTTTTTTTTTTTTTTTAATAAATAAATAGTTTTTTTTTTTTTTTTTTGCGATCCAGTCAGCATTGTCGCCGACGATATTCACAAGGCCTAGCTAGAGTTTCGGAAGCTGATATCGTTCTTCTTTATGCCACCTCTGCGGCAATGGGTTATCCTCCCTCTTACAAACCGTCTATTATCTTTCCTTGAGCCCGCAACGAGCGCGCCGTTGTCCAGACGATTCAGAACGATGGCCGCCGCAAAAACAGAAACCACGGGGGACGCGTCCGTGAGGGAGACACAGGCAGCGGGCAGCACCAAGTTGCACGGAAGAGCGTTCTACGAGAGCATAGGGAGTCCCAAGTTTGTATTAGCACCAATGGTAGATCAGTCAGAGTTTGTACGTCTGCGGCGCCGTGGTTGCAACGGAAAGCGAAGGGGTTAGAGAAAAGTATTGATTGTTTGCAGGCATGGCGAATGCTCACCCGATCGTTTCTTACCGAAGAAGAGAAGAAGAAGATGCTTGCCTACACGCCCATGTTCCACGCTCGTCTGTTCTCTCAAGAAGACAAGTACCGAATGGCGCATTTCCAGGCCGTCAAACCGGGCTCGAACGAACCATGGCTTGACGGAAACCCCTCGATCGACCGACCGCTGTTTGTCCAATTCTGCGCCAACGATCCCGAGGCGCTTCTCTCGGCCGCCCAGCAGGTCGCTCCGTACTGCGACGCCGTCGACTTGAACCTGGGCTGCCCCCAGGGCATTGCGCGCAAGGGGCACTACGGGGCCTTTCTGCAGGAGGACCAGGACTTGATTTTCCGACTCGTCAACACGCTGCACAAGGAGCTGCCCGTTCCCGTGACGGCCAAGATCCGCATCCTGGAGGGCAAAGACGAGACGCTGGCATACGCGCAGAACGTACTCAAAGCTGGAGCGTCCATCTTGACGGTCCACGGAAGGCGGAGAGATCAAAAGGGCCACCTGACGGGCATAGCCGACTGGAAGATGCTTCGCTTCCTCCGAGACAACCTCCCGCCGGAGACGGTATTGTTTGCAAACGGCAACATCTTGCAGGGGAGCACCATCGACGAATGTCTAGCCGCGACCGGTGCGGACGGCGTCATGAGCGCCGAGGGGAACCTCAGCGATCCGGCCCTCTTCGCCACGCCACCTCCTCCGGGACAAGAAGGCAGGGAGTACTGGCGCGGCAAGGATGGCAAAGGGGGCTGGCGCGTCGACGCCATCACCAGACGGTACCTGGACATCCTGCACAAGTACGCCCTGGGGCACGAACCGCCACGGCGGCGGCCCCTGTTCGTGCCCGGCGACGAGACGGCCTGGATGGACGAGAGCCGAGACGCAGAGGCGGAATCCGAGGAGGAGCCCGCCAGGAAGCGGCGCAAGACGGACGGCAGCGGCAACCCGAGGAAGCGGGACGAGCCGTCGCCCAACCTGGTCGCCATGCAGCCGCACCTTTTTCATCTCCTGCGCCACCTGGTCAGCAAGCACACCGACGTGAGGGACATGCTCGCGCGCAGCCGCAGGGACGGCATCCAGGGCTACGAGCGGGTATTGCAAGCCGTGGAGCGGAAAGTCGCGCAGGGGATGCTGGAATACGAGGAAACCGGCGGCAAGAGCTTCGAGGAAGAGATGGGAGAGCTGGGGGACCCGCGAGAAGAAGAGGGCCTCGACGAGGGGGAGAGCTCAAGGGGCACCATCAGGAGGTGCAAGCGGCCCTGGTGGGTTGCCCAGCCTATTGTCCGGCCGTTGCCGAAGGAGGCGCTGGCCAAGGGGGCCATCCGGCTCAGCAAGAAGGAACTGGAGGCTCTGGCTCGGGCTCGGGCTCAGGCTCAGGCTCAGGCTCAGGTTGAAGTCGCTGCATCGAAGGCAATCTCTGCGGACGAACATGTCTGTGACGGTGGTGCGAATGAAAAGATGGGCACGACGACGACGACGACAAACGCCACGAACACAGATGGCGAGGACGCGGGGGTGAAGGGGGAAGAAATGGCTTCGAGGGATGCGCTTGTCTCGGGGTAGATGAGATGAGCTGTTTATTGACTGTATATATCATTCGTGTGTGGCTGACGCAGACTACTTGCTATATATACCATTCATGCGTGTGTCTTATATACCATTCATGTGTGTGTCTGACACAGAATACTTACTGTATATACCATTCATGTGTGTGTCTGACACAGAATACTTACTGTATATATCATTCATATGTGGCCGAAACGATCGCCTGCTAAACCGTGTATGTATCCGAGAAAATTTGGTTATTTTTTCACACCGTTTCGCTACAAAGCCGGCAGCACATGATAACCGTCTCATCCGCCGACCGTGTTTGACCGTTCCCATCCTTTCCATCTTCCTTTCCATCTTCCCCGTCCTTTCCATCTTCCTTTCCATCCTTCCCATCCTCTCCATCCTCGTCCCCCGTCCCCTTCCCCGACTTCCAAAAAGAGAAACCCCCCCCCGAAGCCAAGAGCGCGCCAGCCCCAGAAACAGCACTATTCACCACCGCGGCACCGGCACCACCCATCCCTGCGCTCTGCATGGTAGCAAACGCGCTTCCCGCGACTACATTTCCAGCAATGGACTGTGCAACGGTGGCAATCGATCCTGTTCCCTCCCGTCAAGAATGTTAAAAAAAAGATGAGTGAAAAAAAAGAAGAAGATAGATGGACGAGGATCCAGGGGTGGAAGGGGGGGGGGGGGGGAACGAGTAACTACACTCACCGGCCATGGGACCCAGTGCCCCGAATCCAAGGGCGCTTAGCGCCGGTGCGGCTACGATCCCCGGCACGCCGGTGACGAGAAGTCCTGTGCCCATGGCTGCGGCGGCGAGGGGATTGTTTCGCGAGGCGTTGACTCCTTGGTGGAGTGTTTGGAGGATGAGGTTGCTGAAGGTTGTCATGTTGCGTGGGGGTGGCTTTGACACTTTGGGTTTTTTTGCTGATACGTGCTGCTGCTGATGATGATGGGCTGGACACGCGCGGACGAGTTTGGTCTCTTCGTGTGCGTGTGTGTATATATATACGTGTGTGTGTTTGTTTGTGCGTGTGTTTCGTGGAGAGTATGTAGCATATGTAGCATAGAAGATGTGATGCTCCACGTGAAGAGCACTTGATGCTGCGGTTTCAAAAAGGTTTTTTTTTTTTGCAAAACGCCACGTAGTTTCTCTGCGTAAATGGAATCGTTTGCCCAATTGCTCCCCGTCGTTTTCTCCACGGATCAGAGACGAGAACCGGGTGTTTGCGTCGGAGAAAGACGGGTTGAGGAGATCTGCGTTTGCTGCTGGCAGTTGGCGCCGTGAGCCATGATACAGATACAAGTGCGTGCAAACGGAAGAAATCGTGACGGCCTCAGCGTGATTGATCACTCCGCCCCGGTGGACATGTATCTTGTATGCCCGGGTCCGGTCCGTAGCAGCATCAAGCTGAGCGGCCCGTGGCAAACGAGCGGGGATAGATTCCAGACAAGACGCGCGCAGGTAGTAAAAAAAAAAATCAAAAATAAAAACCCCCGTGGAATTTTGGAATTTGGTCCCTGACGGTGCCTACTAGTAGTTGCTTCCCCGCTTGTTGTGTCTCCCACCAAACCAACAATGATACGAAGCCGCTTCCCACCCCCCCCCCCCTTTTTCTCTCGACGACCACCAACTCTCGATGGCGCGTAAAACTGAGTTTCTTTTCTTTTTTTTTTCGAATGCAGCGCGCTTGATGTCGGTTTTGGAAAAAATTGCCACGAAGCCCTGTACATACATTACCTCCATGTCGAATCATGTCAAGGAGAAGAACGAAAGAAAAGAACGAAAGAAAAGAACAAAAAAAAAAAAAACCAGACAGAATCAAAACTATAATTGAACATGATGAAACCCCCATCCTCAAATCAGAGGTTAATCTTAATCTGCATGTCTGCCCCTCTTCACTGGAGGCGGCGACCTCGACACGCTTTCCGTGTATCGTCTCTTGGCGCGCACAGGACTCCTGGACGGGCTGTCTCTTCTCCGGCTTCTCCTGGGCGGCGTCGGTGATGGTGATGCACTTTCAGACACGGACGGCCTGCGCCGAGGTGGCGAGGCAGAGTAGGAATCGCGACGGCCACGACGAGGCGGTGACGCGGAGTAGGAATCTCGACGGCCACGACGAGGCGGCGAGGCAGAGCAGGATGCGCGAGGCCCACGGCGAGGTGGTGAAGCAGAGTAGGACGCGCGACGGCCACGACGAGGCGGTGACGCAGGAGTGGAATCCCGGCGACCACGTCGAGGCGGCGAGGCAGAGTATGAAGTCTGCCGGTTTCGTCGGCGCGGCGTCTGCGACCGGGAGGGAGAGCGCGAGGGGGAGCGCGAGGGGGAGCGCGAGCGCGAGCTGTAGGATGCAGAGCGATACCGGGACCGGGACCGGGATCGGGACACCCGGGACCCAGACAAAGACCGGCTGCCCGAGTAAGAGCGGGTCCTGCCCCGACCCGAGGCAGGCCGCGATGTGGATCGTCCTCTGATTCGACGGGGCGTCCTCGACCGCGAGCGTGACGAGTACGACGAGCCCGTGTACGAGGAATAGCTCGACACCGAGTCCGAGTCCGATTCCGATTCGTCCGCGGCCGCCGGGGCCGGCAGCGCCAGCTTCTGCACGTTCTGGAGATGCTCCCTCATCTCTTCCGTGAGGGCACCCAGCCCGATGCTGGTGAAGTAGTTGATGGAGAATCGTATGTTGCGCGCGTTGTCCTTGGGGAAGATGCCCTCCAGGTTGGGCCGCAGCATCTCGTCCGTCAGCCTCGCCTTGAGCTTGGGCACGCCGATCTCCTCCACCATGCTCTGGAACAGGATCTTGATGAAGATGCGGCTGCTGGCCGTCGTCTCGTCCTCGTTGAGGTGGATCACGGACAGGCAGTGCCAGCCGATCGAGTCCACGCCGAACATGTGGCCGAACAGCTGCGCAATGTTTCGGAGCTTGTTGTTCTCGTAGCGGTGTATGGTGTCGTAATAGCTCGCAAACGACTTCTCAAACAGGTCGCACCAGAGACGGTTGATCTTGGCGAACCGCTCGCCGATCAGGCCGAAGAACTTGGTGTATGTCTTTTCCTGCGAACAACACTCGACGATCATCGAGGGCAGCTCGGGCTCCTGCCCGGCCGGGAGGTTGATCTTCATGAGTTTGTGGACCGCCTCCTCGGGATCGGCGCTCGACATGATGGTCAGGTAGATGGTTCTTCGTAGATTGACAAGATCGGCGTTTGACTGGTCCTTGATCTCCATAGCCTTCGTCTGCTCTTCTTCTCCCTCCTCATCCTCCTCCTCGGAGCTTGCGTCTGCATCGTCGTCGTCGTCCTCGTAGTCGCTTCCCTCGCCGAGTATCTCCGCCTTGAGCTTCCTGTAAGCTTCCTCGTGTTCCTCCCATTCCGCATCAAACTTGAAAATGTTCAAGCCGTCCTCGACATCGATTTCACCGTCCAGTTCGACTCGGTGTGTGATTTGGTCTTCCTCCTCCACCAGATCGAGTTCTTCCCTGACGGCCGGGTTGTCCTTGAACCTGTCCTTGCGCACCTGGAAAAGGACCTCGACCATGTATTGTGTTCGTTTGTCAATATCGGCCTCGTGCAATATGTTCCTGAACTGGTCGAACACAGCGGCTGAGATGGAGGGCTGCATGTCTTCCAAGTACTGTCCGACCTCGCGGCAGAAGCCAACGGCGATTTCCACGCTGTCGTCCGTCGGCTTGTGCAGAAGCAAGAGGAGAATCTGTCCGGCGACCATCTCGTGCTGCACCTGTTGGTTGATGAGGTGAGCGAGAAAGGTGGTTGACGAGAGGCACACGGACTTGTCGTTTCTTTTGAAGCCTTTTCGAAACTGCATGATCAGCCGCATGATGAGCAGCTCGCCGACCTGGGGCAGTTTGGTGTTGACAATGGCCGCCATGGCTGCGTAGATGGGCGTGAAGGGCAGACTCGCGGCCTGGGCCTTCATGATGGAGCGGCAGAAGAGCCCTCGTCCTCGGATCAGGTTCTCGCCAAACAGCTCGGGAACAATGTGTTTGATGTTGGCCGTGTTGACCTTGTTGATCAAGCCGTTGATGCTTTTCTTCAGGGCTTCCCAGGCCATGCGCTGGTACTCCTTGCTCGTCTTGTCCGTGATTTGAGCTTGCAAGGCTCTCAACCTCGCAGGGGGGATATATGTGCCTCCCGATCTCATATTCAGAAGCTTCTCGTACTCTGCCTTGGCCGCAGCCTGTTTCTCTTCCTCGGTTCGCACGGGAGGCAGCGTGCGCTCTCTGCGCGGCGGCCGGTACGAATCGCCATCTCGCTGAGCTCGCGGCATCGCTCGTTCGCCGCGGTCGCGGTCGCGGTCGCGCTCACGACGCGGGATGCTCACCTCGGCCGATGCCATTGTTGGCTCGTGTGGGTTGCGTTGGGCGTGTGTCGTGTGTTCTTGTCCGAAACGCGTGTGAAGGAGGAGAGTTTGTTCTGGATTGATGGAGGGAACGTAGTAGATAGTACCAGTAGGTAGTACTACTAGTTGAGACCTGGTCACGAGATAGCTGAGAGCATGCGAGCCCGGAGCGGCACGGATGGGCAACGACAATGAAGCAAGCGAGTTCGTATAGCTGTTTTTGGTATGTCCTTTGGAAGTTTTTGCGAGTGGTGATAGAGATGCTTTTTTTTTTTTTTTTTTTTGCACAGAACGATGCTTGAAAGAGAGATCGTTGAAAAGTGGATTGCTTTTAGCATGTACCTTCGTACCTTTTATGTACCGCTACTTTAGTAGTAGCACGTACTATATAAAGTAGCACGATAAGTAAAGTAGTAGCTTGGTGGGTGACTGCTACCTACACCAAAACACAACCAACAATGTTTTTTCCTTTTTCTCTGACGGTTTGAACTACAATTTAATGTGAAAAAGCCAGAGTGCTCTTTTGATATCTGGGGCTGATGTCTTTATCATTATCAATAACTGGCATGTAGAACAACTGTGGGGGGCTGGCGCAACGGTAGCGCGTCAGATTCCAGTTCTTCATCTGGAGCTTCCTGAAGGTTACCGGTTCAAATCCGGTGTCCCTCACTTTTTTTTTCCACTTTCTCGGTGGAAAGATTCTCCCGCAACATAGTACGTCGCAATTTCTTCTTTTTTTAATTTCCCATCTCATAGCGCCACTAAGTTGGTTCGTTAAATACCTTCGTCTTCGTTGCATTCACTCGCCTTAGCTAGGGATTTGTCTCTATTTGATACTGCTCAATGCTATAGGTTTGAGAAGGGTGCTAGCAACCAGTAAAGGCCTGTCGTCCGTATTACCTTTTTTCCAAGTGAGAATCGGAATATAGAGGCAAAAAACGCACGACATGTGCATTGGATCTCTGTCCTTCATCACTGAACATGAGAATCGCAAAGATAAACAAGCATTTCCATGAAATAGACTCGGAGACGTAAGAAATCATATCTACTTGACACACGCCACCAGCTCAGATTCCTTCTTTACATAAGCAAGGCTGATTGATGCCTTTTTATCGTATGCATCTTCTTCTTCCTAAAATTTGGCTTCATCTTTTTTTTTTTCAATAGTTGCCATTCGAGATTCCCCCGAAATGGCCGACTTCAAAATGGCTTCTGCCCAACACTGAAAGCCCATTCGCGTTAGTCAATCCGAACAAATTTCACGCCTCTCCAGCAAGGGCAATCAGCGCTTCGCTTACATGTTTCCTTCTGGTGTAAAGCGGCAGACGTCAAAGAACTTGTACGGCTCCGCCATGGCATACGCTCTCGCACATCCCATGTGTGTAGTCGTGGACCACATACACTGTGCTGCAACAAGCATCAGCCGACAGCTCTGTCAAAGGCATAAGACAAGTCTCTTACCCCAGTGCAGCCATGGCTCGTGGCCTGTCGTAATGGGCTGACCCACATACAAATGCTCTTGCGAGAGCCAAGCACGCATGCCCGTCTGCAGCGGGTTATCATAGGCGGCATCGCATTGCCCAGCCGACTGTTCGTACATGTTCTCTCCCTGGCTCGGACGATTCGGCCCCTGGGCATGCTCAAAAGGCCGCCTCCCACTCGCCATCTCGTTGGCCCAGAACTGGGCGTAAGCCACGAGGCCGGCGTCCCAGACAAGAGGCTGTATCCCCTTGGCCTGTCGAGCCTGGTTGACCATGATCAACGCGTTGTTGGCGTCGTCGCTGCCTGCCAGGATGCCACACACCAACGCAAGGCAGATATACGCCCCCAGGAAGAACCTCATCTTTTTTTCCCTGGCCAGACTCAAAAAAGAAAGAAGGAAGGAAGGAAGGAAAGCTCCTGACTTTCGGGCACTCGCTATGCCGGCTCCTCGGGCCAGAATAGATGGAGTCGAGAGAGGGGAAGACGTGATTTTTTTTTTGGAAGAAAGCAAGGGTCTTTTGAAGTGACGCTCCAAAACAACAAGAAGAAAAAGACACACTCTCCTGAGCTGCATTTATACTTGAATTCATGGTCTCTAGAGGAGCAGCAGGCTGATTCCCAAAGTGAGAAGGAGCTGATGTGAACCTCAACTGTCATCCCAATGCGGCAAGTGCTCTGCAGACTGCTGGTAGAAACCTCGAGGGGGAAAGAGAGGCACCAGTTCGTCGGACGCTCGATTGCCATGAACTCGACGTCGACGGCCCAGACATGGTTCCGCAGCACTTCATCGTGTCGAATTCCACAGTCGAAATTCTACTCTTGGCGTTGTCGGCATTACTTGGGTAGAGTGGTGCACAAATCGGCCTTCTCTGATCTTCCACCAAATCGAGCCGAGTGCGTCCCGCACGAACCAATCGCACCTGCCCTGCCGCCCTATGACGTTCCATCCTTCTCGAACAAAATTTGTACTATGTACTATGTACTACTACGTACAAGGGGAAGAAAAAAAAAACACAACCCGCCTCAACTTCATCCGAGTCTCTGCCGCAACGAACGCCAGATCCCCCCCGGGCATCAAAAGAATCAAAAAAAAAAAAAAAAAAAAAAAGCGAAAGGAAATTAAAACAATAAACAACAAATCATGGCATCCAAAGCGCCCTCGCTATTCCGCGCAGCCCTCCAACAACCTCTCCGCCGCGCAACCACAATCCCCCCTCTCCTCCAGCAATCATCTCGCCCGGCCGCCAAAGTATCACCGTCCCCGACCACCACCGTCAGCCTCCTTGCCCGCCGCGCCGCGCACTCGATCCCCCGCCCGCCCCCCAGAAGCGCAACCTACGTGAAGCCCGAGGCAGAAGCCCAGGCCAGGACCTCAGGCGAAGAAGCCACCAGCGAGGGGGCCCGACCCCCCATGAACCCGGCGTACTACCAGCTGTCGTTTACCTGCGTGCCGTGCGGCCACCGGTCTCATCACAACGTCTCGAAGCAGGGCTACCACATGGGCTCGACGCTCATCACCTGTCCCGGCTGCAGAAACCGACACGTCATCAGCGACCACTTGAACATCTTTGGCGACAGGAAGATCACCGTGGAGGACTTGATGAGGGAAAAGGGTCAGCTCGTCAAGAGGGGCAGCCTGGGCGAGGATGGCGATATTGAGTTTTGGCCCGAGGAGACCAGCGCCGGCTCGTCAGACGGTTCCAAGGAACAGTGACTTGTTTTTTTTTTTTTCCCTCTTCCCTTTTCCCTCTTCATTAGATTGATTTATGCGAGCATTTGGAGCCTGTGGGGGACTGTTGAGACTTTTTTCTTTTCTTATTCTTCTGTATAATGCTGTACGATTAGGAGCATGTGGCGACGCATGACATGGCATCGGCGTTTCGGATGGAGTCATCGAGAGATATATAAAAAAAAACTGCTCCGCAATAAAACCAAAGATTCCCTAAGCAACAGGCTCGAATCTGTGATGGGGAAAAAATCACAAATGTTTGCGCCTCTATCTATGTACTTATTTTGTATCTTGCCATGACGGACTTGTAAATGCCGCAGTAAATTTTTCATTGTGGAAAAAAAAATGAAGAAAAAAAAGAGGGAGAGGGTAACTTGTCCCTCCTCCCATGTAATGACACCATTGATCCAAAGGGAAAGAAAGAAGAAAAAAACGCCTTTCCCAATAAAACATTTACTCCGTTACCATCCCTTGAATGATTGCCTCGCCACTTTTTGTTCCTTGGACCGAACCTTTCTCCTCTCCTTGTTCTTCTCAAACTTCTTCCTCTTGTCTCGTCCATACTTCTCAGGCTGCGTGATGGCCTCAATCTTCCTCTTGCTATTCCTCTGTAGTCTTCTCGCCTTGACTTCGTCGCGGATCTGAATCAACACTCTGCTGTACTCGGCGGTGCCATACTTCTTCTGCAGAGAGTCCATCATGATTTGGGCGCGCGTCTTCACCCCCTCTAACTTGGTCTTAAAAACCTCATCGTTGCTGAATGGGGCCGGGATGGAACGATCGGTGAGCTGTTGCAGGGGAGCGAGGATCGTCTTCAGAGACGGCCGACTGGATGTGTTGAGGACTCGGCGGCACACCGTCTCCAGGATTTCCATCGCGGCAACCTTGGAATTGATGGCCAGGGACCTCGGCGGGATCTCTCGTCGAAGAATATGTGACAACCTCCAAAAAAGGTAATCTACGCCTTGACGGCCACTCTGGGCGGCGGGGTCTTCATCTTGCTCCTCTGCCTCCGCCTCCGCCTCTGCCTCTGCTTCTCCCTCCGCCCCTTCTTCCTCTTCGCCATCGCCCTCAGCGACAGCAGATACGGGGAGGCAGGTTCCTAGGAATACAATGACCTGCACAAGCTCTGCAGCCAAGGTCTCATCTATTTCGTTGCTGTTCAGAGAGCCGAGTGCAAGACGCGTGAAATTGTACATGACGTCCAGGTCCAAGGTGAGGCCGTGGGAGCCCTCGATTGCCTCTCCAGAAAATGCCTTGGTCCGCTGTTTAGCAAAGTCTGCCAGATAAGAGTTGATCAGTCGCACTGCAGCCAGCTTCACCGGCGGCTGGGGATGTCTGAGATAGCGGGCAGCATCGGCCCAGAGATCTTTCTTATTCTCCGACAGCGCTTCGTCGCGCAGATGTACCGTCATCAGCTGGAGAACGCCCAGCGTCGTCTGAATCAAGCCGCTGTCGGTGTCACTGATGTTTTCGGCTTTGAGAATGTCCGCCGACGTTTTCAGAACCAGCCTACCGTCTTTTCTGTTATTCGAGGCCTGCTCGTTGGATTCAAAGTAGTACCCAAACGTCTCGAGCGCCATCTTCTGCACCACTGGATTGTCGACCTTGTCCAGCCAGGATCGGAGCAACGCCAGGAACTGTTGCGTTTGTTGTTTATCGGCCTTCTGGAAAACCTCTCTGAGGAGTCCTGCGGCGAATGAGCGGCACTTCTCGCTGTCATCGTTGGCAAGAACGAAGAAAAGCGGGAGGAAGCACGTTCCGATTATTTCTTGGACAAACTCTGGGGATGACTTCGCCAGTAAAAGATGAATGACCTCCATCACTGACAGTCGTCCTCCCTCTCGCTCATACTTCAGGTTTGCCACCACGAAATTGAGTTGCTTGGTCCAGCGCGCCTTCTTTTGAGGGTATTCTCGAATGAATTGGAAGAAGGCGCCACGAGCCAGGTCTCTGGTGTCCTTGTCGTCGTTCGTGATCATGACCGTGCCCACATGGTCCAGAGTGTCATAGACGACCGCCGTCTCGACCCGGCGATCCATGACAGACCGCAGGAAGTTGAACGTGACATGCCGGTAGAGGGGTTCCGTCAGGTCGTCTTTGAGGCTGCGCAACAACACGTCTATCGCAGCATCCTTGACAACCACATCCTTGCGCTCGCGCAGCACAACGGCCAGGAGCTTGATGGCAGCTTGTGATATCTCCGTCGTGGTCGAAGTAGACTGCGAAATGCTTTTTGTGGCTTCCCGGACCGCCACTTTGTAGAGATTGTTGCCATCGTCAGAATCAAAGGGGACTTTGGTGAGCGCTGTAAGCAGGCGGAATGCGGAAATCTTGACCTCGTCCTCTCCGTCGACGATGGCGTCTCCTATAAGGGGCAGGAACCCTGCGACATTTTCAGGGGTGCGGAGATCGTCGTGCTTCTTGAACATGGAACGCAGTATGTCAAAGGCGAACCGCACCATCTTGTAAGTGTGCCTCGTGGTTCTGCCGCGCTCTCCGCTCTTCCTTGCGCCCCTCTGAACCAGATACTTGCGGATTCGAGGATCCATCTTCTGCATCACCTCGGGTTTTTGATTTCGATACGTCTCTTGGATGACCTCGTAGCAAAACACCAACGTGTCGCGGGAAGCCGCAGCCGGATTTTGCAACAGGCCAGCGCCAATGCGCGCCATCAGAGCATCGATCTTGCGTACCATTTTCAGATCCACCTTTTGTTCCAGGAGCGCTTGCAGGGGCCTGACGAGATGGATCAAGCGAGTCACGGAGGCGTTTTTGGCGACCAGTTCCATGGAGTCCTGGCTTTTGCTGCTTTTGATTTCCTTCATCTGCGTGGTGTATCCCTCGGCGTCTTTTTCCTGTCCGATGGTACCGAATATGTCATCCATGATGACTGTGACGATGGCGGGCAAGCAGTGATCCAAGTCACCTGGAGCAAATGTGGGCACGGTGGCTACCAAGATAGAGTGCATGGTGTAGGAGAGCACATGCAGCTGATATCCTCTGGTGAGGGCACTTCGCAGTTCCTTGAGAAGAAATCCAAAGTAGGACGACCCCAGCACAACAGCAATCTTGACCAGGGTATCTCGAGTCATCTCCCGGGCCTCCCAGGCCTTGCTTCGCAGGATGTGGCAAATGTCTGTCAGAACTCCGGCCAGTTTTTGGTCAATCTGCTCCGGAGGGAACAGCTTCAACAGCTGCACCACAACAACACCCACGGGAACACGATAGCTGACCTCGGATTCGTCCTTTTCGTGTAAGTGCTTCAGCAGAGGGGGCAAGATATGATCGAGCACGTCGACAGACAACTTGGACATCTTCGGAACTGTTTGCTGGAGTCTTGGTGAGCCAGAAGAGGAGGCGTCCATGTCTACGTCCATCTCGTCGCTGCTCTTTCTAGCACTCGAAGACAGCACCAGCGCGTCCACGAACTTGCCCAAAAGGCGGACTGTGTGCTTTTGCATCTGGGCTCTGGATTCGATGTAGCTGATGTATCGATAGAGCGTCGTTCTATAGTGACTCCAGCTCAGGGAAAGAGCCAGTTTGCCGATTGTCGACGTGGCATGAGCACCAAGACCCTGATCATCGCTGCCATCCAGACGGCCGTAGATGAAGTGCTCCAGCAAGGGAATGAAGAATTGCCCCAAATTTTGGCTGCTCATTTGTGTCACGGCATTGGCGTTTTCGAGCGTCCGCATCGCCTCCAGCTGTCTCGACGTAGCTGGGCTTAGGATGTTGAAGAAGAACGACGGTTCGGACGTATCTTCGTTGCGCTCCGTCAGCAGTCCTCTGAGGTCAGCAATTGGCTCCCAATCAGGCATCACGGTGATGAGAAATCCCAGAACACGTAGGTACTCTCTCCGAACCGTTTCTGATCCCTCCTTCGCACCCGAGTATATGGAAGGCAAAAGGACGGTGCGCATGAGACTGTCAAAGGCCGTCCTCGTGGCATCGGATTCGCAGTCCGCAGCATTTTGGACCAGGCGCCGCATGCCATCGGCAGAGTTGGACGAGAGAACTCCAAACTCTTCGTCTAGGAGAATGGAGAAGATGAGATTGTGAATGATTGGCAGCCATTGTTTTGGGGTGAAGGGTGTTTCACGGCTCGTCGAAATGGCATTGAACGCTGCAAGCCGTCTGTCGAAATCTGGTTCATCGATCCGTCCCTCTTTGAAGGAGTTCAATTCGTTGCAGAGGCTGGCAACTTCGGCAAGGTCGGCATCTTGTTTGGAAATGGCCAGCATAGCCCGAGACAGGGAGCACCGATTGTCTCGATCCTTGAAATAGCTGAAAAGAGAGGACAGTGTTTCGTAGACTTCTCCCAGCAAAATCTGGTCCTTTGCCGCGTCAGGCAGGCCAACAAAACCTTCGACAATCAACAAGATGCGACCCTTTGTCCTCGGGTTCACCCTGCGAGGTGGCTGTTGCAACAGGAAGCTGCACATGCGGATGACCGTCTGAGAGTTGTCCAAGTCTTGCAAAACAGGAGCAAGAGCGAGTACAGTCTCAACACAAGACTCCAATAGGTCGTTACTCAGGTTGCTTGCGTGTAGGACATTTGTGATTTTCGACAAGATCGAGGTTGCATTGGCCTCGAGAAGTTCAGACTTGATGATCTCGTTGAATTCGCACTCTTTGGCTGATGCCAGGGCCAGTTTAGCCAGGTTTTGTAAGATGTCGAGCACAAACTTCTTCACCTCATCCTTGGTCTTCTCCCTCGAAAGGCAGTCGACGATTGCCGGCAGCACGCCCTTCGGAAGGACATTATCGAGTGGTCCGAGGAATAAAACGGCCCTGGGTAGAACCGACCAAGTAGCAAAGAGGTGAAGCATGGCGGAGATACCTTGTGTGGTCTCGGCTGAGAGGTTTGCAAGTCGGGGGGAAACGACATCCTCGATAATGAGCTCTTGATACGGATCCCACTGAAAGCTCTGTGCGCTTTGAAACAGTGCAGTGAGGCACTTGATTCCCATCGTGCGAATGGACTTGAGCAAGGAGAGGTCGCTGATCTTGTCAGAATCTTCGTCTAATTTGTCTTCTTCATCCGCGGATGCCGAGCCCCTCAGTTGATTTGACGAATAAACAAGACAGTACAGGACGGAATTGACCAAGGTGTCCATGAAGGGTTCGACATTGGTCCCCAGCTCTGATATAAGAGATGATATCATGTTCAAGAAACCAATCTGCTTTCGAGGTGGTATGATCGGCTGGCTAAAGAGCTTCTTCTGCTGAGTCTTTGGAGCCACCACACGAACATCCTTCAACTTCTTGGCGGCTATGTGGAGGAAGTCTCCCATGTCTTCAACCGAGAGGTTGCGCAACACGGCGAGCCGAGTGGCCTGCAAACCGTTCCTCCCGCTGGCGATGCCCTTCTTGGCGATTGTTCGGCCATAGAGTAAACGGAGAAGCACCGGCATCAATTCAGAACGATGCTCAGGCTTGACCACGTTATCACCTTGAAGAAACACTGCCAGTTCGTTCTTGAAGCGCGCCTCATCAAGCAGGTATTCCAAATTTTCCTTGTAGGCCACAACGCCGTCTTGTTTCCACGCCAAGATTGCCTTGAGCGTAAGCTTTTGTACCTCGCCATCACCATTTTCCATCAGTGTCAGGAGCGCCTCGTATACCTGCTCGTGCTTGTACAAGACTCTGGGGTTGACAAATTGAGCAAATATGCCGAGCATGGCCTTTCTGTCAGCCAGTGACCAGGTTTGGCCTTGATGGCGGAAAGCCTCGTCGGCGTTGCTGTTCTCGTCGTCCTCCTCTTCAATGGCCCAGCAAAGGAAGTGAGGAACAAGCTGTCGGGAGCGTTTCTCGGCGACAGCAGATATGGCGTGAAGTACTTTCAGCCCTCGGGATCTCGCAGCAGCCGGTGTTGACTCTGCCAGTTGCTGCTTCGTGTCAAAGTTTTCCAACAAAGCATCGTAAGCCTTTTCCGTCAATCCAAGAATCGTGTTTGCCAAATCTTGGAGCCGTGTTACGGCAGTGCATTCGAAGTCTGTGTATATACGTCTGTGGCCGCCTGTGCTTTCTGACGATGGAGGAGTCCATCTCATTGACGCGTTTTGTATCCATTGAAATGCTATGGCAGCGACGGCCTCTTCGCCCATTTTCGACTGCGCGATATCCTTCAGGCTCTCCGCGGCATCATCCCAGACGGGGGAGAGCTTGACAGTGAGCATTCCGAACATGAACCTCGGGATGCCATTTTTCAGCCAGCTCGAAGAATCGATTGTGTTGTAGTGCTGGCTAAGCTTCCGCAGATGCATCGCGATGGCCCTCGTGTGTTCGTGGGTCAGAGGAGACTGCTCGATCTGCAACATGACATCCACACATTCAGCTGTCGACGATTCGCCGCCGCCTATCTGCTTCAGCAACTCTAGAGAGACGAGTCTGATGTCATGTGAAGGAGAACTGAGATTTTCAACAAGAGACACAATGACAGGGTCCTGCTCCGTTGTAGAGCTGTCGCCGCCCGGCGAACTCGGTATCTCAGCTGGTTCCGAGGCCTCTTTCTGCAGGCGCTCGTAAGCCAGGTAAGCGCCTAGAAACCCGACAGAATGTGCAAAACGAGGCACAGCGGCGCGGAGCAGAGGGCTCAGAGCCTTGTCGACTGAGCCTGCTGCCTTGCTCATGCGCAAGTAAGCATGAAACCCCTGGCTAACGATAAAGTTGACTTCATCCGTTGCGAGAGATGACGATGGTCGGAGAGCAAGCCTTAGTTTTCGTGATAGTAACTCGGCGATGCGGGCGTTGGTGGACGGATGAACAGAAGTGAGCTCCAGAAGCTGTAGCAAGCCGGCGTACTTCGGCAAGCATCGATCGCGCCACTCTTGAGGATCCTTGTTGTAAGGTCCGCGTTCCGGAAATGGTGCGATTTCCAGCCGTTCAAATTTTGACACGATTTGATCTTGCCACGCTTGTGGTAATCGACAGCAGTCCTTTTCTCCCAGCGCCGGGAAGGCTCTGTTCTCGATCATCCGAGGGAGCAAAAGGCAGAGGACATCCTCGTTCTGGCCCTGTGACCAGTGCGCGACAACGAATCTTGAGAGAGAAAGAGAGAGTGAACTGTCAGTTTTCTTCAAGAGAGAAGTAGGGAACAGGAATGTAGCCGCGAGACAACGCACCGTTGAAAGTCGGAGCGAAATAAACTAGCAAATCGATTGGTGTCCAAATCGCAAAAATATGCACAAAACGAGATGAACCATCTCATGAAGGGCTCTTTGGTAAGGATCTTGGTAAGAGTTGGAATATGGGGAATCAGTGCGTCCATAGGGGCATGATGCCAGACTGTAGCGACTTGGACAATGACGGAATTCCAGAGCATGTCGGCTTGATCTTGCCGCACCCCCTCCACGGCTTGTCCGGTCATACGCAGGACTTCGATAAACTCGTGAACAAGCAAATCCCAGTTCTGGATTCTCGAGCCCCTCCTTACACCAGCCAAGACGCCAATGATTCGATTGTATGGCACAGTCTGCCACAGCAGCTTCTCGTCAGTCAGAGCGGCTCGGTCGGATGCAATCTTGGCCACGACTTCCTCCAAAAATTCGGCCATGGTGTCTGCCTTGCCGTGGTGGATTACACTGGTCAAAACTCCACAGATGGCATTCGTCCAGATGGGCTCACGGGGGAGATCGCGTTCGTTCTCTGGGATGGCATCGATGAGGGCACACATGACAGCACCGCCAGTGGAGTGGATGGTCATGTCTGTTCCTTTGATGGCCTCGGCGAACATGGTCATCAGGCCATCGTTATAGAGCGTGAATTGGCGATCTTTGGACATGGAAACGAGATCATTTCTCACGTGCTCGACAAAGCTCTTCAATGCCGTTTCCCGGTGAGAGGGAGCAGCCGCCTTCTTGACGAGGAAACTCATGGCTTCGGCTGCAAAGCGAGCTATATGCTGCGGATGTCGTGTGCGCCCCAGCAAAGGCGCCATGACATCAAACGTCGGTCGCAAGTCCGGTACAAGAAGCTTCGACAGGTACTTGAACAGAAATGCCAAGGCGGCAAATGTCCATTCGATGACATCGACATCTTGGGGTTTGCCGGCGATAGCCAAGAGCAAATTGATACTCTGCAGGTAGAACTTCTCGAATCTGGCGCCCAGATCGTGCGCGAAGGCCGTCAGAAGATCAAGCAGCGGCTCCAAGGATTCCTTGTCCTGCAAAGAAATATACTCGGCCAGGCTGCCCATGATTTTATCTTCAAAGTGCAGGATCTGCGGCAGGCTCTCGGACACGGCGTACACATCTCGTTTGAAGGAAGTGAAGGGCTTCGAGATATTCAGTTCACCCCATTTCTGGAGCCCAGTCTGGAAGTAGGAAGTTGTCGCCGAGAGGTCTTCGTTATCGAGGTCATGTCTTCGAACTTTTCGCAGCGGCTGTAGGGAATTGAACTTTGAGATTTTGGTAGAGAAAGACTCCCATCTGTGGTTCTTTTGATGGGGCGTAGAGAATTTGTTTTTCCGCACTTTTTCAATGCGTCCAGATGATCTAGACGGCATTGTGGCGGTGCGGTATCGTCCTTCCGGCTAGGCCAGCGAAGGGAACGAAAAAGAAAAGAAGAAAAAGAAAACGCTTGCAAACCGCTTCTTGCTATCCTATCCGCCTGACTTGAGAGAGATTGATGGTGACGGTAACCCGCGGGTCTACAATATTTTTTTTTTGGCAGGTTTCCCGATAAGGCTTATCGCATCGCGGCTCCACTGAGCTCTTCTGTGGTCCAATCAAATTAGCAGCGCAAACCAGTTCTTGCCTACTTTGGTTCAACTTCTCTGGCCAATTACTTCTCTCTTTTCCCGTCAAGGTCAGCGTCGAAATAACATGAAAACCGACATCAAAAGGCATTGTCACTCTGACGGATGAGTTTGCGTGATGGCTGCACCGAAAATGTAGAGTGACCAACTCATCAAAATCTTCACAGAAACATGGCTGACAAAACGGACCACACCGCGCAGAATCGTGCTCGGCAGCCTCAACGGCCAGCTCGAAGCAGCCTTGAAGAAGCTGGCTGGGCTACATGCCAAGAATAGCTTCACCCTCGCCATCTTGACCGGAGACGTCTTTACACCCGACACTGAAGAAGCGACCATCTCGGCGCTTCTAGACGGTTCCCTAGAAGTTCCCCTCCCTACATATTTCACCATCGGCACGCACTCTCTGCCTGCGCGCATAGCTGCCAAAGTTGAGAAAGACGAAGAGTTGTGCCATAACCTATGTTTTCTCGACAAGCGAAGCATCACCAAAACCTCGGACGGCATTCGCATCGTTGCCCTCGGAGGGAGCCTCGACACCAATGTTCTGGGGGGGTTGTCCAAGGAACAGCACCTCCCCTTCCACACCGAGGATGACGCCAAGAGCCTCAGAGGGGCCAACAGCGCGGACATCCTGCTCACGTCAGTGTGGCCGTCGGGCGTCTGGAACGGCTCCAACGTTGCTCTCGAAAGAGGATCCATCACGAGCACACAGGCAGTCGCTGAATTGTGCACGGCACTCAAACCGCGCTACCACCTGTCGGCTTCACCGGCAGCCTTCTTCTACGAGCGAGAGCCATTTGTGCATCCTTCGGAATCAGACGACGAACCGGCGGCCATCACACGATTCATCTCCATGGCGCCGTACGGCAACGAAGCCAAGGCGAAGGCCTTGTATGCCTTTGCTCTGAACAAAGCCGATGGCTCGAGTGCGCCGCCACCGGGCCTCACCAACTCCCCCTTTATGGCCAAGAAACGTACCCGCAACGACGACCAAGGCTTCAGCCGCTTCGGATATGACAACAACGACAGACGCGGCCGACACGGCAAACGACGCCGCGCGTCGCCGCCGCCTGGTCCCGACCGGTGCTACTTTTGCCTGTCGAATCCCAACATCGCCTCGCATATGTGCTGCAGCATCGGCGACGAGGCCTACGTCACCACAGCCAAGGGGCCGCTGCCCACCTCGGCGACATTTGCCGACCAGGGGCTCAATTTCCCAGGCCACTTTATCATCATCCCCCTCGCCCACGCGCCCACGATCCCCAGCATGGGCTCCACCACCGACCCCGATAGCGACGCCGTCCGCGCGCACAACGAGATGACCCGCTTCCGCGAATCCCTCCAGGCCATGATATCGCACAAATCCTCCCGCAAGCTCGGCGCCGTCACCTGGGAGATCTCCCGAGATCGCAACGTCCACATGATGTGGCAGCTCATGGCCCTCCCCGCCGCCACCATACAAACCGGCATCGCAGAGGCAGCCTTCCGCGTCGAAGCCGAAAACCAGAAATACCCGGCGTTCAAGGCAAAAGATATCATCCTCCAGGAGCAGGCCTCCTTCGGCGACTACTTCCGCGTCTGGCTCTGGGCGGATGACGGCGAGGACAAGACCAAGGGCAAGTCTCTCGTCATGCCGCTCGCGCCCGATGTGCGCTTCGACCTGCAGTTCGGCCGCCGCGTGATTGCAAAGTTGCTCGGTCTGGAGAAGCGCTTCTACTGGCAGGAGTGCGAGCAGACGGTCGAGGAGGAGACGCGAGACGTAGAGGCCTTCCGGGAAGCTTTTCAAAGATGGGACTTTACACTGGAGTGAGAGAGGGGAAAGAGAGAAGGGGAAATCCCAAACCCCATTTTCCAAACATACAATTTCTCCCTTCCTTCCCCCTTGATGTACATGGCAAAAAAAAAAGGAAAAAAAGGAAAAAAAAAAAAAGGGGGGGGGGGGAGGGGGGGTGGGTTAAAGGGAGAGGGAGAAAAACCACCATCTCAGCGCGTCCCTGCAAAACCCAAAAAAAAAAAAAAAAACCATACCACCACCCCCTTCAAAAGAACAAAAAACAAACAATAAAAAAAGCAATCCAACAAAGCACGTGAGGAGAAAAAAAAACCCTCCCACCAATTCCATCTCACATTCTCACACCAAAACTAGCATCACCACTGGAATGAGACGTTATCCCATCCCAAGCCGCCTCGGTGTCATTGTTATTACTGTTATTTTGCCTTTCTCATCAAGCAAGACGATCATACGAGCATAAACGTGAGAACAGTGAACAGGTAGACACGCCCGCTTCACATGGCGCGTCATGAGCAAACATAATGGGCTTAGCATGTTTTTTGTTTTCTTTGCTAGAGTGGGACTAATACGGGGCGTCGTCTTGCTTGTTTTGTTATACTTGTCGTTTGTGGTCGTTATATATCATGACGGTGCTGGGAATGCGGCATTCGCTCGAGTGGGGGACGATATGACTTGTTGCGGACGTTTTTGTCATCGCAATTGACGCATTTTGTTGTCGTTAGCATTGGTATAATTCTCGGTGGATGCAGTTGATGTTCTGCGTTCTAGGGGAGGTCGAACGTGCAACGTTGTATACGCGTGGGAAAACGCTCCGTCAAATAGCACAAGATATCTATCTTGTTGTAGATGAAAAAAAAAAAAAGTATTGTCATCAAAGAGCAAGTAGTACTTTGTTTTACCGCGTAACCACAGCCAAACCTTCATTGCCGACAAGTCCTCTCCACCAAGCGCAATGGAAATCACAAAAGTCATACGGGACAGGAGACGGGTGGTTGAGCATATTTCTTCATATGATATGAGCTGAGCCAGGCAGACGTGAAGTAGTCAGATCCTGTACGAGTGTCAAGCACGACCAGTAAACCTTTTCCAGGTACTGGTTTGTCGGCGTCGGTGACCTCGGTTCCTCTAGCTATTCCTACAACGACATAATAGATAAAAACGCGAGCATCATCATCGTGCTCCGTAGCCCCAATACTGCATTAGGAAGAACGGGCAATCTTCCCTAGTTCAAAGAGTATATGTGACAAAGGAAAAAAAGGAAAAGAAAAAAAAAACAAGAACAGCATTCCGTCATCCGAAAGTTATGATAGCGCAGAGGGCGTGACAAGAATGGAAAGAAAAGAAAAGAAAACAAAGGGTATTGTGATTGTGTACGCCATTATGATAGAAAAAAAAGGGAAAAAAAAAAAAAAGAGTTGGTTCTGTGGACGTGGTGAATCTTGTCATTTCTTACGTGCGAGAGGCTCCGTTCATTGATGTTAGTTCCAGGCCTTCGGCATCATGCAAGCGCGGCGTGCTGCATCCTTCGTAGTGGATAGAGTCTGGCCTTCTCAAGATCAAGACACTATAAGCTTGAGTCGAGAATCGACCTGGCGTGAGTTGTATTTCCCGTTGTTTGTCCATCTTTTTTTCCAAGTGGCCGAGGGGTAAACCACGAATGTCGGCGGCTGAGACGCCGTGCAAGCGGCGCGAGACCAATTTTTCAGATTCCAGAACAAGAACTGACGACGATAAAGGCAAAAAAATGCCAGGTAGACCGTGCCAGATAATGATATGAATCTCGAACAAAAGGATGTTCGAGATAAACGCAAAAAGTGTTATGTGCAAGATCGCGTCTTGGGAGGGCAGTAGATACAAAGCAAAACGAACGGTCGGAATTTTCTTTTTTTGAGAGAGAGGGAGAGAAGGGGCAGGGAGAGGGGGAGGAGAGGCTCCCCCCCCTATTCTTTTTTTTTTTGTTTTGTTTTGTTTTCGTTGTCGTTGTTTTTTTTTACTTAGAAAATTTCAAGTCCGAATGTTGGTGAATGGTCGTAGAGATTAGGATTGTGTATTTGTTTCTTTTTCTTTTTTTTTTTTTTTTGTGTTGGTTTTTTTTTTCGTCAAATGGAGAGAGCGAGGGGTGATTATGTTCAACTGCCATAGTGAAGCTCTAGCACAATAGCAGGCTGGGGGATGTCGAAGGTAATTATCCCAGCTAGCATATATATATGCAAGTTGATTGGTTGATGCCTGTTCTGCTCAGCAGGTAGGTTGATCGAAAAGGTCAAAAATATTAATACGATGCCATTCGACGAGTCTGAGCTCTATCGCCCTGAATTGGCGAAGGGGCAAGCATGGGGAGCGAAGATGAATTTCGAGAACTCGGCCGGCCAGGCGCAGTAGGAGAGTCCTGAACGCAAGGTTCTCGTTGCCCAAAAGCAAAGGTTTGCGAGCGCCCCAGTCCTTTTCTGGCCTTTAGTCGGCCCATTTCTCTCTCGCAGGTGCGTTGATGTTTCTCATCCGACATTTCCACGTACTCGGGAGGGTAGCACCTGGAACGATGGTGTGCGAAGAAACCACTGTAACCCCCATCGAGGATGTATACCTCGGGGTATGTGAGGTTGGGGTAGAACTCGGCATTGACCGTTCGATCGTGTGATCGCACATGTCGAGCCATCAACGGAGCACGGTGGGCAGAGTACTCGCAGTGGAAGATTAAGAGAGTGCGGCCCGCCATTGGCGTCTCAAACAGTTGGGTGGCAAGAAGCTCCTTGTCATTGTGATTCACCGCTCCTTCAATGTGGCCGCCGTCGTACTCGTACTCAAACCGACAGTCAATAACCATCTTTTGATCAAAGTGCTCGGCATATTTTCCGTCGAGAACATCTAATAGAGTTTCCGTATCAATGCGAGGAATGGTGTCAGTGGGATCGTCGGGCAGAAAATGGGGAAGCGCGGGCTCATGCACTTCCTCGATATCCATCACTGCGCTCAAACCTGACGAGGGCGACTCTTCTCCCTCGGCCTTGGGTTTCATGATGTCCGCGGGATGCTCAAACATGCTCAGTGAACGGCGGACTTGTTTGCGGCTGCGCAGGAATGGGTTGGATTGTCGCCGGGCATGGCCGTTCAGGGGGGAGCCAAAACGAACGCCCGTCGCACCACCGGCAACGCCCGTGAAGAGAGACCGGCGAGGCGGCAACGCCATGGGAGCACATGGACTATTGGAAGACAGAGGACGCCGTTCCTGGGGCGGCGATGCAGACTCGAAGCATTCTCCGAGCGAGAGGTTGGGGCTCGACAGGCACATGCCGGAATCTTCACCAAAGCGAAAGGGCGTTCGATCATTGCATTGTGGCTTTGTTTGGAATGAGCTGGAGCTCAGCACCTTCATGCGACTTGACGTTGGTCTCCTGGCGGCAGCTATCCTACGGCTGTCGGGCACAAAAGCAATGTCAGCACGGAGAATGGACGACGATGTCGGGGCATCAGCGCCGAGGCAACTCACTCAGCCAGTAAAGACTTTGTAGACTCAGATGAGGCCTGACGAGTAATCGGAGCTGGCGAGTCGAGGACCATATCGTGGTCGTCGGAAGCCGCTGAGCCCGGAGCACGAAACTCGCCCTCGACCTTGGCAAAGAAGGGAGTCTTGTGCGGTAGAGGTGACAGTTCCATGTGCTCCGCGACGGGGGCTGGCGAGGAAGACGGCAGTGGAGGTGTCGTAACGAATTCTGAGCGCAATATGGTTAGTAGAGACGCAGTGACGACGGCAAAAGGGGCGTGACGGTACTCACGACGACTGTCACGACGACCGTCCATACCGCTCATCACATTGGCTGTGAAGAGTGCCCGGCGAGGTGTAGGGAATTGAGGACTAACAACGAGGCCGGTTAGTAACGTTTCCGTGTCAAATCACCGATGTTCTGAATAATGAGGATCAGGGGGGGGGGGGGGGGCCTTACCTAGCTTCATTATCCAAACGAAAGTTTTGAGACAAGTCGGCTGCCAGACTGGCAGCAGGAGAGGAGCCACGGACTTCCTTGACAGAAAAGTAATCGGCCGTGTTCTTGTGAATCTGCTCTCGCAGGCTCACCGAGGCCAGGCTGCTGGAAGAGGTCGAGTAGTGAGCGTGCGTACGAGGCCGGAACAAATCTCGACTGCCCCATGCCGGTGCGGGCAACGGGCGGTGCAATGCCGCCAACGGAGATGACGCTTCCATGACGAAGGGGTTTTTGAAGCTTCCCAGAGACTCGTCACAACGAGTCTGTGGCTGAGAGCAAGAATTGGTGCAATCCAAAGGGCATTGATAACAACAGCAAGGCAGACACAGACAGTACCTCTCTGCTCTTGTGTCCACAACAAGTGAATGTTGCAGGCAGGCGAAGAAGATTGTGTATGAACAGAGGGAGGGGAGGGAGAACAAAGATGTTTGCTGTGTTCAAGCAGCTGCTGTAACGTATAACTTGAGAGGCAAAGAATCAGCTCCAATCCGAAGGGCAAGGAAGGCTCTGGGAGTTAGACTGCCTGGCTGTGGGCTGGCCGAGTTCGACAAGAGGTCGAAGGATCGCTATTGTCGTATCGGGAGCATCTGAGTCGAGTAGCGAACGTCGGTTGGGAGCTCGTCTCGCGGACAAAGCGAAGGTGGTGGTGGTGGTGGTGGTGGTGGTGGTGGTTTTTTTTTTTTTTTTTTGCCTTTTTGTTTCGTGTGTGAGTGGTGTGTTTGTGAGTGTGTGTACGTTTGTGTGTGTACGTATGTGAGGCGCTTGATCGATCGTGAGGCTATTAAGAAGAGTTTCGTGGAAGGGGAGGAGGAGGGGTTGGCCGCTTCTTCGTTGTGTGAGCATACAAGCAGGTCGAGGGTGGTTGCTGGGTGAATGAGCTGCCAGCTGTGACTTCTTGCTTGGCGGCGTGGACTTCGGGTTCAATGTTCAATGCAACTCGGAATAAATCACCATGAAGTTCTTCTCGAGGCACAAGAGGCAAAAAGGCAAAAACGATTTCCACCGAAGGGGTTTTGATCTGTCTCGCACACACAATGGAAGAGCGGCACCCAGTCCAGAGCGACGAGGACCTCGTTAAATTTGGGAAATTTTTCTGGCCTGTCCTGTCCGTCTCGTTGCCGGGCGAGGCACTCGGATGGGACAGCAAGCAAGGAAGTGGATGAGGGAGCAACGCCTTTTGAATGGACCGTGCTACGGGCCCGGCCCAGATGCTGGGATGGAGTTGGGACGTTGTTAGGGGCGACTGCGGAGCGAGGAAACGAGGGAGGGACAAGTGACAAGTGAAGAGTGGGTGACGAGTTGACGAGGGGTGGAGCGGGCGGCGGCAGCGGCAACAGCAACAAAGAGCAAGCAAGCAAGCAGACGAGGAGCCGTTGTTGCAATGCGTCTGATCTCTGGTTCTGGTTCTGTCTGTCTGTCTGTCTGTCTGTCTGTCGGTCCGTCCGTCCGTCCGTCGTCAGTGACGGTCAGTCACGCGAGGGCGGACGGGCGGCCGGCGCTGTTGGTGGTCCTGGCGGTTGCTCTCTAGGTCTCGGTTTCCGTCTCTGTCGCTCTGGCGTTGCGGCTGTTGGCGAACACCGCATTGGGGGTTGCCGGGATCCTGTGTCTGCCGCCTCCAGCGCTAGAAAAACCCATCTGCGCCGGTGGGTAAGGCGCCACACGCCCTGGAACCACGGGCGACGTTGGGTGGTTGAGCTGTGCTAAACAGCCCTGCACCGCGCCAGAAGTCAGAAGTTGCACGCCAACGAGCGAGCAAGCAAACAGGGCGTCGGTCTGGCCCGCCGCGCCCTTTTTTTTTTTTTTTTTTTTTCCATGTCTCTGTCACTTCATCCCCCCCCTCTCTCTTTCTGGCACTCTCTTATCTTTCATTTTTCTCTTTTTTTTTTGTTCCTTTTTTTCTTCTCGCTCTCTCTTTCTTGTGTCGTCTACATTTCCGCCCGCCCTGCAAATCACCGGGCAGTCAGTCAGTCATTGTTACGCAGTGAGAAGTGGGGAAGGCCAAGGAACCGAAACACTAAAACCAAGACGTTCCTGACGCTTGTCCCTCATCTCACCTGGTTCTCCCTCGTCACATCTGGTATCCACGGTCTAATGCAAGCCCATCTCCATGAGCGGCGCTTGCAGACTCCAGGGCACGCCAGGACGGTGTTGTCGCGGGTCGGTCGAGACGAAGCATTCTGCCACTCGTATCTACGCGCAGCATTCGTCGTCTCCCAGCACGCCGGCACCGTCAACGTGTCGAGTCGGACGGAGAAATAATTAAAAAAAAAAAAAAGTGAACACGCCATGAGGACGATTTCATTACGCAGAATTCCAGCCGCCATGTCCCGTCTGCTGGCGCGCCATGGCACAGCACGCCTCGTGGGATCGTCGCTGTCCACTCGCATGCCAGGTGACGGCATCGCACCCTCGAATGCATAGTGCACGTACCGTACTGTACCGTACACATTCATTCACTCACCCCGTGATACATGGTGGCTCCGGCCCGGCCTCGGGGGGGGGGGGGCCTGCAAGGGTGTCCAAGGCTGGCTGTCGTTGCTCTCTCTGGTGGGAAGGTAAGAGGTGAGACATGGGAATCGAGACATGACATGAGAGCATCTCACTTCGTGCTTGCTACTAGTAGTAGTAGTATATTGTCTGGTGAGTTTCTGCAATCTTCCGCGCTGCCGGAAACCCACCCGAGAAGTACAATACGTGCACAAATTACAATGCGCCGCCCTTGGACTGCAAAGTCCAGTTCCTGCTGCAAATTGTTCCGCCCTTTTTGGATCGCCATCCCTGGCTCGATGGGCAAACCCGTCTAACCCCACGCACAAGCCTCGCCCTTGCATCACTTGCATCAGACTGCAGTATGTGTCTATCTGTGTCTGCATTGATGACAATATCGCTGCCGCTTTGCCTCCCGGCCTTGTCGGCGCTCTGCCTCATTTGGCACCGGTTCGTCGGATCCAAGTCTCGAGTTCCGTCAAGACCGTAAGCGATATTGCGTGGAGAGACAAGCTTCCACGATGCATCATCTCGTTCCCTTCCTTCCCTTCTCCGCCCGCTGTGCTCGACGGGGGAGGGGGCAAGGTTTGTCGTGTATCATACATATGGGCACCAATGCCTCCTTGCTGTGGTGCATGCATGCATACATGATACGTGGTGCGGTTGTCTCCGATGGATATGTACGATTTCCTTGAGCCTCGCATGCATGTCGATTTATTCTGCGCAGCGGTCTAGGCCAATGGCGGACAGTTCCGGTGGGCAATGGCCCGATGTTCCCTGCTGTACGATGTGCTTCATGGTGCAGCTCGTCCATCCTTCGCCCAAGGGTCATCCTGGGAAGAAGAGCCCGTTGCCCGTGATGATGGCAAGTAAACAAAAGCGCAACCCTGGACAACCACCCTGAGACGGGGGTTGCTGCGGCTGCATCTCGACACCTCGAGGCGACGATGCATCCATCTCCGGTACCCCGTCAGACGGTAGACGGTTTACGGGGAAGGCCCCAGGCAGACGTTCCTTCCCCTCCTCTGCCCCTAAGAGAAAATTTTGAACAAACAAAAAAATAAAAAAAAACGGCCCAGATTTTCTTCCTCATGCCTCGGGCGCCATGGATCGGCCAAGAATCGCCACCATTGCATTCGCAATTCCAAAAGGAAAGAGAAGAAAAAAACGAAATGAAAAAGAACCCCCCCCCCCCCCCCTGATGTCGTGTTCTGTTCTAGAAAGGAGCGCGAGAACTAGGCGCGATTTCAAGTTCGAATATTCCAATCTGGGGATGCGAAGGGAACAACTCATGGGAGTCATGCGGTGACGTTTGCCCTGCCAGGGTTCACTCAGTAGATCACGACACACATCGTCGATTGTGCAGCCCCATCCTCGATGAGGAGGGCTGCTTCTAGTGTCGTGTGCTTGACACATGGACGCTAGCTTCTCCTTTGACACGTCGGCCGCTCTCCGCTGCCTTCTTCCTCATCCTATTCCGCGACAACTTGAAAGTTATGTTGGCGGAACAGTCGGAGGGATCGTCATTACACAACAAGGAGGATGCGGGCGCTGCCAAATGCTAGGCCTCCACTAAGGCGCGAAGCACGCACGAACCCGTACACAGATCTTGGTCTTTGGTCCGAGATCGATTGTTGTCATTGTTGCTAGTCCCGCGAAGCCAGCCATCATCATCATGGCATTTCGCTCTCGCATCGAACCTGCCTTCGATGCCATCCGCAATGTCTCCAGAAACGCCTGATGGCGATGATGGCGAACCTGGTTCACGATCCTGTCGGTATGCGTTTGTTTACTCCCCGACGGAGAAAGCAGTCTGTGCCTTGCAGCCTGTCTGTGCTGGGTACGGCTACGGGCTTGCGGTCTTTTTTTTTTTCGTTGTTTTTGTTTGTGTTTTATTTCTACTTCACCCCCAACACGAGGTGGCCAGGCCCATCGAGGCCACTTGCGGCCACTTTTCGCTTCAATTGAGCCCGAGGCTGGTTTGTTGCTGGCCAACCCACCCAGCCCCTCCCTCTCGTCTTCTCGTCTTCTCGTCTTCTCGTCTTCGACTAGGAACCAGGAGAACGGCGAGCAAGGTGCTCGAGTGTTTTATCCAATCATGGCCATCAAGGGACCAGGGACAATCAGAATCCACCGCTCAGCTGGGCGATAATCCTGTCAATTTGCAGAAAAAATAGTGTCCAGAACCCCTTCCCCTCTCATCACCCCGCTTGCACAGATGGCGGTGCGCCTCGTGCCCTCGTGTGCACGATACTCTCCCGATCCCGGCCAAGCGAGGATGTCACAATTGATGTAAATATGGAATGCAGAGCGGCGTGTTCTTCTGACCTGTCTTCCAATGAGGAGAATTCAACAGCTGACAGCAGCTATCATGGTTGATGGACCCACGCTTCTATTGGTTTGAGTTGGAGCAGGGGTCCTTTTTTTCCCTTTGTTCCAGCTCTTGTGCTTTTGGCTCCGCCGTCCAGAATCTAGATTCTGCGTGAGACGCCGCGTAAACAAAGTAAACAAATAGATTTGTTTACGCGTTTAACCCCGCCTTGGCAACGCAATCCAGCCGCGAAGTCACGTGCATCTGACTGCAGCTTCCCGCAGCTTCCTGCAGCTCCGTGCAGACCCAGGCCCACAATTCGCCGAATGCGGTCGACATGCATCTTGGCGACGACATTGGCGCTCAGAATTTGTTTCATGTTGACAGGGTTTTCCACAGATAGGTCGTTGGAGGGGTCATGATATGGCTATATCGGCGTGAGACCGAAGTCAATGTTGCATTCGAATCTGCCACTCATGCATCACGCCAGTCCCACTCCGCTTAGGAAATCGGTGCTCCTGCACAAGATGATGACATTGAATGGTGCCAGCCAGAGATAGGTAGTCTTTTGCCCGCATATTGTCTTTGCCATTGGAGTTGACCGCATGTATGGGTTCTTTGTCAAGTATTGAAACGATACGGCAATTATTCATTTACAGGCTATGTGTGACTTGGATTGCAAAAACTGTGGTACAGTCCACGTCTCAAGCAATTGGAACATTGCAGCCGTTTTTTTTTTTTTTTTAAAAAAAAAAACACAAACGGAAATCCCATTGCCCTACAACAAATATGCGACAATAATACAGGGTAAGTCATAGAGTCACAGACCTGAGGTGGGGGGTTGACGCGCACGCATACAAGTGGGGCTGAGAATCGGGCGGTGGGCCACGGCACAAACAATTATTCTGAGAATTTCAAGATGCCATAACCGCGAGCGCAGCCATGGTAATTGACTCTAGATCATAAAATACATCATCTTCAACTTCGCCTCTTCGCTCGAAATGGCAGGCAAACGGAAGCGAGGTGGAAAGGATGGCTCTGGCTCAGGAAATAACGGCCCGAAAAAAGCCAAGAAAGAGATGATGCCGCTCGACTTATCTTCAAACGGTACTTTGACGCTCGAAGTCAAACCCTTCGTCGAGACACCGACCGGCGACGACCGAAAGCGAGAAGCTGAGCTGTACGAGTTGCTCGGAAGCGTCGTTGAAGACACCAGGAACGAGGCCGCAGAATGCATAGTCTCCAGCCTCCTCGAAGGTGACGGTGCTCCGGAGGTAATACTAGAGAGACATCTCAACCGTCGACTGTTTCGCGGCCTCGCAAGCGGTCGCGAGGGTTCTCGCCTAGGGTTCAGTCTAGTCATCACCGAACTACTGTCGCAACTATTCGGGGACGGTGAGCTCGCCAAAACCAAGTACGTCGGGCTCACATTCGACAAGGTGCTCGGCCTTCTTGCCGACAAGACAAAATCCGTGGGCAATGTTTCCGGACAAGAGGAGCGGGATCACTATCTCGGTCAGGTCTTTGGTCTCGAGTGCTTTGTAAAATCCAAAATACTGTTCAAAGACGTCTCCAGATGGAACGCAGTCCTCGAGATGCTGCTTAAGCTCGGCAACAAAAAGGTTTGGCTGAGACCCCAATGCGGCTGGATTCTTGTTCAAGCAATAGAGAAAATGAACGAGGAACTCACCAAAGCAACATTGACCAAACTCGCCGAAGCCGCCATGGCCCGGACCCCAGAAGGAGTGGCTGCGTGGATCGTATCATTGAACCGATATCCGAGACTGGAGATATCGCCATGGAAAAATCCACTGTCCAACAAATCACTCGGAGAACTTGCGGCCGTTTTGAAGGAAAGCTTCAAAGATGCCGTCAAGGACCCGAAAGAGAAGCAGAACGGTGCCAAGCAAGCATCCTGGAGTGCTCAGTTGCATTTTGTCTGGGACATCATACTGGCACGCTTTCTCGGTGCCGACACTACCTCGAAAGGAGAGGATTTCGATCAATTTTGGTGTAAAGTTGTCGATGGTACGTGATGCATGGAATAAAAAAGAACTTTCTGGGCATCGCAACAAAAAAAAAACAGTCGCTAATTTCGGATAGATGGGCTATTTTCGAAGCAGGCAACAGATGGGCAGAAATTCAAAGGCTTCATGGTATTCGAGAAGATGCTAAAGGGTTTTGCGCAGACGCCTGCAAAACTGGAGTCTCTGTTTAGCCGAAACTTCCTGTCATGCCTGCTAAATCAAGCCTCGAGGGAAGACCGCTACTTAAACCGCGCTGCGACCAAGGCGCTGAAGGCAATCGAAGAAGTGGCATCATCATATCCCAACGCTCTAGGTCCCATCCTTGCCAACCTCTTGGGCAAGAACGGGAGCTATGCTTTTGACCAACGATCAAGCAGCAAGACGGTGGATAAAATCATGCAAAACGTAGACGAGACCAATGTCGAGTCTGTTCTGGCTGTCGTCAAACGCCCGATCAAGCTCATGAAGAAACAAGATGTTTCAGAAGCACAGGCGACTGTGAGAACGTACTCCGACTACTTGGCAAAAATCCTAAACGCATTTGCCTGTCCGTCACAAAAGAACGACAAAGCCAGCACGCACACAGAGGAAGAAGGTCCAGAAAGAAAGCGTGTAAACTCGGGAGTACTGAGAGGATCTTTCGACAAGACCCTACAAGAGCTCACAAACGTGGCATATGGCCAACCGGCCGAGATTCCGAAAGATGCGCTGACTGACCAGGTCAGAGAGATGTGTCGATCCCGCCTCGAGACATCTCTTGCGAAGCTCGCTCGTGCTAGCACTGACTTTGCTGTATTCTGCAAGGCAGTGGCATCGATAGATTCTAGCGCCATGACCATGACGGATGAGATCAAGAAAGCCAAAGACGAAGCACTTGCTCGCATGCGAAAGCTTCTGAAGAGCAAACTGGACGCCGCACACGGCCTGGCAATGCTTCACGCCATAGCCATCTTCCAATTGTACAATGAAGATCCGGATGCGATGGACGTGTTGGATGATCTGTCTCAATGCTACGACAAGCTTCGTTCTGGAGATGGCACCAGTGGGGACAGTGAAGGGGGATCGGAGCTCCTGGTCGAGATTCTTTTATCAATGGTCGCCAGGCCCTCCTCGTTGATGAGACAGGTCTCCCAGCAAGTCTTTGATGTCTTCACCGGCCAGATGTCCGAGGAGAGCATGCAGCTCCTGACAGGGCCTCTCGCCTCGGACGAAAGCACCAAGGGCCAAAGGGAACTCTTCAATACCGAAGATGACGCAATGGAGGTTGAGAGCGATGCCTCGGAAGGAGAGGATGACGATGAGGAGGACGGCATAATGGACGTCGAAGAAGACGCCTCTGACTTTGAGATGGATCCAAACTTGGAATTCATCGACGTGAATGGCGATGAGGAGGACAGCGGCGGAGAAGACGACGAAGAAGAAGAAGACGAAGAAGACGAAGAAGAAGAAGAAGAAGAAGAAGCGGAAGACGGAGAGGAAGGAGAATCTGATCAAGGCGGCGACGAGGCGGGCGCGAGAAAACTCAACCAGAAAGGAGAGTGGGATAACCCGGAAGAGCTAGAAAACATACTCGGCAAGATCCTCAAGAGCCACCGGCTCGACAAAGACGCCGAGGCCGAATCATCCGAAGACGACGGCGACATGTCAGACTCGGAAATGTTTGCACTCGAAGAACAACTGTCAGCCGCCATAGCCCCACGCATCAAGGCAAACAAGACCGACACCAAGAAGCAGAAGAAGGACGCCAAGCAATCCGTCGTCAACTTCAAGCACCGAGTCCTCGACCTGCTCGCCATCTACGTCAAGAACGAACCCCTCAACCCGCTGGCCTTTTCGACACTGCTGCCGCTCCTCACCCTCACGCGGACCACCTCGACGAAAGCCCTCGCCAGCCGAGCGCACGAAATCATCCTCGAGCTCCGCAAGGCCACCAAAAAGGCCCGATCCGGCGCCCGAGCCGCCGCCGCCACGACGACGACGCCATCGCCATCGATGGACCTGCTGCTGCCCCTCCTGCGGGCGTGCCACGAGCAGGCCGGAAGGGATGACTCTCAGGCGTACGCCAAGGCCGCCAGCGCCGCAAGCCTCATCGTCGCGTCCGCCATGTTCAGGCAGGACAGGGAGTCCATCTCGCAGATCGCATCCACCTACGCCGAGACAGAATCCTCCTGGGTGCTGAACAAGACCAAGATGCACAGCTGTTTCTTCAAGGAATGGCACGACTGGGCGCAGAGCATGCGAAGCACTCGATGAAAACGAGTCCCATGTCCTTGGTGAATCGTATTCCCGGGGCTGAATTTGTTTTCTTTTTTAACCCCCCCCCCCCCCCGGCCCCCATTGTTTATAGAAAACAAACAATAATATGACATATACCCTGCATTTCATCATTCAAACAAAAGAATGAAAATGTGGACGATGACAAGAATACAACCAAAATTGAACAAACCAAAAACAAACATGACCAATATGCGTGCTTTTCCTGGAAAGGGATTTCTCGTCACGGGCGTATCTGGTACACTTGGTCTATGTGTGATTTTTTTTTTTGAATTATTCGGCTCATTCATCCTTTACCAGCTCGGTGAAAAAAAAAAGATTCGTTATTTTTACGGAGCTGCCAGTTGTGATGATGATACAGTCGCTCCTTGCTCCTCCCCTTCACCTCCTTCCTGTCCAATGCCCGCGGATAGTTTGTTTCGAAAAAAAAAAACCCCATTCACCTGCCGTATTTCTCTTCTGTCCGTTTGTGCCGGCCCCCTCTTCCCCCTTCTTCATGCGGATCGTCCATTTCTACTCCTCCATTTTATCATCATCCTTCTTGTCGTTGTCGTCGTCGTCGTCTGAATCATCCTCGGCCTTTGCTAATCTCTCGGCCTCCTCTCTCATCTCCTTGGGGACTTCGACATGACGGCCCTTGGTGGGCCCGTCTGGGCCACTGATCCACGTCATCTCCAGCTCGAAGTCCTTGTCCTTGTTGTCCTTCTGGGCCACGTAAATGATTCTCGCCGCCTCCTTGACGGCCTCCTGGAGCGTCATGGTGCCGGATTGAAGGTCCAGCTTCTCCAGCTCCGCCTTGGCGGCCTGGCGGCCCTTGCCCGTTGCGGCGCCGTAGTAGCCCCAGTACAGACCGCTGGGCTCAATCATGTAGAGGAAGGGACCGCCGTGCTTTCCGGGCACCTTACCCCCGGCGCCGCACTTGGGACCGGAGCCCACCTCACCGTCCACGGGGGCATCCTCTGACGTGTCGACGCCGCCCACGATGGCGGTGATGCCAAAGGGCCGCACGGAGCCGTACATGGTGTAGGCCTGGAGGTAGCCGCCCATTCTGGAGGCGAGATCGGACGTGGGGATGGGGGTTTTGAAGTTCTGGCGCCAGCTTTCGGATTCGTTGCGGGCTCGGTCGACAAAGTGACAGCCGTCGGGAACCATTCCTGAGTAGACCTAACACAACAAACAGGATACGTCGTGCATGAGTTAGCCAAAAGCGCGCTCATCGCGAGGCGAGAGGGGGAGACACAGGAGGGACGAATGCAGGAAAAAAAAAAGAAAAGAAAAAAAAACACACCACTCCGATATGGCTGTCGACTGTGGCGATACGCTTGTTCGCACCGGCCTTTAGCAGCTTTGATGACACGACCTTCTCGACCGCCAGGACGACGCCGTCCTTGCACCGAATGCCGATCGACGTGCCGCCATTCTCCACGGCCTTGACCGCATATTCCACCTGGAAGTTTCGTCCGTCTGGCGAGAAGATGGAGTTGAGGAGATCGTATCCCGTGCCTATCGACGTCTGAAGGGGGGGGGGGGGGGGTAGTAGGGTTTCCCCACCTCGTTAGCTAGCTTTCAGACGCTTTTGGGGAAGCTCGCGGTCGGTGGCTATTATCTCACCATGATGCCCTACACGTTGGTTGATGGCAGCGCTTCCAAGTGAATTTTATCTGTTCAGAGAAGAGAAAAGGGAGTCTCGCGCAGTGAAATGGCGGAAGCTGTGACGAAGGGGCAAGGAAGGGGGGGGATGGTTCGTTCGTGAGGTTGCGTTGCGGTCGGTCTTGGAGTTGCACCGGGACATCGAGCAGCAGGCCGCAGCCTGAGCTGCGTACTACAACAGACCGACCTACCTGCTTGCGAGGCTTGGGGTTGCCTGAGGTGTCAAACGATTACCAGCCACAAGTGAGGTTGGAACTGGCCTGTGGCTGCACCGTCATGTGGCTTGACGCAGCGCCCGGTCGCCCGGGCTTGATCGGATCCGGGCGTCGGAGCTAGGTGCGGCAGCAAACCATTTATTACCGTGGACAGATGACAGACACCAGACACCTGACTTGAATAGAGAGAAAGGGAGAGGGGCACCACATGACTTTGCAATTGACACTTTTTTTTCTTTATTTTTTTCCTCCCCCCCCCCCTCTCAAATGCGCAACTAGCCCGCTGCTCATGCGCGCGGCGGTTATTCTTTCTACACTAGCTTCTCAAACACACTGTAGTGACAAGTTCATGCGAACCCTGCTAATACCTTTCTGTGTGTGTGTGTGTGTGTGTGTGTGGAAGCGGTGAAGGGCCATGGCTGCCCGACTCCATACACTTGGACACGTTTGGTAACAGGTGTTTCCACTTGGCCGAGTGAGCGTCTGCCTGGACGTCCGTCTGAGGGTGCCTGATGATGTTGACGACCAGAGTCCAGAGTGTGCGGGACACGCCGCCATCGAAATGCCGGGCCCGTCATCGATGTTGCTTGTTGCCTCGTTCGAAACTAGCAGTCAGTAGTAAAGTCCACTGGATTCCTACCGGCCTCCTAACTTGTTGAAAGCCTCCCCCCCCCCCGCCCCCTGCAGCTCTCCCAATGCATGCGCTTCATGCCGACTCGCAAGTTTTGGCACGGATATTGTGTGTCTGGGCTTCAAGTTCAAGGTTGTGTCTGCACAAAGCAAGCCTCTTACCTGGCCTCTACGTTTGCATGACTCTCTCTCATTTTGACGTCGACATTTCCCTCATCACTTGGTCCAGCTGCCAGCTCAAAGAGCCAGCGCTCAAATGCCAGCTGCCGTTGAACTGTCCTCGGCTGCGGCCCCACCCCCCCATCTACCCTGGCTTGGCTTCGCCCGACCCAACCCTGGTGCAGACAGGTGCAGACAAGTTGCAGACAGGTGACAGGTTGCAGGCAAGACCCTGAACGCTCACTCTCGATCCCGCTCCAACAGCGGGGCTGCGACCGGGTGACTGCGTTAATGGCAGTTGTTTCCCTCGGCGCCTGCCCGGCTCTATTAAAAACGATTCACATCCCTCTGCCGCTTGGATTCCCGCCGCCTCCTTCTTCCTCTCCTTCTTCTCTGTCCTCGCTCTCGCCATCCGTTTGTTCTTGAAATCCCGAGTAGCTTAGTCGAAATAAACCTGATTTTACCCTTTGCTTTGGCTTACAGGTGACCGTTCGGAAGCAGAGCACGTCTCGTTCACGCCCAACCCCTCCGTCTCCCGTCTGTCTCCATTGTCTCTTGATACCCAACCGCACAACGACCCGACCGTTTCGAAGAAGAAGACTTCAGCTTCAACAGAGAGACAACACGAAAGACTGACTTGCTGTGGCTATCCAAAAAAAAAAAAAAACAAGAAGTACCAAAAAAAAAAGGAGACTCAACTTATCGACAACAAACTGCCAGTCCACTCTCAAACCGTCGTGCCCATCATCTATCGTGTAGAAGTCACTTTCTGCCAAATGACCGAGGTATGTTGTGTTACGCTCAAGCCAGCCGCCGATGAGACACAAGACTGACGCAGCAGTACTTAGACCATGGTAACCGTCCAGACCGCGATGCAAAGCAATTTGCAGCAGGCTCAAGATGATCTTGTGCATCTTTTTTCTCGCAACTTGACCTTCAACCCTGGCTATTATTCTTATTCTCGCAAGGATATTCCCAGACAAGAGCCCACGGTTCACTTGCCCGCACCAGAGGCTCAGGTTCAGCCCATCGTCTATTCCATCTCGCAGCATTACAACCATTCTGCTCACATTGCGAGATCTTCTGCTGCGCAGCAGCCAGCCGAGCAGGCGCCGGCGCCGGCGCAGCGACGCTCCTCAGAACCTCCTCAGACAGCCCTCTGTTCCGTAGAGGACATTCTTCGCAACTACGGCCTGGACCCGGAAATCCTGACCCCATCACAACTTCAACTTTTTCGAATTGCCGATGACACCCAGAAACTTCGTCTCCTGGAATTATGGACCATATGCCCCCCGAGCAAGGCCGAAGAGATCCCATCTCTTGCCTGGAGCAGCACCTCTGTGGATCAAGAAGAGCAACTAGCACGTTTGCGATATGAAAGGCAACAGAATGCCACATTGAGCTTGGATGGCACCCCGGTCCAAGCAGCTGGAGGCCAGTGGACGCAGCAGAATGGAGCATGCGAGGTTGAGCCGTACATGTCTTCTGGGTATGAGGAGCTGATGCGAAGGGAGTATGAGCGACAGACCAGTGACAACAAGCTCCGGGATGTCTACAGTCATTTTGGCTCTGCGGTGGGGGGCTGTCACTACTCCAGAGCCACCGACCCTGTCTACAAGAGCTCTGACTACCAGGCAGAGCAGCGACAGCAACTGGAAATGGCTTCTCAGTATGGAGCATTCGAACAGCTCAGAGATGCTACTGTGGATGCAGACGCCATGGACATGTAACAAGTTTCCCCTGGACACACATTCCAAACCACACGCTCTCTCGTATGCATGCCCCTAGCGAATAGACGATATACATAGATATCTAGGAACTAGCTAGGGGGACACTGTGCTTTTTCAATGCTGGAAGGAAGGCGGAAAGGACATAAGGTCAGACCCGCAAGGAGTAGTGTTGCATACCAAGTGCTGTTATGCGTCGGGAAAAATTCCGAATCGTTTTTCCCCTACCCCCTTTTGTTTTTTTTGTTTTTTTTTTGGTTTGGTTTTTTGTTGAAACAAGAAGAAAAAAACAACTCTCATCTCCAACTCGTCACAATCTGCGTGTCCTCCCACAAGTTTCATACCCCGATAACACGAAGCTGACCACAACTTGTTAAAATGAGCAAGTGATGTTCACATGTAACCCACGGTACGTGGTCAGGCCAATCCAAATCCAAGTCATTGTTTTCATTATCGCTAGGTACCCTTGCGATGAAGGGACTTTTTGTTTCCCAGGGAACAGTTTATGTAAACTGTACGCTCCTGCCTATCCCTGTATGTATGTAGTCGTAACTATATGCCAGTATATTATTCTATTTGGACCATCATGGAACGTCGAGTCAGATGGTGGTCTTCTTAAGCGCTTTGGCAAGATCATCGATATCCTGGTCCTTGATCTGGACAACAGGCTCTTCTTGCGCCTCTTCTGCCTCCTTGACCAGCTTTTCAGCACGTTCCTCTACTGTAGCGTCCTTCTCTTCTTCTTCCTCTTCCTTCTCGTCTTCCTCGTCTGCCTCTTCCTCCTCGTCGGAACTGAGGTCCTCGAGATCGCTTAGGCTGTCTACGCCCCACTCGTCCTCGTTGACCTCATCTCCGACGGTCTTATTTTTGCGCTGGTCGAGGAGTTCTTGCAGGGCGATGATGGACTCATCGTCCTCTGTGAATTTATTGCCGTTCAGTTCGATGCGCTTCAGAGCGGGAAGGGATTGGCTGGCCGCGCTGGCGAGCTTCTTGAGGCCCGGGCTCGTGATGTCATTAAACTGCAGACGCAGCGTCTCGAGCTTTTGGTTCTTGCCCTTGGCGAGGGATTCGGCAAGGAGGACGGCACCCTTGGCGCTGAGAAGGGAGTCGCCGATGCCCAGCTCGCGGATGACGGTCCAGTTTGTGACGACCTCGGCCAGGGCCTTGCCGCCCATGAGGGTGAAGGTGTTGTCCTGGAGATCCAACACCTCGAGCTCGCTGGCATTGCTCAGGCCCTCGCTGATCAAGTGCGAGATGCCCTCTTGGCGAATGCCGTTCTGGACCATCTTGATGACCTTGATCTTGTTGTGGAGATTATATGTCTTGGCCCAGGCCGTCATGCTGCCGTTCTCGAGTCTGTTCCGGCCGCAAATCACCGTCTCGAGGTCCGGCACCCGCTTTCCCTCCTTGCGTGCAGCCTCCTTCTTGGCGTGAAGTTCCGACAATGCGTCGGCGACCAGGATGCCAGCGTGGGGGCCCAGTCCATTGTTGTTGAGATATAGGTGCTGCAAGGGCACGTGGGCGGAGAGAAAGGCCACCAGAGGAGCCTGTGTGTTTAGGCCAAAGGCGTTGTCGTTCAGGTTGACGGTGTGGAGGTTTTCGTGGTTCAAGACGGAGGTCAGAAGCGAGGACAGTGCTTCAGGGATTTCGGACAAGAGTCGGCCTGTGAAGATGTCGGCAAAGTTGGCGATCTGTTTTTTTTGGGGGTGCCGTGCCGGTCAGTGTTGTTGGTTATAGCTGGATAGGAGCCAAAAAAAAGATGAGAAAGGAAAAGAAAAAAAAAAGAAGAGAAAAGAAGAGAAGAGAAGAGAAAAATGAGAGAGAAAGAGACGCTAGATGGAACGGCTAAGATATACACATACCTTGAGGTTCTTCTTGGTGGCCAAGACCTCGCCGAGGACTTTGCACGCCTCGACGCCCAGGGTGTTGCCGAGAAGCCTCACCTCTTCGACGTCGTTGGCGCGGAGGTCTTTGATGTGGGCTTCGACGTCGGCGGCCGAGTCGAGCTTGAGTCCCTTGCCCTCGAGGGTGAAGAGCTTTTGGGAGCTAGCCATCATACGAATGATCGGATAGGAGATGCTGGACCACAACTATCAAATGAACGACGGTGAAAATGGCGGAAACGCTGTGATGATGATGATGATCAATTTCCAGACATGCAAATTGCATAGTGGGGGCGGGGCAACGGTATGATCACAGATCACACTGCCTGCAGCATAAATCATATAAATTGATCCTCCCTGCGAAGTGGAGATGGAGAGAGAGGGAAACCGCCACACATCCAGCCCGAGCGCGGGTTGGGGCCAAGTACTACGCCACCGCCACCCGCTGGCACTCGAAGCGAGCAAGCACTTAGTAAGCAATATCGTTCTGCTGGGCTGGAACAAGCATGCATCAGACGTACACGTGACCTCGGCCAATCAGCATCGGCCCATTTCGGAATGCTGGATTTTTTTCGACGGGTATGGCCTCTCCTGTTGGGTGAGCCCTTTCGAAACCTCCCGACTTCGAGATCGAATCTCACCATCGTCGTCACACCCTCATCCACGGCTCCCACCACGGCTACGGTATAGCTTGCCAATCATGCTGGCAAGGACCTGCTTGCGCTCGACGCGCACCCTCAATGGGCTCCGAAATGGCGTCAACAGTGTTTCCAAGGTATGAAGGCCTCACATTTCCGGCACGACTTCTCCTCTCGTCTCCCCCCCCCCCCGTTTTCGTGATTGCCGAGGATTACCAGCCAGTGCCCGCGCCCGCACGCCAGCCTCGTGAAACTACGTCAACCGAAACTGCACACGCCCGTCATTCACGCCGGAACTCGAATGCTGATGGCAATTTTTTTGTGTCCTGCTCTATAGCGCGCCGCCTCCACGAGCTCGGGTGCTGCCGGGGAAGCTTTCCCTGCCCGACTGAACTTGGCCGCCATCGCCTCGACCACCGTCGCCGCCGGCTCCATTGCGTGGTACTACCACCTCTACGGAGCCGTGGCCTCCGCTGCTACCCCTGCCGAGGAAGGGTACGTCTGATGGGGAAAAAAAATAAAGATTCCCACACATCCGTTGGAATGGCCTCTCTGAGGCCATCTATAGGGATGCCCCTCTCGGCTCCGTGCGGCCTTAACCACCATGCTGTCGGCATGGGTTCTCTTGGTTACTTGTTTTACTGACTTGCTCTCGTTAGTCTGCATGCGACATCTTACCCTTGGGTGCACCAGCAGTGGTTGAAGACTTTCGATCACCAGGCGTACGTTTTTTTTCGACTCTCGGGCTTTTGCCCCCAAGAACATGTCTGAACAAGACTCGGGCTTCCCCCGCCGTCTTTTTTTTTTGGCATCTTGTCTCTTGTTTCTAACGCTATAATATACATAGACTCCGTCGTGGTTTCCAAGTATACCGCGAGGTTTGTGCTTCATGCCACTCTCTGAGCCGAATTCCCTACCGAACACTAGTTGGCTCGGTCTTGACCGTCGATGAGGCCAAGGCACTTGCCGAGGAGAACGAATATCCCGGTGAGCCCGATGACCAGGGAGAGATCCAGATGCGACCGGGAAAGCTGGCCGATTACATTCCCGACCCCTACAAGAACGAAGAGGCTGCCCGAGCTGCCAACAACGGTGCTCTTCCTCCGGATCTGAGCTTGATCGTCAAGGGTCGCCACGGCGGCTGCGACTACATCTTCAGCCTGCTGACTGGCTACCCCGAGGACCCTCCCGCCGGCGCTCAGGTCGCCCCTGGTATGAACTTCAACCCCTATTTCCCCGGAACTGGTATCGGAATGGCCCGTGTTCTGTACGACGGACTTGTCGAGTACGAAGATGGAACCCCCGCCTCCACCTCTCAGATGGCCAAGGACGTTGTGGAGTTCCTGAACTGGGCTGCCGAGCCCGAGATGGACGAACGCAAGAAGATGGGTCTCAAAGTACTTATCGTCACGTCGACTCTGTGGGCCATCAGTGTTTGGGTCAAGCGATACAAGTGGGCATGGCTGAAGTCGAGAAAGCTTGCCTACGACCCTCCGGCAGATTCCAAGACGCGTCGCTAAGCAATGTTGCGGTTGTGCGTCATGTTTGTGTATACTAGTCTCCCCCCCCTTAGAAAAGCTCCTTTGTCGGCGGAGGCGGGTAGAACGGATGGAAGTTGGTTTTTTTTTTTTTTTCGCGAGATGATGGAAAGGGCGGATGGTGTAGAGTGTAAATCAGACGAATCAATCCAATACCTCGGCTCTTTTGTTATGGCTGCAAAGGGGTTCTGCTGGCCGCTTCGTGACATTTTTTTTTTTTCGGCCGACGTTGCTTAAGACGTAATTTGTCGGTGCGCCGCCAGTTCACGGGGGGGCCACGGGCCACTGCGCAGAGATTCTGTACCATGTACTCTGTATGTAGCGGTCCAACCAGCCACGCGAGTCTTGACTCGACTGAACGACGAACATCACCGGACAAAACTGAACCGTCCAACATCCAAAAACCTTTGACACTCCTTTCGAACCCCCCCCCCTCTCCTTTTTCTTTTCTTCTTCTTTCCCTTCTTTTTGTCCTTCCCTGCCCGCAGACCGACTTTGCTTTTATCGACCAATTGCCCATTTGCTGAACGTCCATCCAGCCACTGCCCGCAACCGAGGAGGACATATATATACCCAACATCCTCTCCCGTGATTTCCAAACCCGTCGTCTCGGCCGACGACCCCCCCCCCCCCCCCCCCTTTCCTGGACTGCCCCCTCCCCCCTCCCCCAAGGGCGGTCAAGATGCCTTTCGTCGTCACCGACCCCGACACCCAGCCGACACGCAAGCGACGACGAGACGCCGAAGACAGCACCCTCCACAGACCCCACGAAGACAAGCACCAAGACCACCAGCCGTCCCCCCCTCCGCGGAGAGCCCTCCCCCCCCTCCCCATCTCGAAAAGCAGGCGAGCCCGCGTCGTCTCAGCCTCAGACGACCCCCTCATCCCCCACAGCCCTGCCCGCGACGTCCACGCCGCACACCAGCACCGCCGCCGTTCCTCGCAGAAACTTCCTCCCCCCCCGCAGGACCAGACCACGTCCCGGCCGCCGGCCGCACTATCCCCATGCTACATATGCCACAGACGGCCCGCCAAGACGTCGGAGCTCGACTCCTTCGCCCGGTGCGAAGGCTGCGGCGAGACAGCCTGCTTCGTATGCATAAGACAGTGCCAGGGGCGCGACGCAGACGACGGCATGTCCGTCATCTCAGAACAGGAGGTGCTCTCGCGGTCCTTTCACTCGGGTCGTGGCCACGCGCCTGACGGGGTTGTTGACGGGCCCCTGTCCGCTTGGGAGTGTGAAGCGCCCGCGCGGCGGCTCGACGGACGACGACCCTGGGACGACGACGCGCGACGCTTGGCCAAGGGGTGGACTGCCTCTGGACATAGAGCTGTCGTGTGCAGCGGGTGTTGCGTCGAGAGAGGCCTCGAGGGGGAGGTCGTCTGCCTGGGATGTCTGTCGGGGATTCACGGTGCTTGAAGCTTTGAGGAGGATATATATATATATATATATATATGTATGTATGTATAATGAATAACGCTACGACTTTTATCACAAGCCGCTTCCCCCCGTTCTGTATTTTTCTCATCAAGGCCTGCTCAGCATTTTTCACATGCGTGTATCTTGTCTTCCCCCCCCACCCCCCTTCCTCTCTCTATGTGTGTGTATTCGCTTTGGCTTGCAAATAACCACAATCGTCATGGGATTTATGGAGTCCCCCCCCCTTTACCCCATGGGAGCCATCCATGTCACAAGGTGCATCTTTCGTTCGTTTCTCCTGTTTTTTTTTATTTATTTACATTGAACGTCTCCGATTCGTAGAAGCTTCATTTACGCTCTGTATTTCTTTCTACCCGTATCAATTACACCGCAGCTTCTGTACACTGCACAAATAGCCTCGTTCTAGTTGTATTGCATGTACGTCGCTGTCGAGTTGAACTTGAGGTTGCCTTTGATGACCTTGTCCACGGCGCTGAGAAAGTCCTTTTCCGAAGCCACCTTTCTTCTTGCTCGTATGGCGAACATGCCCGCCTCGGTGCACACACTTCTCAGCTCTGCTCCAGTAGCGTTGGGACACAGACGGGAAATGAGTTCCCATCGAATGTCTCGCTCGACCGACATGCTCTTGGCGTGAATGCGGAGAATGTTGGCCCGGCCCTCGAGGTCGGGGAGCGAGAACTCAATTTTCCGGTCAATACGACCCGGTCTCATGAGAGCAGGATCGAGGGTGGAAGGTCTGTTGGTGGCGAACATGACCTTGATGTTTCCACGCGCATCGAAGCCATCGAGTTGGGTGATGAGCTCCAACATGGTTCGCTGGACTTCGTTGTCACCACCAGCGCCGTCGTCGAACCGGGCACCTCCAACGGCGTCGATTTCGTCAAAGAAGATGATGCAGGCCTTTTTTGTTCGTGCCATCTCGAACAGCTCGCGCACCATTCGAGCGCCCTCGCCGACGTACTTCTGGACCAGTTCACTGCCAATGACTCGGATAAACGTAGCATCTGTCCTGTTGGCCACGGCGCGTGCGCACAGGGTCTTGCCAGTCCCGGGGGGGCCGTAGAGCAGGGCACCCTTGGGCGGGTCGATGCCAAGATTGACGAAGCGTTCCGGGGATAGTAAGGGCATCTCGACGACCTCTCTCAGCTTCTCGACTTGTTCCTTGCATCCACCGACGTCTCCGTACGTGACATCTGGCTTTTCCTCAACCGTCATCATGGTAACACTGGCATCGATCTTTGGCGGCAACGGCAGCATGATTTGATACTTGTTTCGGTCGACTCCAACACGCATGCCCTCCTCGATGTCGGTCGGACTCACGCGTTCTCCTAGCTGGACGACGAATTTGGCGATCTGCTTGACATTGATGACGTATCTCTTTTTTGATTCGTCACCCTTCTCGTCCTCGATGATCTTGGTACATCGCGCGACTTGGAAAGGCTGCTCTTCCGACATTCGCTGGCGATCGGCCGCAATGTCCCATAGATGCGGAGGCGCGAGACCGGTATCGGATTCCTGAGCATTGTTAGAAGAAGCGCCTTTCGGGTGACCCTACCTGAGCCACGTCTCTGGGGAAGGGCATACCTTTACGCCAATCTTTTCATCCACACTTTGTTGCTTCTCTTTGATCTGCTTCTCTAGCTTCTTAAGCGCAGCACCATATGGCGCGGCGCCGTAGGTCTTTAGAACCTGAATATCCCTGGGAATCAACTTAGTTGACAGGTTGGAGGCGCAACATGTCGAAATGGCTGCCCGTACTCATCTGTGAGGGGAGTGATCTTCTTCTCTTCAACCTCATCGTCGGCAAAGTTCTTCTGGTACTTCTCCCAGTTTGAGCCAGTCGCGGAAGGCTAACAATACTTAGTGATCGGACGCCTTGGCGGAGGAGACACGGCATGGAGCTCACCATGATGGGGATCCACCTTGCAGGCGCGTTGCCGACAGCAGCAGATGAGTAGACGGAAGTAAAGTCGGGCGAGAAACAGTCAACACGTTGAACTGAGAAGCGCAGGATGTGTTGCGTGGATGATGGATGGATGGATGGATGGATGGATGACGACTCGTTCGTTGTGAAGTGTGAATGGCAATGCATCGCTCATTCCGTAATCAGTAGGCTGCCTTTACTACCAGTGGTATGTAAAGCTCGGTGCAGCCAGGCTTACCGTTGGCGCTAAACCATGTTGGGCCGTGTGTCCCCGGTACGTCTTAAGGAGGAGTCTCTCAGCTCGGAGCATGGATAATCTGTGACCCGAACGCCAAAATTTCTGGAGACAGCTTAATTAATTAATGGCGGAGTAGGGCAGAGAGAAAGAAGGTGGGATATCTCAACCAAGGCTGCCAGCATCCTGCGATACAGTGTTTCTGCACCGCCAACCGCCATTTTCGACGATTCCGCCGGCAGCTCGCGTTCGTCGCCATCATGTCAGCACCAGCAGTCGCTGCTGGGCAGTCCCAAAATGCCACCTTCAGGGTACGAGAAGCTCGAGGTGCAGCTTGATGGAAATCACATCACCCCGCTAACAAGCCCTTACTTAGGACAAGGAGAAGCCCATGGCCGTTCGGTCGTCCAACATTGTCGCTGCCCGAGGTGCGGACTTCTGACCGAAATGCGGTTCATTTCAAAAAAAAAAAATTTACTGATTCGAGAAACTAAAAAAAAAAAAAAACCAGCCGTCGCCGATGCCATTCGCACCTCCCTCGGCCCTCGAGGCATGGACAAGATGATTCGAAGCGGAAAAGGAGAGACCATCATCACGAACGACGGACATACCATGTTGAAAAGCATGTCGGTCATGCACCCTACTGCCAAGATGCTGGTGAACTTGGCTGGTGCGCAGGATGTCGAGGCTGGTGACGGCACAACCTCTGTTGTTGTCATCTGTGGAAGCTTGCTCGGCGCAGCAGATCGACTTTTGTCCAAGGGCGTTCACCCCTCCGTCATCTCAGAGGCCTTTCAGCGAGCATCTGCCGCCGCCGTCGAAGTTTTGCATGACATGTCGCAACCCATCACCCTCAGCGATACCTCTGCTCTCCTGCAGGCCGCCAACACGTCGCTCTCATCAAAGATTGTTTCACAATACTCGAATCTGCTAGGGCCCATGGCCGTGAACGCCGTCACCAGGGTTATCGATGTGAAGACGGCCAACAACGTGGATCTGCGAAACATACGAATCGTCAAGAAGGTCGGAGGCACCATCGAAGACAGCGAGCTTGTCCCTGGCCTGGTCCTGCACCAGCCGGTCCTCAAAAATGCAGGAGGACCCGTTCGCATGGAAAAGGCACGCATCGGCCTGATTCAGTTCCAGCTCAGTCCGCCGAAGCCTGACGTAAGATGATGGCCCCTATCTAAGCATTGTCTCCAAGAGCCTCCATGATTCACATGCTGACCTTGCTATCCCCTTTCTAGATGGAAAATACCATCCAGGTCAACGACTACCGACAGATGGACAAGATTGTCAAGGAAGAGCGTCTCTATCTCCTGAACATGGCCAAAAAGATCAAGAAGGCCAAATGCAACGTCCTTCTCATTCAAAAGTCAATCTTGCGTGATGCTGTCAACGACCTGTCTCTGCACTTTCTGGCCAAACTGGGCATTCTGGCTATCAAGGACATCGAGCGAGAGGAGGTAGAATTCATTTGCAAGTCGACGGGCTGCAAGCCCATCGCAGACATCGACTCTTTCACCGAGGACAAGCTCGGCTATGCAGAACTGGTCGAGGAGTCCGAGTCCTCAGGCTCTCGTCTGGTCAAGGTCACTGGAGCCAAGGCTTCCGGGAAAACCGTGTCCATCGTTGTCAGGGGAGCCAACTCCCTGATTCTGGAGGAGGCCGAGAGAAGTCTGCACGATGCTCTCTGCGTCATGCGCTGCCTGGTGAAGAAGAAGGCCCTCATTGCCGGAGGTGGCGCCGCCGAGATTGAGATCGCGGCCCAGTTGTCCAAGCAGGCCCGCAGCCTGACAGGTACGGAGGCCATCTGCTGGAAGGCCTTCGCAGACGCCATGGAAGTTGTGCCGACGACACTAGCCGAGAACGCGGGTTTGAACAGCATCAAGGTGGTCACTGACCTGCGGCACCGACACGAGATGGGAGAAAAGAACGCCGGAGTCAGCATCAAGTCTGGCGGTGTCAACACAAACATTTCCAAAGAAAATGTGCTGCAGCCGCTTTTGGTGAGCACGAGTGCCATTGAACTGGCGGCGGAGACGGTCAAGATGATTCTGAGGATAGACGACATAGCCCTGACACGGTAGACGAGAGCCTTTTGTGGGTTGATGTATGATACTATCTACTACTTTCTTTCTTTTTTCTTTTAAGAAAAAAGAAGGGGAGGAGGGAGGGAATAGAGTAACAAAGTAAAAAAAAAAAAAAAAAAAAAAAAAGGAAAATCGTGATACCAAGGGTGCTTTTTTTCTTCTTCTCTCACTGTACCTTGTCAAACCTTTTCCTTCTTTTTTTTTTGGTCGATCTAGAGACTTGTTTCGATGGCCATGTTGCCCTTGGCTGGGAAGGGAAGAGAGGCAGCCACGACCAGTCGTGCCTTCCTCTCCATGGCTGTTGACATGACCCAATACCTGGTACCTGCCTCTGAAAATTGCCACTCCTATACATACTACTACTAGTACTACTACTAGTACTACTAGTACTACTACTACTACTAGTACTACTAGTACTACTACTACTACTACTAGTAGTAGTAGTAGTAGTAGTAGCCTACCCCTCCTACCAAAGTACGAGACTGCGCCGCTCACATTTCCGTATCAAAGTTGGAGTAAACCCATCTGTGAAGTCGCAAAAATTGGAATCGCCCAAGACAACCTGCTCACTTCCGACGGCCCCTTCCCCGTCATCATTTCCACGGCGATTGATAAAAAGGAAAGAAAGAAAGAAGGGACAAGTCACTGCTCCCCGGATGGCTCGACGACGCGCGCGAAACCGGGTCGAGGACGACTCAGACCCCAGTTTCATAGCAGCGGAAGCACCGAAGCGAATCTACGAGGTAGGTGCCGCTATGATTTCCTGTCGCACGGGCCGAGATCGGAAGTAAGCAAGCTGAGTGTTGGCCGCGGACGCACAGCTGAAAAAGGAGCGCGACGAACGGGTGAAAGGCGTTGTCGCCGAGGCGGAGGAGGAGCTCGCATCGGTGCGCCAGCAGATGCTGGAGTTCAAGGAGGAGAGGCGCCGAGAGTGGTCAGTCTTGCCCGTGGGGGGTGAAGGGATCTGGTTTTTTTTTTTTGGGGGTTGGGCTGACGTCTTGGCGGGACAGCTGTGGGAGGCGGGCGCTGAACCTGAAGAAGGTGAGGGACCTTGTCGAGCAGAGGAGGACGATCGAGATGCGGATGCTGGATGTTGTTGCTGGGGTGCATTCTGAGATGAAGCAGGTGGAGGAGATGATTTTGGCGGGTTACGAGGGGAGAAGGGGCGAGGCGAGGCAGGCGCTTGGGGCTTTGGGTGGCGAGACGATGCGTGGTGACGGGTGAGGCTGTTTTGTTCTCTTCTTTTCTTTTCTTTTCTTCCCGTCCCCCTTCGACTTGTGAGTTTTCTCTTGTCCCCGTCGTGCGCTGGCGATGCTCTCGCGGTACAAACCGGCTGATGGAGAGAGGATGGGTGGGTGACAAGTCGGCGTGGCTCATGACCAGAGAGCGCGCGGTAGGCGAGGCAAGGACCTCGGAATCAAATTTCATCAACGTTGAGCTGAATGTTGGTTGAGCAGCAGAGGGGAGCAGCAGCCCAGTGAACCTCGTGTAGAATTTCCTCGTGCCCCCCGTCTCATGCCCGAAGCAGATAGGTAGTACCTACTATACACGTTTTTGTTGCCCCCCCCCCCCCCCCCCCCATCTTCATATTTCATACTCATACATGGCTATGGCCGGCAGGCAGCAGACGTGCCAGACGCAGGACGGCAGCACCAGCCGAGTTCACACCTTGAAACCAAACCCGGCCATGCAGCTCCTGTACTGCTCGACGAACGACCGACAGTCCGAGGTCGGGTCCGACGCCTTGGAGAAGAGCATGCACTCGTCGCGCCTCGCCTTTTCCTCCTTGCACACGCAGCACGGCTGTGGGGGGACTTGTCAGCGCTGAAACCACACACATATAAATACATATATATATATACACACACACACACACACACACACATATATATATATATATATATATATATATATGTATATATGTATATAATTGTAGTCGTCTTCACAACACAAAAAGAGAAAACCACAAATCAACCAAAAGCTCCCCCACTCAACAGAGCGTCCCCCCACCACTAACCTTAGGTTTAGCAACCTCGCAAGAAGCGCCCGCAGAAGCCGAGCTCGAAGCTAAAAAAAACAAACAAACCAAGAAAACAAGTCAGTTTTGAACCAAAAAAAAAACCGGACCTTATTCCCAGCAGGAACGGGAAAGTTGGCAAAAAAAAAAAACACCGCGTAAGTCTTACCAAGGGGGCTATTTTTGGCATCCATTGTGTTTTTATTTTTTTTATTTTTTTTTTGTGGCGGTTGTTGGTGTTGGAGCGCGAAATGCTACGTCTTGGCCGGGGGCAAGGGCCGGAATTATATTGTTGTCGTAGTAGGCTTGGCAGGCAGGGAGGAGGCAAGCAAGGCGAGGCAGAAAGAAAAAAACGTAAGAAAAGAAAAAAAGAATACGAAAGAGAGAAAAAAAAAAAGACTGCGGGAGTGTTTTTTATTGGTGAATGGTGTCTTTAGGTGGGTCTCCTTTTCCACGAAGCTTGTTGAACGGAAATAGAAGCTCAATGCAGCAATTGGGCAGCCCGCGTGGCTGTGATGATTGGCCGGGCTGCGGGACCCACAAGATGCCCGTGTTGTGGTTCCACCTCCGTACTACTAGTAGTAGTAGTAGTACTCAGTAGTACTGTCTGTCACATCTTCGCTACTCATAGTAAGTACATAGTACATAATAGTACAGCAAACACAAACACGTAAAAGACACAGAGGGACAAGAGACGCAAAACTATAAAGATACCAGTCAATAAAGCTACTCGGGGCTGTGTCGCCTCGATCCCAAACAACCGCAGCATGTGTCTGCTGCATGTATCTACACAAATGCCCATGTATGCTACGGGGGGTATATACTAGAAAATTAGATGGAGTAAAAATGAATATACGGAGGCGTCTTTGGCTCCAAGTGCTCGATATGAATGTCGATGCTGAGACGAGCGGAAGGAGGGCTCGTTCCGCCAAGAGGACATGTGATAAGCTGCAGCGTGCTTTGCCAACCAGGATCAAGGGCTGCCTGCTGCTGCGTTTGCATATGCGTGCGAGTATGTGAATAGAAGGGGGCTGAAGAAACAAACGCGGAAACAAAAAAAAAAAAAAGGAATGGTAGATAATATCTTTGTGCAGAGTAGGATGCATGGTTCCTCACGTCGAGCTGTCTGACGCGTCCCATGGCGGAGAGATTGACGATACGCGGTTCTGATAGAACCCGGCGTTTTCTGTTTTTTTTTTTTGGGGGGGGGGGGGGAGGGGAATGGACAAGATTCAGCCGGGACCAGCAATTTCGAAACGAGTGAGCCCGTGACTGAAGTCAAAACCCCAAACAAAGCAAAAGTGAAGAAAGAGAAAAACAAAAAAAAAAAAGTAAAAACACGAAACCCAACACAACTCCGGATATTGACATAAATCATAACGCGCTTATCTGGCCGTAAAAAAAACACACACAAAGGAAACCATCACTCTACCAACTCGCTGGCAATCTCTTCCCGCACGTGCTGACACCACTTCAGTATGGCGCGCTCAAAGTCTTGCCATACTTCAGGTCCGTTATCGTACACCACGCCGAGTGCGTCCACCTTGAGCATCACCTCGAAACGAAGCTCGGCCGCCTTGGCCCAGTACCGAAGATTGTCGGCCGACCGATATGGCTTTTGCGTGTCCGTGTGAAAGGTGGGAATCGCTCCGAACCGTCTCCTGGATTTCTTGACAACGGCGTTGTGCAGCTTGATGAGCCTCACACCATTCTGCAAGACCCGCAGGAAAGGCGTTGGGCACTCGGCGGACTCAGATAGAGGCGTCCAATCGGGAAGCTCGGCCTCGGGGTCCATGGACGACAGGAATGCTCTCTCCCGCTCATACTCTCGGCCGGACCAATCTCCTTGGAGCCAATCCCAGCTTTTGCGTTCCTCCTGTTCGGCTAATTCAATCTCGTGCTCTTTTTCTAAAATGTCGAAAACAGACTTGACCCAACTGACTATGGCCTTCATCTCGTCGTCCGCCATGCCACCCTTGAAGTTTCTCGTCGCCATCTGCTTCAGTACTTCCATCACTGCCAACAGATCTGCTCGAATCTGCTTCTCAGACTTGATGGAATCCAAGCGATCCGGTAGCTCATGCGCTATGTAGTACATCTTGACTGCCCGGATGGCTAGCGTCACCACATCGAGAATGTGCATGCCTTGCAGTTCATACCAACTCTGCGTGTTTTTCTCGGGCATGTTGGGCAGCGACGGCATGTCAGGCGATTCTCGAAACGTGCCATCCTTGTGTGCCTGGACCTTGTCCAAGGCCTTTTGAGTATTTCGCAGGCACAACTCCAAGTCCGATTTCAGCTCCTCTACTTTCGGAGGCTTGGGGATTGGCTTTTCCCGATGGTTATAAGTGCTGACAGTGGGCGGAAGCATGCCAGGATCATCCTCATCGAAGCTATCCCCGAAAGGATCCTCCTCCAAATCAACTTCCGAGGGAGACTCGACCAAGTTGCTCAGGCTGGCGTCGGCATCCTCGTTGTGGACGTCCGGCGCGGTGGGGCTCTCTGCCGAGGAAGCGTAGGTTGTATCTAAATTGGCAGCAGTGCTCGTCCCGTCCAGCAGAGACATGTCCAACGTTGCCCGCTGATGTGGTGGTGGTTTCTTGCGTGCGAACTGGCCACCCTTGCCGTCCAACAGACCGGTCCTAGCGAAATAGTACTGCAGATGGGCAATGCTTCCCAAGCACATGACACTCTCCCTCGATTTTGCACTCGCGGCAAAATCTGTGGGTTGCGGCCGCATGTAGCCCCTTCGTCGGCCCTTGCTGTCCACACTGTGCATTGAGTATCTCGAAATAGTGGAGTATCGCGAAATAGTAGACACATCCGAGTACCGCGACGAGCGATAGGAGCCTGAAGACTGGCGAGAGAACAGGTCGCCTCCCAGTGAATCCCGAGAGCTCACGTCCGTTCCCGAGCCATGCGACATGGATGAAGCAGTTGACGCGCACCGAGGCATGTTTGGGCAGGCTCCAATGGCGAGAGTGGGCGGCGCCTCGGGCGATGCTGGACGGTGAATAGCATGATGCTCGTTGATGGTCGCCATGTTATTGATACAAGAGGAAACTGCTGCGTCGATGCCGCGAGACGGGGGATCGTACAGGCCGTCGAAGAATAGAGCGGTCAACAGACGACCACGGCCACGAATGTTTACTCGAGTCGTGGTGTTCGGCTCCGTCCAGATCGTTGTGTGATGGCTGAGAATTGGACCGCGGGCGGCCGGATCGCTGACCTACTGCATAAAAGAAGCTAAGCTCAGGGCCGCGGCTCTACCAAGCGGCGCAAAGGGCCCCAAGAAAGAAGAATAAAGGCGGGTGTTGGGAAAGAGGCGACAAGGAGAGACAGGTTGGTCCAAAGAGCAGATCAACAGCGCAAAGTAAGGAACGGTTGGAGAGCGAAGGTTGGTGTTAGACCCAAAGGAGGTCAACGAAGTGTCCAAGTTGCCCAGGGGTTCGATTGTATTCAGCCATGTACGGGCGGTTGTGCCTGGTGATTGCAGTCTCCGTCTTGCAAATTGCGGCGAACCAGAAGCTAACAGCGATGGACGGTTAACTGTAGCCAGCCTGATATTCTGGGGCTTTCTGCTTGAACCGACGCCGCAAGCCACCGCGTCAATCGGGCGAATATGGCGAGCTGGGACAATGCCAAAAAAAAAAAAAAAGCCCGTAGCTGCGTGTTAATGGTAAGAAAAGACACCGATGTGATCAGAGATTTGCTCCTGCTCCAAAAGGCGACCCCCTCCCCCCCACGCTGCTGCTGGACTGAAGAATTTTGACCACGGAGCGAATTCAGACGGCTACCCCTTTTATTACTGACCCCTGTTGCCAATCCTCCAAGTTCAAATGTCGGCTTCCTTGTCGCTCTGCCTGCGCACGAATGTGGCCAATCAGGACAGGCACGAGGACGGGGTGGTGGAAGCGACCGAGGGATGTATTATTACGCACGCGGGCCCAGGAAGTCGGTGCAGGCTTCTTGTTATATGAATAAGACGGATGGATGCGTTCGTAGGATGCGTGCGGACGTGTATGCTTGTGATTGTCGAATCCACATGGAAGAAGTCGGAGGTAGTATGCTATGTGCTATGTTGAATTGTTGCTGATGCAGCCCAGCCCAGGCGAAACAAGCAGAAGCCACACAAGCAGGCATCCAGTCCAACATAAACATGGCAACGGGTTAAAGAAACGGCAGGCGCGTCCCACTTATGCACCTACTGGCTACTGGCTGGAAGCAACCAGCAGGCAGCAGCGGGCAGGCATCAAGTTACGTAGTACAAGCAAGTGACAACTCCGAGTGCTGACTGACCTTGGCACAGCACCTGCCGAGTTCTACACTACTAGTACATGTACTATGTAGGTACTAGTGTAGTTACTACCGAGTACTAAGTATGTATTCACGGGCGTGCATGCATGCCGACGCCGGCCTGTTCATTACGTAGTATGTGCAGGCGACGAAGTGCTTGGTTTCAAGGGCCATGGTGTGGCTTGTTTGGCCTCACATCTCATATCCCGGGCAACCTGACTGACTACTACCTACTACTACTAGACCAGGTGCGGAGCGAGCGGAAGAATGAGTACAGACGGGCCCTGGCCGGCCTCCTCGTGCGTGAGTCGTCAAGGGATAATGAGCCAGGACTCTCGGATGCCGCTTTTTGTTTTGCCATTGTCGGAATGAAGACACGTTGCCCCGAAACCATGACCCTTTCTTTTCTGATTCACAGCCATTTCCGATCGACCAACAAACAGAACCGCTCACGTACTCTCTTGCCATTGCAAAAGCTATAAATTCTTCGAAGCCGCCAGCATCATCTCGCCGCTGCATGAAAAGCAGGCTGACGACGTGCATGAGTGTGGCCAGCGACCGACCGACTGACGGCTGATCAGTTACCGGTGCCGCGCGGCCGGGACTGATGAATGCACAATCGCTCACGCACTGCAGCCGCGCTTGCGAGTCGCCGTCGTCCAGGATGCAGGCGTGATTATTGGCATTAGCATTCAGGCTATGCCCGACTGAACTGCTGACTGCTTCGAAAGGGTCTCATTACTGAGTAGTAGTAGTAGGAAATATGGAAGCAGAGCGCCAAGGCGGCTTCAAAGGCAGGCGGTGGACACGGGCATAATCCATAATGAGCGGAGCCAAGTTACCGTGCTTGGTTTTTAATTTAGTAGGGTGGGAAATTCCATCAATTTACTACCAATTGGTCCATCTTGCAAAGAGCCAATAGCAAGAGACGCCCTCGTGCCCCCTGCCTGTTCTCAAAAGGAAAAACACAAAAGGCGATATTGGCAAGGGAGCGGAGGCAAGACGTCCAGGCGTCCGCTAACCAGCCTACCATCACATGTGGTTTCCGAAAGGAATAAGACAGATGACTTGTTCCCTAGATGCCCCCATTCATTGGCTACCTAAAAGCTAAAAGCCCAGTCAGTCAATTGATTTGTCGCCACAACCGCTGCGAAAAGTCTCGGCCTGCCGTTCGCTTCTAAGTTGAGTTGTACGCCCGGAACAGGAACCTTAGCATGCGAGAGAGAGAAAAAAGTTGCACTTGCGTCCACCGTCTGGGACAACTGGCAAAATAACAGGCCCGAGATGCCTACGTCCTACGGATTCTGACCCAGTAGGCAGAATGCACGATGCACAATGGCACATACACGATACACACCGCAACACACGTTGGGCGTTGGACGTTGGACGTTGGACGCTGGACGCGGCATCACGTCTGCCAAGTCTTGAATTCTGTCCTCGCTGCCACCCAAATTATAGCCCCTCCTCTCCCTCTTTCTGGCTGACGTGGGGACGGTTGTTCCATCATCATTTCGTATTCCATCCCACACACGTGAGACAAGTGTTGCTCGTGAACTCTAGCATCGCCCTCATCAACTCACCAATCCACACCGTCTCTAGCATCAAGCAAGCCGCAGGCCAGAACTGCTGACAGAAAACAGACGGCGGCCGGGTCGCAGCTAATATTAACACGGGCTAGGAAGGATCTAATCGGTGTACCGTGTACCGTGTGCCGTATACCGTGTCTGTACCAAGTACCGCTAATACTATTATGAGCTCCAATTTGCCTTCCCCCTTCCCGCGGCGTTTGGCCCTTTTCTTGTCCCTGTTCCCGTGTACTTAGTCGTTCTCCTGCTTCGTGAACTTGCAACGCGGCAGCCCAGCTCGTCACGTTCGGGGACGACGGTTTTCTCTCTTTTTGCCGTCTTGTGGTGTCGTGGTTTCGTGAACGCACAAGAAGAAGAAGAAGAAGAAGAAGAAGAAGAAGAAGGAGAAGGAGAAAGTAAGAAGCAAGAAAAGCAGCCCCCCCGAGCCCCCGAGCCCCCGAGCCCCCGGAGAGAACCCCTGAATCCTGGAACTCCTGCCATCACGTCAAGCTGGGTGTGCGGGCCACGCCAGGCAAGGAAGGAGACGCTGGGAGCTCCTGGCTCCGGATGAGAGGAGAGGCAAAACCGGCAGGAGCAGGAGGAGCAGAAGCAGGAGCGAGCTCTCGCAGACAGACAGCAACCCGACTTTGACCTGACCTTTCTGGCGACTTTGACGACGCTGACGGATGCTTTTTTTGAACATTGCGAAGGCTTGCGACACACTTCACACTTAGACGAACTGCACCGGCTGCTCATCCATTGACTTTATCTCCTCTTTTCTCTCTCTTCTTGGCTCTCGGCTCTGACCGTGAAGCGCTCCTGCACGACCCCGGCGACCCGTCCTGCACGACGGCGGCAACTGCTGCAGGCCAAGCGCATCGCACCGCATCATCATCGCTCATCCCCGAGAGTTGCTTTCGCTCGTGGAGATCCGGCACCGGCTGCAGCACAAGACGACACGGCGACCTGCTGTCTTCTTCCCCTTCGTTCGAAACACCAAGCTGGCTGGGCCACAAGCACAACCGCACAATCACAATCCACAAGCAGCAGCATCTCGAGGTTTCCATCCGCCCCACCCGCCTCTTGTCTTGCCTTCCATCGTCGATCGACCACCAACCACCCAAACCCAACCACTGCGAACTGGCGGGCGCCCCCAGCCACTTCTCGTTTGAGAGAAGCCATCCCTTGGGCCATTCGATGCCCGCTGTCTGAGACTCGCTTCATCTGATCAGCGTTGCCATCCAGAGAGCACGTCGTAGAGCGCGTTCCCCTTGCTGCCGAGGAGCCCGATCCTCTGCCCGCTGTAAAACACCCACCTGGTGGTACTTGCGTTACTTGCGGCACTTGCGGCGGGTCTTTGCTGAGGCCGGCAGCCAAGCCATGGCCCAACACGCCGCCATGGGCCCCGGCTCTGGCGACGAAGCTGCTTCGACCTGGCAGCACCACCACCACCACCACCTCAACCAGCCCCAGAATGCCGTCTGTCATGCCCTGACGTCGACAGCCGCCTCCGTGACCAGCACCTCCAGCAACTCCAGCACCTCCGCCAGCGCAGCGCCCAGCACATGCACGCCTGGCCTGAGCCGAAGCACCACAAACACCACGATTCGGAGCACCAGCAGCGGCAGCGTGGCGCCCTCCGTCAACGTCAACCGTGGCTCCGCGTACATACACACGCCTGGTCCCGCTCAACCTCAGCATCACCACCACCCTCCCCCCCCTTCGGCCATCCGTAAAACCTCACCTGGACTCGCCGCCAGACTCAAGGCCCTCGGCATTGGCACAGCCAAGCAGTCCGACTCTCCAGCCACACCGCCCCAGACCGACCACCACATTGGCCGTTTGGACGAGCAGCAGCTCCGCCAACTCGACGAAAAACACCAAGCCAATTCCGTAATCTCCGTCATCTCGCGACGCGGTCGGCCTTGGAAAGGCGCTGGCGCCTCTACGCCGGTCATGGCCAGTCCATCGACTGCCCAGTCCATGGCCACTGCCGAGTCGCCGCAGCTCCCCGAGATCCGAGCCCCCGAACCACTGGCCATGGACACGCAGAACTGCAGACTGCCCGACCGTGCCAACGAAAATGATACCAAGGTGACCCTCGACATCCGACGCGAGCACATAGAACGCAACACTCGTCCGCCCTCCCCTCCGGAGACGGAGGCCGTCCCCCCGCCGCCTCCGCCCAAGGATACGCCTCCGCCCGCGGACGCGCCTCCTCTGGTCACTCCCGTCACACCTCCACATGTGACGTCCTCAAATGATTTTGTCCCCGGATTGAACTCCTACTTCACGCCCGGCCACAACCGGCCTGGCTCCATATACACCTTGTCCCGCGCTTCGTTTGCGAACCAGCTCAGTCAACTGACCTCGCTCCAACTGCCCGATGCCGAGTCTTTGTCCAGCAAAGTTGCGGCCATCCGAACCGCCCACATTGCCACCAACGCCCTCATCAATGCATCCGAACAGATAAAGAGCTGGATTGCCAAAGCCCAGGAGGTCATCGGCGGCCTCGACAGCGAGGATGACGTTGAGTGGGCGGCTGCCGGAGGGCGAGAGGGCCTGGAAGAGGTGGAGAATGCCATTGCCCGATTCGAAGACCTCATCAATGCCTACATCAGCGCCATTGAGGAGCTGCAACACCGTGCCGACATCACCCACGTGCCTCCGGAGGACCTCAAACTGGCCGTCGCCAAGATGGAGACGATTGTCGAAGACTGGGCTCGGATCCGGGCTACTCTGACAGGTGTTCGATCCCAGGTGGAGATCGCCATGGAGTGGGAAGAGCTGTGGAACAATGTCCTGGGAGATATTCAGGGCGAGATGGACGAGCTCGGCCGACTGATCTTCGAGATGGAGGAGCGCCGTCACAAAGGTGCCATGGCATCAGCCAGCGCCGATGTCGACATTGGTGACCTCGAGACCATCGTAGAAGACACAGCTCCTCGCGGCGGACGCTTGCGAGCCTCGTCGAACCGCTTCAGCTTGCCCGCTATGCCCAGCATGTCAATGACCGCCGGCACACCCGGCAATCTCATCTTGTCTCAGGACGACTCGAGTCTTCTGGCCCTGTTCGCCAGAATGCAACCTCTGCGAGCCAGCCTCGACTTTTTGCCCATGCGGTTGTCAGTATTCGAGGCAAGAGCCGAAAAATCGTTCCCCACCGCGTGCGAAGAGCTGGAGATGCGACGGAACGGCCTGGACGCGAGTTACAAGAAGCTGGAAAAGGATGCCGAATCCTTGCGCAAGGAGCTGGGCGAGGATCGCTGGGTGATTGTATTCCGCGGAGCTGGACGGCAGGCGCAGAAGATGCACGAGTCTGTCAAGCGATCGTTGCTCAAGTTGAGCGAGGCCATCGAGACCGAGGTCCATTTGCAGATGCCGCCGACCATGATGAAGAAGATTGAGAGTTACGAAGCCAAAAAGACGCACTACGGACCCGCCATCGAGAGAGTACTCTCCATCATAGACAGGGGAGTCAAGGATCGCCTCACCGTCAATGGCGAAATCCTCCGTCTACACCATGATACGCAGACACGGTGGGAGTCGCTCAAGGTTCAGATGCACGAGATGGACTCCATCATCGACGATATCCAGGCCGATAGGAGAAGTCAACAACTGCGTGACTCGGTGTCCAGTATGCTCTCAATCGATAGGTCGACAAGCGGAAGCGGTCGAGAAACACCTGGCAGCTCACCACCCTCGTCCGTCATCATGGCATCCCTTGGTTTTGATCCGCACACACCCTTGGCCAAGGGCAAAGGACGATCTCCCAACGTCAAGGGCAACAGCAATGGGAGTAAGGTCTCCCATCCCATTAGCAGAAGACACTCATCCTTGCCGGCACCGTCGACCCAATCCAATCGGAAGGCTGGGTTCAGAATGTCAACGATCTCAAGCTCAAACGCTGTAACACCTGTCGTCGGCACAAAGGCCTCGGCGCGACCATGCTCCACCCTCGGCCACCGTCCAACCTGGAATGGGTCTATCAACACAACGGATCTCGGCGTGGGGCATCAGTTCAAACCTCTCAGCTTAACTTCGCCGAGCCCCTACTCGAAGACGACACCAACCTCTCAGCGGTCCGCCTCCGGCATGACACCCGGCTCGGCGTCTAAGCTTCCCATAATCCGTGGTCCCTTCTCTCGCACTCCTTCGGAGTCGCCCAGGGCAGATGACAGCCCATCCCGGACAGGGCACTCTCGGCTCTCATTGCGTGACAAACTCACTTCCCCGGGACCCTATTCCCAACAGACGCTGTCAAAGCCACGCCTGATGACCAAGGCGTCCATGTCTTCCTTGTCTTCGAATCGCCGTGTCTCGATGCATCCTCTTGGCTCCGATATCGATCGGGAGGAAAGCCAAGCACTTCGTCGCCCTGCTAGCTCCCTGGCCTCCACGTATAGACGGACAAGCCTGTTGCCGCATTTCAAAGGACCACACCACGATACTCGCAAACCTGCACCCGAGCCCAAGGACTTGAGACCGAGATGGCGCCCTTGACGTGATGAAGACAAGAAAATGATCTCCCCCCTCCCCCCTTTTTTGGGCATTGCTCAAGAAGAAGAGGGCAGACGACGATTCCGTGGTCAGAAGTACTCGCAAAGATGAAGAGACGCGAGGCTGGCGATCACGACCACACAGATGTACCCAAATATATTGCTGGAACGGAACATTCATAGCGCGGCGCACTGGATGGAAAAACTTGGTGAATGAACCACCAGAGTTTGACAGGAAGACAATGCTTTAAAGAGGAAAAGGAAAAAAAAACCCCCCCCAAAAAAACCATTTGCTTTGGCCTATACTTTTGATGTGTTACGGACGTTGGCATCTTTTCTCTTCTATTCTCTTCTCTATTTTTCTTTCTTCTTTTCTTGAAAGCACCCAAATTTCCTTGATCTTTTTTTTTTTTTTTGCACATTCCCCCCCTCCCTTCTCTCTTCTCTTTTTCGTTACATTTTTCTACATATTTTCTGCAGGAAACTTGGCGTGTGTGACATTGAAGCGGAATTATCTTCCGTGCCGCGATCACCATGGCCTATCAGTCTTTCCTGTGTCAGTCAGGCAGGCTTTCGACGCGCTGAATATATGTCATTTTACCACGATGTATCCCGTGCTCTTTTACCATCACAGCTAGTCTTTCCTTCCTTTCTTCTTCCTTTTCTTTTTTTCTTTCCTTCTTTCTTTCTTTCTTTTCGTGACGCCAAAGTATCCGTTTCTCTCTGCTCTTCAAGATGACCAGACGGATACTAGATGATTTAGCTCGATGGGCTTTTACGAGAAGGGCTGGAAAGCACCGGCGGGACCTTTTTCATATTTTGCACCTCTCTTCATACCAAAGCAGGCAAAAGAGACATGTAGCTTCTGCTAATGGAAGAATGCTGGATAAATCAAGGGAGAATCCCTTCTAGCCCTTCCTCACTCTCGGGCATGGTAGATTTGTTTACAGCCTGATTTACGTGTGGCCAGCCGTGATGCTACAAGCAGTGAGCTGTTGTGACGTGTTGAGTAATGAGCAAGGGCAGCGAAAGGTAAACTGCATCGCTGCGTGAATAGAACGCAAGGGTCAGCGCAGTCGCCACGTCCCCTTCATCTACGCACAAAACACAGAACAGATACCTCCCCGCAACACGCAGTTTCACAAAACCAAGCAAGATGAGAAAAGAACAGAAAAAGGGGGAGAAAAAGGTGCAAGCCAGAGTGTAGATGTCAAGTACGTCTAGAACCAACCCCCCTCCATGCCCAAAGCACACACACTCCAACCGGGTTCCCGTAAACGTGAAAAACGCCCTTCCTTCTCCCGTCAGTCCCATGATACCCGAATCAAGGCGTTTTCATAAATGCATGCATGATCGATCGGATTCTACTGCCGCAAAGAATAGATTGAGAAAGACAAAGATAGAAAATTAGGAAAAAAAAAAAAAAAAAAAAAAAAAAGAGAAAAACCTCCACGGTTCATTTCTCAACATGTTCGCTTGCGTTTTTATGTATAAATAGGGGGAGAGGGGGGGGGGAAAGAGAAAAAGACAAAGAGAGAGAGAAAGAAATGGGGGGTGGGAAAGCAAATAAATTACACGTAAATCGTGACTCCGTGATAAACACAACCCGATGCTCGTTTAAAAAGGCATGAGACCGATTCCGCCGCCGCTTTTCTTGACTAGTTTGCCGTCTCTTCTGCTGCCGCTACCTGTGGTGCTTCTTGATGCGGTTGTCGTCGAGGTGCTCGTAGCGCCACTTGGTCTCCGTGTTCCGAAGCCACCACTGGGTTTGCGTCGACCGCGGCCGCTGCTTCCCGAGGCTTTGCGAGACACGTTCCTGCCCTTTGAAGATCTGCGCCCGGGCCCAAACCCGCGGGCGGAAGACGAGTATGTTTTGGATCTGGATTGACTGGCTTGCTGTTGTTGGCTGTTGAGGTCTTGGGGTCTGTTCGCAAGCGGCTCGGTTTGGAAATAGTGTGAGTCGGTGGCACCCTCTGGCTGGGCCAAGTCTTCGTCAATGTCAATGTCAATGTCGGAACTGATGAGGTCCACGATATCTCGGTCCTCATCTTGGTGGTCGTCGACCTTCTCGTCAGCACCCTCAACCTCTCGGTACAGGGCGTGGTGGCGCTTGAGGACTGGAAGCAGCCGAGGCCCGTGTTCCCGGACCTTTTCCACACTGATGCCGGGAATGCGACTCATCCTATCCAAGGAGATGGTCCAGTTGATGGCCATTTCTCGAAAGTCGTTCTCCGTGAACAGAGGTCGTCGGAGCTCCTTTTTGTTGCGGATGTGCTCTTCTACTCTGCGAGCTTCTCGCACAAACGCGTTCACCAAATCTTGATGTATTTCCGACAGGTCTTCCATGCGCTTGGCCTTGGAAGTGGTCGAGCCGGAGGCTGCCCTCTTTCTCTTCGCCGGAGGCAAGGCCGGCCGCTGCTTCGGCAGTGGTTCGAAGGCGTCGTCATCCTCATCCTGCTCTTCTTCCTCGTCGTTCTCGTCTGAAACGACGAAGCTGTCGTTTGCGTAGCCATTGGTCGTCAGGGGAATGATGTTTTCGTCACTATTTCCCACTGCTCGTGCTCTCCGTTTCCGATTCTCCACAGGCGAAGACACATACGTCGACTGCATTGCAGACATGTCTGGCTCCTTCGCCTTCTTCTTGGCCGACGCCTTGCTCCTTGGCTTCGTGGCGCGGGATCCCTTGTCCTCATCCACCTGGACGGTAAGCATGAGTTTCCGCAGGCCCTTGAGGAACAAGTGGGAGGTGACACCGATCTGAAGGTACTGGATGGCCATGCCATGGTTCCCAACTACATTGAGCTCGTGGAAAGCCTTCTCGGCCGACAGCTTGTCAATGACCCGGACGACTTCGTGCTTCTTCAGCCCCCTCGCCATGCCGAATTGTGCGTCCGACAGTCTGCCCTCATCGTGCGGGTACTTCTTGCCGAGCAGAATATCTGCACATTGGCTGGCCGTCAGACGCCGCTGGGCCTGTACGACCCGAATGGCGGCAATGGCATACTCGGAAAAGTCCTGCTGCTCGAACACCAAGCCCGCCTGACAGTTGTCGCAACTCTTGTGGCACTGGCTCGAGTTGAAGTCCTCTCCAAAGTATCGGAGTACTTCGGTGCGTCGACAGTCCGATCTGTTATCACAAAAGGCCGTAACACGATTCAGCATCACCATCTGCCTCTCTTTCTGCTCATCGCTGCCATCTCCACTTGCAATCAGTTTCTTGAGGACTCTTATGTCCGCCTTTCCGTAATACAGAATGCAGTCCGATGGTTTGCCGTCTCGGCCGGCGCGACCCGTTTCCTGGTAATAGCCTTCCAGACTCTTGGGGATCCCATGGTGCACGACAAACCTCACGTTCGGTTTATCTATGCCCATGCCAAAGGCAATCGTGGCCACGACCACTTTCGTGTGCCCCTTTTGCCATGATGTCTGAACTTGGACCTTGTCCTGGGGGTTCATCCCTGCGTGATAGTGATGGGCGGCGATGCCCTGGGCCTTGAGCGACTGCGCAACGACCTCTGCCTGGTTGCGAGAAATGGTATAGACGATGCCCGTAACGCTGGAGTATTTTGCCTTGATCAAGGCGGCAATGTTCTCAGTGGCGTTCAAGTTCGACTTCTTCGGTCGAACTTCATAGAAGAGGTTGGGCCGGTTGAAGCTTTGCGAAAACACTTCGCAATTCGCCATGCCCAGGCTGTGCTTGATGTCCACGATGACGTTTTGCGTCGCAGTGGCAGTCAGCGCCATGACGGGGATGTCCGGAAAGTTCCTGCGGACTTGCCCGATGCTCTTGTAATCAGGTCGAAAGTCATGGCCCCATTGGCTGACGCAATGAGCTTCATCAATGACCAGCCGGGCCAACTTGCCCCTGCGATATATCGTCTGCATGGCGTTGTTGAAGCTGACGTTCTTGCTGATCATCTCAGGCGTCACATAGAGCAGTTCGATGAAGTGCTCCGGGCTGCGTTCCTCAAACGTACGCATGATCTGTCTCTTGTCCTCCGCCGAGCACGTCCCGTTGAATGCTACGGCCTGGATGCCCAGCGCTCTCATGTGATCGACCTGGTCTTGCATCAAACTCAAAAGGGGTGAGACAACCACCGTCACGCCTCTCGTCTTTCCTGTCTTGACGATTGCAGGCAGCTGGTAGCAAAGGGATTTGCCGCCCCCGGTAGGCATTAACACAAAAGCGTCCTTGCCAGCCAAAGTCGCATTGATCGCTTCCAACTGGTTATGACGAAATCCTTTCATTCTGAAGCGATCTTTCAGCATCCTTTGGACATCTGGCGACCAAGAATGCTTCATCAGTTCAGGTGGGATCCGGAGCTCAGGCTCGACAGGCGCGCTCTGGCGCTTCGTCGGCATTTTCGATTTCGGAGGTGGCATGGCATTGTGTGATGTTTCTAAGAATACTATGCGCGATGCTGTGGATTCGCTCTCAAAAGATTGGCGAGTCTCGTAGTCTTGGGCGAACGCCAGCATATCGTCGTCGTCGCTGAAGTCGATAAAGTTATCCCCATGGTGATGTGTACGGCGTGAGGTGGTGTTGTGTAATGCGACGGACACTCCAGGGGGGTTGCGGACGCGCGCAGATGCTGATGGACGAAGCTCGGCTTCTTCAAACTCGGAGAATGCATCGTCATTCTCCTCCATCGTCAGATCCTGGTTCCCAATAGGGGCAACACGTGCCTTGTGTTGCGAAGAACCGGGAAACTGGGTCTGATGCACAACTTGTGTTGACGCCCCCCCGGCTGAGCTTTGGTTCCATGAAACATGGGGCGTGCCGACCATTGGGGATCCTAGGGACTGTGTGTTGAGAATAACGTTGCCTCGCGTGTTTTCCGTGATCGGATCTGAAGATGCGAGATCAGGAATGTGAGACCCATCAAATCCAGCACCGACGACAAGTCTGGCCAGTTCTGCCTCACGCTCTTGGATGACATCGGTCAACTCGTCCAGACGCGCTTCCTCATCTTCTGTGTCAATGCTGTCTGCATACAACAGGGCCACTTGTTGGGCAAGATGCTCCCGCTGCTCACATAGCTTCCCATATGATTCCATGGAGTCGCTCAACTCTCTCACTGCTCTCTCCTGTCTATGTAGCCACTCCTTCTCGCTTTTGATTTCGCCGCGCTTCTCCTTTGGCCATCTCTCATGGATGGCCTTCGCAAATTCCTCATCATTGCGTTTTTTCTCGAGCACGATGGTCTCACATCGCGCCGCTAATATTTCCGTGTGCTCCTTCAGGTATTCGAGTACCCTTGGTATTTTATCAGAAGGGATTGTGCTCTGAGGTGTAGGGCCGCAGGTGCCGATTGTAGAGCTGTCCCTACTCAGGCATGAATCAATGTCGCTGGGTAGAGTTTTGCTTCCGATGCTGGCACTTTCAGAGCTTGAAGTCGGCTTTGGTTGTCGCGAGATGGCAGAGGTGCTGCGTGACGACAGCGTCAAGAACTCCTCATCCGAGTCCGGGATATAGTCATTCTTCTGATTGAGATCATCGGCCGGTCTTTCGACAGCAGATGTAACGATCCCTTCACATTCATTATTCGTCCTTTTCTTTCTGCGGCCGTCGTCTGGCCGGTCAGCATGCTGTGAGTTCTTTCTTGGAGACCCCGAAACAATCAACTGGTCTCGACGACTGATGACCTGTCTCGATGGCGAGGACATGCCCACTATGACGTCCTGCGGCGAGTCACTCGGAACGTCTGCCAACATGTTTTCGTCGGTCTCCCAGGCATTTCGCTTGCCGGCTGATTTTGCAGTGTTTTTCGAAAAGCCACATCGAAGAGTAGCTGAAGGATTCCCAGGCGTCGACACTGGAGGCTCGGTGCCTAAAACATCGTATACGTCGGGGAAGCTTCCATCCTGATTTGAATCAATGGTCTTTCTTTTTCTGCTACTTCTAGATGGCAGAGGTGACCAGATAGAGGCCTCTGTATCCCAGACTTGAACAACGTCACTAATTCTTGATGTGTCTTGTTCGGTCGTGTCGTTTGTTGTAAGATCCATGCACTCCAAGTCATTGGCGTCGAAGTCCAGAAATTCGAGACTAGGGACAGGTGAGGGGACAGAAAAGGCAGAGGCCTGCTTCCGCGGCGAATTTCGGCTTCCAGCTTTTGGCGTGCCTAGATTTACCATCAAGTTAGCACAAATCAAAACAGGGCACGGCTCACTTCACTGACCAGTGCAGTGGTCGTAGATGTCATGACGGGGTTTGACTCCAGACTCACCCTTACTCAGCGGGGTGGGCAGGTGGTTCTGGGAAACCAAAGACGGCCTCTTCGATTTCGAAGTCGAAGTCAACCGAACCATGTTGTGATCGGCCGTCCCAATAACCTTTGGGGTGTCAACGATGTCCTCCCCCCACCCGGTCAGAGTAATAGCATTGCTCGACGCCCCAGCTCTGCGATCTGCCACGGTCTGTGAGCTTCTTGCGGCAGGTTCTTTTGCCCGAGAGGCTCTCTCGGTCGACGTGAGTGACTGTGAGTCCCTTGGGGTCACGATACCGTCGGCTGGTGAGAGTGCCCGCACTGGTGGTTTGGATAATGCGATATTGTTTAGCAACCAGGACAATTGGTCGGCAAGGTTGTTACGCGTCATGAAGCCAACGAGAGGGTTGCCGGCATCAGTGTTCTTATTTATTCGGTGGCAACATTTGATAGAATGCCGCCTTGGATTCAAATGACCTAGAATGAAGCACAAAACTTGGTCGTTCTCTCCATTCAAGCAGGGTTGGTTGTTATCGTTATCTTCAATCCCAGCATGGAGAAGAACGTGTAGCGCGTCTATCTTAGTAAGCAGATGCGTGTTCACGTGACTTTGTATACATGACAGTTGGGGCCAGGTGCCGCCGATTGACGGCTCAACGGTTGTCGGTTGTCGGCGGCATCGGTGACCGGGGCCAGATGCGGACCTGCCCAACCCACCCCGACCCGCATGGGCGGCTCGTCTCTCTCCGTGCCTTCTCCGGCGCCCGTGACTAGTGCTTTCCACAGATTATGGATGATCTTCAAGGACTGGCTGCAAATCACCACATGGTAGCATTATGTAAACATGTAGGAACAGACGTCTCGTGGCAGGCATCGTGATAAATCAATAGGCAACAATGATGTGTACATGAAATGATTTCATGTCCAGGTGCAGAAGAACACATCCATCGTTCCTGACCCATCAATAGCAAATGCTCGTGTATGAAGACCATACATTCTGTCTTGAAATGCCAAAGTTTTTGCCAACTGCAATCAGAGACACGAGATGGCAACTTGCCCTTATATGGGACAATTCGTTCTCTATGGGCGCCACCATAAGGTCTAAGAAGGTCACTCGATTTCGGGCGGGCCAAGCAGTATTAACACCGTGACGGCTGTCGGCTCCGTCTGGCTCTATTGATCCGCGATCGGCCGGCCGCACACCGACAATGTTTGCCCTTTTGGCTTCTCTTCATTTTTAACATGGCTAGTACCCGCCGTGTTTGAACACTGGAGTCTTGTTCTTTTTTCCCCCCCTGTCAGACCCCGAAAGAGCCGAGCATTCAAAGAAAAAAATCGGTTGCAGTGTTCTCTCTTATAGTTGCAGTACTTTTCCAAAAAACTTGTTCGGTATTATTCCTCATGTTTTCCACGAAAGTCGATAACGTCACGGTTCAGAGCGAATCCAAGACGACGATATTTGACCTAAAAATGACTTGTCTCCAACGACGCAAGAACTCTGATAATTGCACATGGAGTCATTTCACCGAAGACTTGAGAAACTCCACTTTCACGGAGCTTCAACTGTTAATTTTGACGTTCTGCACTGGAATTCAAGGTAAGTCGGGAGAAGATGGCCTCGTTCTGCTTATGAAAAAGGCTTAACAGATGACTGACGACGGTACGGCACCATGCAGATGCCACGACATTTCCTGATTATCATTGCTTTGCGTCCAACCAAACCGGAAATACTGTATTCTTATGCTTGGCTCTCGTCCTTCCGCAGCTTGATGGCGACACGTTCAACACGGCAAACATAGGCATGGCGCTGGGGATGTTCCTGGCAGCAGCGTGGCTGACAGGCCAGCTCAGTCATTTCATCGGTCCGCGGAAGCGATGGTGGCTAGTTTTTTGCAATCTGATACAGTCCTCCTGCGTGCTGGCCGCAGCGGCAGTTCAATATCGGCATGGCGTGGCTTCGCATGGCGCTGAAGCACTGGCTGTCATCGGACTGCTAGCATTTGCAGCGGGCAGCCAGGTGGTACAATCGCGGAGCTTTTCTATGACGGAAATCAGTACTGCAATGGCCACTGCGGCATGGGTAGACCTCATGATTGATGAGAATCTCTTCGCGGCAAAGAACCACGCTCGTGCTAGACGTGTCGCATTTCTTCTGTCTTTAGTTGTTGGCGCCCTGGTCGGCGCCGCCATCTATAGAGAGGCGGGCTCCTCGACTGCTCTCGCGGTTTCGGGAGGCGGAAAGCTGCTTGTCACGATATTGTATTTCTTTTCTCCTCGGGAGGGGCAAGGAAGGAAGACAAGCCCAGTATAATTCAAGGATAAATAGCCCGTGATGATTGAATGAAATGCAAAGATCAAAACGTCGCCTAACAACTCAGCCGCTCCGCTCCAGTCGACTGTTTGTCCACTCACAGACCCAGAGCCAGCAACTTTAGTGGACCTAAGTGGATCTCCGATGGTGATCTAGCGGCAGGCACCAGTGGCGAGAGGGGGGGGGGGGGGGATTTGGCCTCGAGCACGACAACATCAATGGCGCTTTCGCCTCTTCATGGCGTTTCAACTCTGGTACCTGATGGCCTTCTCGTAATAAACCAGATACCCAACAATCTTGATCAACAGACAAGACGCATGGTGCAGCAAGACGCAGACACGGACGCAGCGAGCTCTGAGGACAGCAGGCAGACAGACAGACACCAGCCTCTAAGAAGCAATCCTCAGCTCGGCATCGCTTCTGCCGCCATCATCTTGGAATTCGAATCGTGTACACTATCCATACGTAGCAGGACCAGGCCAGTTCCAATAATTCCAGCCGCCGGAATCCCCAATTCAAAGTCTGGAGCGAGTTGTACGTAGTATAAGCCATCCCAGGTTCCCTGTCACTGCGCTGACGGCTATTCGTCGCGTTGACAGCTGACAACACTTCTCCTGTAACCCCCGTCGCCCTCTCCCCGCTACCATCTTGGTCATCGTCGTGACTCATCGTCATCATCATCACGGTCCTCAGAAGACACGCCCAGGCGTTGGGCTTCCCTTTTTTTTTCGGATTGCAATTCGTCTAGTCTCAAACCTTCATCTACTTCACTACTCTGAGCATCATTCAACCAAGGACACTGCAATATCGATAGCACTCCTCTTCTCACGTAGCTCCGGGTCCTTCAACCCCCTTACTGAGCAGGATTGGACTGGCATGGCATATGTTGGAAATACCGCACGGCTCTGGCAGTTCATCGTCGATTCGGATGTCGAAGATGTACTCGACTGGCTTTCCCAGGACGGTGCTGACCCAAACAAGCGCGATTACACCGGCAGAACTCCTCTCCACCTTGCTGTCATGACCTCAACTCCTGATGTCGTGAAATGCCTGGCAGATCACGGGTCTCGCTTGACCGCTCGCCTTGCTGATGGCAAAACCGCGCTGCATATAGCCGCTTCTCGTGGCAATGATGAGATGATCAAGATTCTGATGGACAAAAGCATTGAGGACGAGGAGCTAGAGTAAGAGCGGCAAGCTAGACGACGTAAAGCAACTTGCGGAGCCAAAGTTGATGGTCATCGAAGAGAAACTCAAGAGTTTGCCAGTGAAGAGCCCAAGGTTGAAAGAAATCAAGAGCGAGGATCGAGCCCGATTGAATCACGCGGCGGTAAAAAGGTGGACTTGGGTCAGGAATCTGACATTGAAATGATTAACGATATTGACAACACTGAAATGGACTTACAGTCCCTCGGCACCGGTTCTTTCGTCAACATCTTGGGAATCAAGGCTTCTTCTAAAGAGGCAGGCGATCCTGAGTTCGCAGAGTCCGAAGAAGAGCCAGACTATTACCAAATCGATGTGCTTGCTTGGGATACACCGTGCTCGCCATTGCACATGGCCATTGTTGGAGGTTATGAAAAAACAGTCAAGACTCTCTGCGATGTACGTCTGGTTTGGGGGGTTGTGTTCATCCCTCACGCAAAAATGCTGACACCCACCATAGTACGGGGCGGACTCTATCTTGCCTGTCAAGTTTCCCAGTAGGCATGACGGGGATGATACTGCAGCTATTCTGACTCTGACGCTCGCTCTGGGTCTCCCCAAACAAAAGGCCATAACGATGGCCCGCCTTCTACTTGAGCTTGGTGCCACTTCATCTCACGCCGATTCTCAGGGCTGCACCGCCTTTCATCGCTACGTCGAAAGCGGTGATGTCGCAACCGTCGACACTCTCCTTGAAAACGATCAGACGGGCGTCAGGTCTGCCATCAACCACGCTGTATTAACCGGTTACAGCTGGGACCCGGACACTACGTCACCACTGCATGCCGCCGTGCAGCATGGTGATCCCGTCCTGGTTATTAGGCTCCTGAACGCAGGAGCACTTCCCGAAGTTGATTTTGATACATGGCTGAAGGCTGCCAAGATATCTCCCCATATGTCGGGAAACCTAGGGGACTTGGAGCGGTCCAAGCAACTCTACGGCCTGTCTTATGAGTCGCCGCTAATCAGTGCTATCAGATCTGGAAACACAGAAGGTGCCATGCATCTTCTGGCACGCGGTGCCGATTTTAATGCATTGACGCAGGAAACCAAGGGCATGATGGTCCATAATCTGAGATGAAGATATACCATTGGAACCTCTGCTCTTGACCTTGTTCGAGACATGATTGACATCATGTCTGTGTATCAGGGTGAACAATCTAACCTGGTCAAGCCAGTGGACCGCTCCAGACAAGGGCGAAGTCCGTTACAGGATGAGGCAGGAGCGCCAGGATGACAGCTGCGAATGCTGCAGCGATGAAGACGATTCTGATAGCTTTACGAGCTAGCCACATATCCAATCTCAAGTCATGGATAAGGACTTTACCATCGATGACGTTGGGCAGAGCTCAATGCAGGTCAGGTCACACGTCACGCCGATAGAGCACATTTGCGACTCAGTTTCAACCTTGACCATGAAAAATGGCAAGATTACGAAAAGGCGTTCATCTCACAGCACACTTTTTAAACATGTGTTAGAAAACGACGATGTAGCCGGATTGAAGGCACTACTCGACATGACTGAGCATTTCAGTGGGCAACAACCACAAGCCATCAATGACAACGACGCAGAATCCGGAAGGTTTATCTTCCCCGAAAAGGACTTCTTATGGGAAGTCACACACGGCAAGACGGAAGCGCTTTCTCTCATCATTAAACGCACAGGAGCTGGTGTTCCTCTTGATCACCTCGTGAAGAAAAGTGGTGTGGAGATGAAGAAGAAGCCGCGATTTTAACAGGGTCTCACTGTTTACGGCAAGAAGAGGTGAGCTTTTTTTTTTTCATCGACGTCTTGCTCCCATTAACGTTTTTATTTTTCATTTATAGAAAGGACTGGGCAAATGCCGGCGAAATGTGCTCATCCGCACCAGTGGCATGAAAACGCCGCCTCTTCTACATGCGGCTGTGGAAGGCTCAGTAGACGGCGTGGAGTTCTTCCTGAGCGAAAAAACCGCACAGGCTCTATGCTGAGTTTGGAAAATCGAAGTCTGCCCGTGAGGATGCGAGGTTCAAGCACCTCAAAGAAAGTCCTGGGGGGGTTGACCGGGCCATTTCGAAATGGCTGGGTGCTGATAGTGAGTGATTCATTTCCTCGAGGCGACCTTTTTGTCTCGTTCTCTTACAATCGCAATAGACGATCTGGTTATCCATTGTGCTGTCTTGGGAAGACCCAAAGACTCAGCCAAGTTGCTCCAGTATCTGGTCACCAACTGCCCGGGTTATCTGGAGAAGAGGACCTCTGATGGAGATACACCTCTCATGATCGCCTGCAGACTTGGCCGAACAGGCTTGGTTAAGATTCTTATAGACGCCGGTGCCGACCAATCAACTAGTAACCGCAAAGGAGAGAATGTTCTTCATGCCTGTCTGTCTAGATTACCCAAGGCCACACAGCTCCAAGCAATGCTGGATTTATTCGACGAAGGACTTCGAAATCACCTTTTCCTGCAACGCAAGAATATAACAGAGAATGGCACAACGCCACTTCACACGTGGATCTGTCAGGTTTCTGGTCTGGGATCTACAGGCGAAGTTGAAGGAGCCACCCACCGATACCGCCACTACTTCAGTTCGCTCGACCATGACAAAAAGTACGACGACGAGAAGGATGTTGTCGAAACACTCAAACTCATCCTCAGCTACTCCCGAGGCGGGGAACCAGATTTTCTTGACGGAGCAGGCGAGACCTGTCTACATACGGCAGTCAAGAAAGATATGCTTTCCATCGTCAAGGTCCTCATCGATCACAAACCCGAGCAAATGTACCACGAAAACGCCGTTGGCCGCACAGCGGCTGAAGTTGCCCACGACGGTCTGATAGGCAAACTCTTGGCACGGCCGGAGCCGGCGGAGAATGACAAAATCGACAGAGTTTCCGAGCTTGTCGACAAGAGCACGGATGAATATAGAGACGAAGCCGCCCTGGATGGTAAAGCCGACAAGCTGGGGGCAGGCATCGCAGATTTGGGCCTCAGCGGGCAATACACTGCCCAGGATCTTGTTCTCATCACCCGGGCAATGGGCATTGGCGAGGGCAAACTGACCAAGGATCTACCGAGCGCCAAACTCAAGGCCGTCGTCTGGGACTTCGTAGCCACCGCAATGAGTAAACACAGCGGGAAGCGCCGACTGGTGAACCTCAATGAGGCCAACGACGTGGCCAGGCGACTTGGCGAGAAGTACACTGGCTCGCGATACTTTGAGATCACATCTCGCCGCAACGAGGACGACGAGGCTGTCTCGGACAATGAAAGGGACGAGGAGGGTGACTTTGGAACCAGAGAATTGGCGCTTCGGTTGGGAAGCGCTTGGCCAGAGCCAAAAGAAGAGGACGAGGACAGCAACGGCGAAGACGATGATGAGCAAGTAAACAATGAGATCAATGAGGTTTATATACACATATGTCACTTCTTGACTCGTTTATTGATTCGTACTCCATTGTTGCCTCTGAGCACAGCATCCAGCTAAATGGGAGAGGGTGACATTCTTCATAAAATCCTGGTACATGACGGGTTCATAATCTGCTTGCCGCGACTATGTAATGTAGTGTGTATTGTGAAATATAGACAGACTGGAGAACCTCAGAGAGGAGAATAACAAGTCGAGCGAATCCCGCAACAGCTTCACGTCAGCAAAAGTCCCTTACGAGCGTTTTCTCGACGGCGAGTTTTCGCCACCAAGCGATTTGGAAAAGAAGGAGTAAAAGAAGAAAATCAAATCCATTCTGCAACGCGCCGCCCTCGGCTACATCTCACGACACCACGACAGCAGCCTTGGGTGCTCCGTCTCCCCAGAGCCCAACGACGGCCATGGCAAATCCGAGAGCAGTAAGTCCCGTGCGAGCGAGATAGCCCCTCGACAGGGATTCAACCTGAGCCCGCACCTCCTCTCCGTTTACGTCCTCGACGTCCTCCTCGCTGGCAGCGTCGCTGTGGGCGCCCCCCAACACCTCGTAGCTGGCTTCCATCCTGGCATGGGGAGAGGAGGGCTTCTTGGGCTGGTGCGTGGCGACGGGCAAGGCTTTGGGCTGCGGCAGAAGCCGAGGCACGACCGCCGACAGCACGGCGGCGATGGAGGTATACAGGAGGTACGGGTGGCGGACGCGGCGAGGCGACAGGACGAAGGAGAGGAACAGCGGGGCCGAGGACAGAGCCGTGAGTGCGAGGAGGGGCATGTCCAGGCTCCTGGTGAGAGAGGCGACGGCCTGTGACGCCGACGTCGATGACGGCAGACGGAGGAGCGACGGGAGAGCGAGGCTGGAGACGGTGTAGGAGACGCCCTGTTGAAGCTGGGTGATTAGCTGAGGTTGGTTCCCACGAGGGCTGCGTGTTCAGGCAGAGCACGCCGCGCGTTTGTGTCGGCGAAGGAAAAAAAAAAAAAAAGAAAAAGAAGAAACCACGTACCGTCAGCAAACCCAGCGACACGGTCCCCACGAACTTGAGGACCGAGATTGCCCTCGCGCCAGCGCAAACCATGATGACGACTATGCCTGTTTCTCTTTTTTTTTTCTTTTTCCTTTTTTTTTTTTCTGAAGGATGTTGTTGGGAGCCGTTTGGCAGCGACGGTGAACGGCTGCTTCTTTACGCGCAGGATCGCTACGGCGGCACCAGGGGAACGGACTGATGGCGGTCGATGAGAAAGGTCGGATACTAGGGAATAGGGAAGGGCGTACGGAACCAGACTGTTTCGTTGGACAAAGTCATGGGCCCAGCCTGCCTGTGGTATGGCCGCCCGCGCCCGCACCCGCACCTCGTCATCGTGGGGAGAAAAAAAAAAAGCCCAGCTTATGATGCGTGCTGCCCCAAGAAAGACGACCACCATCCTGATTGGCCACCCGCCACGCGACCCACACCAACGACCCCGTCGAAACAAAAAGGGCTATTTGGTTTTTCTTCTTCTTCTTTCGTGCCCAAAATCCACGAAGCGCCTTCCTTTCTTCCTTCCTCACCATTTCTTCCCAATCGTCCTCCAACAAAGAAACCTTGAATAAACGTGAGTAAACCCTCTCAACCGTCACCCGTGCCGAAAACCCAGGTCCCTACAGCTTCAAAACCATCTCGTTCGTTCCCCCCCCCCCCCTGGAAGAAAAAAAAAATCTCAAAATGATGAACCATTGTTTTCACAACCCTTCAAACAAATCATAGGAAGAGCCGTCTTAGACGCCCCCCGGGTCCGATCGTCTTTGTTTTTTTATTAATCCTCAAGACGGGACGACCCCTCGGCTCGTGTCCAGCTTGTGAAATTTTTTTTCTCTCCCCATAGATGGGTTCTTGATCCCGCCGTTACTCCAAACTGGTCTCTCTTTTGCTTCTTAAAACGCCCATCTATGCGCATCGCCATGTGTGTTGCGGTGGGGGTTTGGGGGGGAAAGAGGGGACCGGGACGTGTGAGGATCCTCGTCTTTGGGGCTGGCTGGACGTGGTGGGGGGAGTGGTGCTTATAACTTGGGTTTCTGAAAGAGATTTTTCTTTTCTTTTCTTTTTTGTTCTTTCGCTCGATGTCGTGGGGCTCTTGCCTTGTCTTGGGTGGACTTGGAGAAGGGGACACTTTTCAAAGAAACCGTGATGTTTGAGTCGTGTTGACTAACGAATTTGTGCTTTGAAAGAGCCTAGTTTTTTTTTTTTTTTCTTGAGGAAGAAGAAAAATTCCCCTTACGCTTTGATTAGTGTTTGGCGTTTGTGAGGGTTCGTGGGGACGTTATTGGGCGTCTTGATATTGGAGGAATACCACTGGGAAATATACTTCTTTGGTTCCCAGGAACAAGAAGAGCCTGTGGTGTAGAGACTTCGTGGCCGCGGATTGGAATTGTGGTGTAGGTCACCACTCGATGACAGTTTTACAAGAACATGATCAATATATATCAAAAATCCACATTGCCATGGCCATCATGATGTGTTGAATGTCGTGAATTTCACATCCCCGTCGAAGGGGGCACAAGTCCTAATCGCAGTCGGCCACATGTCTACAGCTACACTACTCACTACGATCGAGCCATGATGCCAACAGCTTCCACTCCCGCGAGCAAATACGTAAGGGTTCATCCAACATCCACGCACACGATCCAGCCCGCATGCCAAAAACTTCCGCGTCATGTTACTCATAGCCGCCATCAGCCTAGCAAAAAAAAAAAAAAAAGGTCATTACAGCTAAGCAAACAACGCCTGTCCCCCTCCTTGTAACCCGTTTGCGCCGGACAAAACACGCCCCCCCAGGAACTTTTTGTTTTTCTTTTTCTCTTTGATCACGGCACCAATCGCCTCGGTGCCTTCTATCTTCTTACTAGTAGATTGAATAAGCAGGTCTTCAGCGCATTCACCCGCAACAGGGCTCACCCATCGCTGTCGCTGTCCAGGATTTGCCGTCTTCCGCGAGCAGCACGCTTCGTGGGCACATCATCTGGGTCCAGGCCGCCTCGGGCACGATCCGCGCTGGGTCGCTTGCTTGACGGTTTACCTATCAGCGTCTGCAGGTCGGGCATGTCGTCGCTTTCCTGGGTCGCTGAAAACCGGGTAGGAACGTAGAACGGCTGTTTGGCCACGGCGCCCGATGGCGTGGACATGGATGCTGTCGCTGGACGTGTTGGCTGCGAATCATACATCATGCTCGAAGTAGCTTGCTTGTCGGCTACGATAAAGTCTAGCAGATCGGCGCCGTCGTCTGAGTCAATGCTCTCCATGAGGTCGCTGTCTCGCTCGCAATCGTCCCCCAGTTCGTCGCTGTTGATGCCGCCTCTTGCTTTCGCTCTCGGCTTCTTTTGCTTGCCTCTTGTCTTCCTGGATTTGTACGTCTGCGCTTGGCTGTGCGTTGGGCTGAGCGTTCCGTCATCAGGACTGGCGTCTGACTCGTCCGTCTCCAAGACTGCCTGCGTCTTTCTCTTTTTGGTCTGTGGTCCCGCCTGTGCGGTTGATCTTTCTCGCCTCTTTGCCGTGCCGGAGCCATGCTCTTCGTCGTCGTCGGCGTCCGACTCGCCTCCGTCGGATCCGAGAAAAGGTTTGACCGGGATGTCTCTGTATGAACTAGAGTCGGAGGCCTCGCGCCGTCGGCTCAATCGACTTGGGTTGTCGGCCAGTTTCGCCAGAAGCTTCACCATGCGTCTGGTCTGGGTGCCGTGTTTTAAATCCACTACGGGCCGAAGCTGTCTCTGGAGAAGAGGGAATGCAGACATGCTTGGTATGGTTGTCTCCTCAACCACACTATGGTTGAAAGGCAGATCACGATACGTTCGGTCGAGCTCTCTGAGCTCCTCTCTGGACAACAGGACTGTGTTCAAGTCCGGAACATCCTCCATGTCATCAAGCTCGGGGTTCTGAGCAGGTTTTCGTTGCGCCGACTCGGCACCGCCGCCCTTGATGTAGTACGACAGTGTTTGGAATCCCTCTTCGACTCCGTCAGGCATGTGGAACTTCTTCGGGGGCTTCTTTTTCCCTGCACCAGCGCGACGCTTCTTCGGTTCCGGCAGGGAGGGGTTTTGTGTGTTTTCGATGGGGATTTCGACATGTCTCTTGTCCACCTTGGGCCGGATCTCCCTGGGAACGATTCTGCTTGACAGGTCAAATCGAAAGTTGAAACGACTCCCCTCGCAAATGAGCTTTTGCATCTTCCCGTAGCTATCCTTGGACTTGGCGAACTGATCTTCCTCCTTACCTCTCATCAGTAGCAGGACAATATTTCCCGCTCGTTTGCGGCCCGTCCGGCCCATTCTCTGCAGCATCCGAATCGGTGAGGCAGACGAATCGTAACAGACAATCAGGTCCACTTGGCCAATGTCCAGTCCTTCCTCGCCAATGGATGTGGCCACCAGGATGTTGAATTCTCCCTTCTTGAACCTATCAATGGTCTGAATCTGTTTCGCCTGCTTCATGCCTTCGCCTCGCTTGCCATCAGCTTGGCCGACAAAGACGCTAGCCTTGAGCAGCGGCTGGTGCTTGTTGAGCTCACGAACAATATCTTCAGCTGAGTCGCGGTACTCGCTAAAGACAATGACGCGCGTGCCTGATCCCTCCCCCTTATCCATGAAGTGGTTGAGTACACAGTCTGCCAGGGCCGTGAGTTTCGGATGTCCCACGAACCCATCTGTCCTGAGCCAGCCTGAGACTTTGTCCATCATCTTCTGAAAGCTGGCGTGCTCAACGATCTGACGCTTGTACTTTGATCCCTTCTCGCCCCGCCCTTCTTGTTCGTTCCGAAAGTCAACCATGTTGTCGTAGAAGGGCTTGATTCCGTGGAAGTTGAGTAGCTTGATGGAGTGCGCAAGACTGGTTAGAACACCAAAGATGGCTCTCATCATGAATTGAACACCTTGGTTCGCGTGTCGTCCTCTGGTCCCGAACCAATCCTTTTGTGCCTGTATCAATCCATATGTTGTCATGGCCATGGGGTTTCGGCCGTAGTAAATATTCTGGGAGCTGAGCTTCTCCATCAGAGGCTTCAACGCATCCGTGAACAGCTCGCCTATGAGGTTCATCTCATCCGAGGGATCCAGAACCACTTGCTCAATGTTTCTGTCGTGAACGTATTGTCGAATGTCGAGTGACTCCTCGGTTCTGATCTCACAATGCGATATTCCCAAATTGTCAATGACTTCCTGTACAGTCTCGATTTTTGATCCAGGGGTAGCGGTCAGCGCCAAAACGCGGAAGCTGTTGGAGAAGCGCCTGATGAGTTTTGCCACTTTCGCATACGCATATTCTCCTACAGACCGATGTGCCTCGTCGACGACGAAGAGCGCAATGCTTTTGGGGTCTGCATATCCGTGCGACAAGTCGTTGAGCAATGTTTGCGGTGTCATGAAAAGTACGCGCTTTGTCTCCCATTCCTCAACACGCAGCGCCGGTTGAATATCTCCGGTCAGCAGCGTTGTGTCGGATCGAGGGATGCCAACAATGTTGTAGCATGCATCGACTTGCTGAGCGACCAGAGGCTTGGTCGGAGCTACAAACACGATCTTTGCTGATTTCATCCATCGGTAAAAATTAAGCATGACTGTCGCAGCTATAAAGGTCTTTCCAAGGCCTGTGGGCAAGGCGACCAAGGTATTATTGAACAAGCTGTTCTTGACAATGCTGAACTGGTAATCTCGGGTGGCGCCTAAATTTGTTGGATATACCCATGTTGTCATGGCCTCTTTGTCAATCTCGTGGTGCGTGGCCTCCTCCCTTGGCATGTCTGTTCTATAAACCCTTTGAGTAGGAGGTTGTGTCAGCGACGACGTGATCTCTTGGGCTACAGTGCCCCAGAGGGTCGTTTGACGAAAAGTAGCAGAGCTGGTTCTGGAGAGGCCATTGCGCTGTCTAGGACCTTTCTCTGCATCGTCGAATGATTCTCTCGTCGTAGCCAGGCCATGGCCGGCTGGTTCGGGTGATGAGAAGGCGTCGGAGGGCAGGTCTTCAAGTAATTCCGCGGCGGCCGACAGAGAATCTACTTTACCCGGAAATTGATGGTCGCGTTGAATGGGGTTTGAAGATGGCTGGACTCCGTTGGAGGAAGACGTATGGTCCAGGGCCTCGAATAGGTCTTCATCTGCAATATCATCGCCAAAGTCATCGTCATCCATAGCAAACACGATGCGGGGTGGAATCGATGCTTGCGTTTGGCTTCTCGTTCGCTTGCGTATTTCGTTTACGCAAAAGGTGGTTCGCAAGACGGCCGCTATGGTTCGAGCATTGTTATGTTTTTTGCTCTCACTCCAGTGAATCAATGTTATTCTCTCCCACCAGCTGCTTCGAGTGCTTTACGCGCTTTCTCTTGCTCCACGATAGACACGAGACGGGTGCCGCATCACGTGATGCGTGCCCGCGTCTAGTAGCTGCAAACATGCAAAGAGTCTTTGCGAATTGAAGCGGGGTAGGGCAAGGCAGCTAACGGCCTTTCCGGGGTAGAGTGGCATTTTCCCATATCTGTGCTTCCCTCTGCTCGTTTGTGAGTCACAACCTTGATCGTGGATCGTGGATCGTGCTGCGGGCTGCGTGCTGCATGCTGCATGTGTCTACTACGTAGTAGTAAAGGCGCTCGCTGGTGGCAGCGTGACTCATGAGTCGATGAAGTGAGCCAGAAAAGTGGGTCCCCTGGGCGTCATGTAGCAGTGTCCTTCTGCCGATCGTGCCTGCCATTCCTTTCCTCTGTCTATCGTCACGAAATTCTCTGATCCATCAAGCGCAATCCTCAAAGCAATCGCCAGGGCCTCATACAACGCTTCCAATCGAACATCAATTCCATAAGGGTAGACACTGGGAAGACAGGCTCCCTGTGGCCTTGGAAGTCGTTCGCTCACGTCGATCCGAATGCGCCGGTCCTGATCTATCTAAGCCTCCGACTTCGTTAATACACCAAACAATCCTTTCTGACTCTTTGGGTGACCTCAAGCCCTTAAGTCCCTTTCGTACACTGGTTTTGTCAACACATCTGTTTGGAAGTCAACCTCGTCTCCAACTTGATATCAAATATACAATCAAAACAAAAAAAAATCTTTCTGGCCAGGAAGTTATCGAGACGCGCCTCCACCCACGATAACGAAGACAATTGACACATACAAACAAACAGAAAACCACTACTTCAACAAACCTCTGTCATTGTCTCCTGAGCCAAGAAATCGCGCGCGTCGCTCGACAAACCAACCCTCCACTCTCTCTCTTATCATGGCACCACAAGGTCCCCGTTCTTCTGCTGGCCAGCGGGCCAACAGAGGCGCCGCCTCGGGAACCAAAGCCACCACACGAGGAGGGATACAAAAGAAAAGGGCAGGCGGGATCAGAACTGATTTTGATGGCGACCTAGACATGGATGCTATCAGCAAACGAGCTGCAAAAGCTGCAGCCAGCGAGGCACGAGGATCCAGATCAAAATCCGCCAGGGCTGGTTCTGGAAAACCCTCGCGAGGAGTCTCGGTAGCAGCTCACACTGTGATGAAGCATTTGAAGGGGAACGACTCTTCGAGCTTGGCCTCTCGTGTTTCGACAGCCGTTTCTGGGCGAGCCACCAGGGCCAGAGGAAGTTTGTCATATATACGCGTCCATGGACTAAAGCAAAGCAAAGCAGCCAGCAACAAGGATGGCGGTCTGGGTGATTTGCTGGCGTTTTTGGAAAGAAAAGCCACGTCATTTAAGCCGTCAGCTGCTCGACCAGTCTTGATCAAGAAGGTATGTCGGTCATTAACGCAAAATCCACAGGGGCGTCACAGTACTACGAACACGTCAAAGAGTTTGCACAACTGCGGTATCGACGACATTATCTATCTCCGCTGAGAATCTCGTCTCACCTGAGATATATTATATATCATCGTCCCGGTTATGAGTAGTCTTTGATCCTTACAGCCTAATCTGCTTGCTAACATTACACAGTCCCATATGGTTGGTGATTACGTTTTCGTAGGGGTGCACAAGGAAGATGCAGACGAAATCTTAAAATTGAACACATTCAGCTTTGCTGGGACTCAGCTGGAAATCGTCGAGTCTACTGAGGATCTCGCTTACCAAAACAAGGCAACTGAATCCAAGGAAACTCAGGAACTGAGGGCCAAGTTGCAATCCATTCTGAGCCAGCGCTATCTCGGCACGAACAAGCTCCTGAAGCTCGATGCGCTTGCTTCCGACCCCGAGCTCGTTTCTCTGGGCATGTTTGAGACCCGAGAACGGGCGTTGAAGACATTCAAGGGGTTGATGGTGATTTGCGACGGCTTGTTCAAGACTGCCACGGAGAAGCGGGAGGCGATAGAAAGCATCAGCTTGGCCAGCAATAGCATCGACGACGTGACTCAAGTAGAATCAGTCGCGACGACATTCCCCGAATTGAAGAATCTCGACATGAGTGGAAACCAAATCAGCAACATGCAGGCCTTTGAGAAATGGAGGGGCAAGTTCAGGTTCCTGGAGACGATGTATATGACAGGAAATCCCATCGAAAGCCTGGAACCGAATTACACAGCAGCGCTGCTTCGGCTGTTTCCGAAGCTGCAGGACGTCAACGGGATCCAGTTGCGCACTCCTCAGCAGATTGCAGAGCAGGAAGCTGCTTCAAAACCGAAACCCATACCGCAAAGCGGGCCCGACTTTCGTGATGTCAATGGGATCGGTGAGAACTTTCTCTTGGAGTTCTTCGCCGCCTACGATAGTGATCGGTCAGGCTTGGTGTCGAGATTCTACGACGACGGCAGCCAATTTTCCCTGGCTGTCGACGCTAGATCGGTTAGGGACGCAAACGCACCGGCGCCGATGCCTTGGGCTGCGTATATTAAATTTTCACGAAATCTGGTCAAAATCACACACCAACTCGCCCGCGTCCAGCGACTCTTCAAAGGAGCAAACACGATTCAGGAGCTTTGGAAGAGCCTCCCTCCCACGAAGCACCCCGATATCAAGAGCGAGCTCAGCAAGTACATCATGGACTGCCATCCTCTCCCTGGTCTGGCCGATCCTACAGGCCAAAGCCCTATGGGGGTGGATGGCCTCATCATCGCAGTGCACGGGGAATTTGACGAATACGATGAGAAAACGGCGGCCGTGGGAAAGCGAAGTTTTTCTCGCACGTTCGTACTGGGTCCCGGTCAGCCGGGCAAGGGCGCCATCAGAGTTGTCAGCGATCAGCTGTCATTGAGGGCCTTTGATACATTGCCGAATGTCTTTGTTGCACCCCATGAAGCTCCGCCCAGTGCAGACAGTCAGCACCAAGCAATGATTGCCGAGCTCTGCAGGCAAACTGGCATGGTGCCACAGTACTCTGAGATGTGTCTTTCCCAGGTGGGATGGGAGTTTGACAAAGCTCTGATAATATTCAACGAGAAGAAGGTTCGTGTTGACCTGTCTGTTTATTTGTTTTGTGTGTGGAGATACGGGTGGGGATATGCTAATCGTGTTGAATGATTTAGGCACAATTGCCCGCGGACGCATTCGCAGTGACGCCGTAGCTGTCGAGGTGTAGTGGAGTGTGGGCGCCCGCAACGGACAGTGGCCTTTGATGACATGTTACCAGTGGATGGATTCTTATTATGTATGGGGAAAGGGATGGAAAGCAGGAGGAAGGGGGGCAGTATTGATAGGACCGATATTTTTTTACGGGGTGGAGCGACTGAAAAATGGAAAATAATATCCCTCGTGGCCTGCTCCCGCATGTTAAGTTTCAACATGATTCAGCGTTTTCTTTTTTTGCGCGAAGGGGGGCCAGGCGACTGCGAGGCACAGTGAATTAGAGTGAGTGTAAGACAATGTCAACCATGGCCGAGCAGACTTCACTCAAGTTCAATTGAGTCGAGATGACGGCACCGCTGGTGGACGTTATCGGTAACAATGTCATCTCGACATGTCTTGAAGGAAGCAAAACGCGCATCGTCGAGGCAAGACATTCCAACACCCACCCGTGTAGGGTAGTGGGTAGTACTCAGAGACAAAAAAAAAAAAAATGCTCACGCGAGTCGAGTCAACCTGCAGCCTGCGTATAACAAACAATAACACATACGCAGAAGGGCCCCGGGCCAAGAATCCTTAGCTCACCATTTCGCTCGGCCTGACTAGCCTCACGAGACCTACCTACTCGTGATCACGGTGAACCGATTCCCCATTGGCTAGTTGGTCCAAGGTCGTTTTGTGGAAATCTGGGCCGTAACAAAAAGGAAGAAGGGGGGGGCGGGGACAATAAAAAATAAAAAGATAAAAACAAAAAGTATCGACCGGCCAGAGAAGAATATAGTTCATCCGAGGGTGAGGACAAACGAAAAAAAAAAAAAAAGAAAAGAAAAGAAAAAAAAGAGCCGTGGCATGTGCATAAAACGTGCAAGCCGCGCCTATCACCATCACGATGAGAAACGACTCTGGCAGGATGAAAAAAAAAAAAAAAAAAAAAAAAAAAAGCACACGCCGCGCGCTATGATGCGGGCGTGACGAGAAAAGACCGACTATGCCACCGGCATGTTGCTGCGAGGGATGGCAAGAATACTACGTACGTCACTAGTACCGTTTAGCAGCCCGCTCTGGCGTATCCTTTTGCTCCTTCCCATGCCATCCCTCCCCCCCCCCCCCCTTTTTTTTTTTTTTACCCGGCGATTCGTGTTAGGAGCGCTAGATGATTAGGAGTGTGTGTGCGTATGTGTGTGTGTGTGGAGATGGATGGGATGGGACGCGCAGGTCCGGGAGGGAGATTAAACGGTGCTTTTTGTTCTTCTTTTCTTTCTTTTTGTTTCTCATCGAGATACGGACGTGCATGGACGGGGCTATTGTTTTCCTCTTCCTTTCCTTTCCTTTCTTCTTGTTCTTTTTTTTTCTTTGTGCTTTATCCCCCCCCCCCCCCCTTCTCTCCCTTCCCGTCCTTATTTTTTCGCAGTGGGGAGTTTCGCCAACGAAACGTTTATTTTCTTTTGCTGACTTGACATGCCTCGCTTATCACAATTGCCTACTAAACACACATTTTGTTTCAAACGGATATATATATATATATATATATATTAGCCCAATACTAGAAGCTAATTCATACAATCTGAAGAAGGGTGAGGTTTCCATTGATACGATACTGGGTAGCAATCATCCAAGGGTTCAAACTTCCACTGGGCACAGCCACCTTTGCTAGGCCACTCTTGTGGTCTGTCGATTTGGACATTGCAGGCCACGGTAGTTCCGGTATTTCCAAACTTGAGCGTTTTATACTGATAGGTATAGAAGCGTTGATAATTTTGCGTGTCGAATGGAATGAATGAAGAGGCAAACATAAAGTCCGAGGTTCCGTCTGTTCTTTTTCTTTAGTTAGTATGGTGTTTGGGATTCTTCGCCACGAAAGGGAGATCTATCTACTAGTACTAGTAGTAGTTACTTACAAAGCTACACAGCAGTATTGAATCTCTCGTTTTTCAAGCGCGGCAACATCGCGGCTAGGCAATGCACTAGTAAAGCCCAGTGCAGTAGAGAGTACCAGGCCGGCGTAAAAGATGGTGTTGAGCATGATGATGATTTTTTTTTTTTTTTTTTTTGGACGGTGGGCGGTTTGTCTTTGGTCTTCCACAAAGGGATTGCGGAACAGCCTATTCTATTTATACAGACCTTGGGATAAATGCAAACCTTTCCATGCCATATCTGCGACGTTCTCGTCGCTCAAGAACAGTCCAGGACGGCCAGGTTTGCACGTCTTGGCCATAATTGTCGCCAAAAATAGACTGTCGGTATGGTTGATGGTATACTACGTACTGTGCAATGCTTCGTCCGTGTGTGGGTAGTGAGTGATGCGGTAAGGTCAAAAGAAGGGATTTAGGCTCAACAGGGTAAAAGGCAGATAGATGTGCACACTACTAGTAGTATATGTAGGAAGGATTGGAAAAGCCAGGCAGAAGCGATGGGTACTACTGGGTTGTTGTTGTATTTCGTACTCCATAGTATGCAACCCCGGATATTCCGAGGCTACAACGCCCCAAAGAGTGGCGTAGCCATTATATGCGGTCCTGCACCTTAACACACCAGTAGTAATGTATGCGTAGTAGTATATTGAATTATCGCAGTAGCTCTTGGAGGTTGTTGGTGTTGTTGTGTTGGTACATCTCCGACCAAACAACCGATGATGATGGGACCTTGATGACTCCGGCTTTGTCGAAAGGAAAGTTTTTTTTTTTTTTTTTTTTTTTCCATGGCAAGGACTTTCCGGCACAATTACCACCAGTATACACTACTACCAAGTACTAGTAGTATGTACTAGTATGCTGTCGGCTCGTCCACCATCACACTGCCACTCGCGCACGCACTGGCTATTTATTATTTATTTGCCTGGATATGCAGTGCGTTTGCTCTCAACTCTGCTTGTGAGCGTGAGCATGAGCGTCGGTGCCATCGCAGGGCAGGACAATAAATAGTAAATAGGACCTACTACATACTAGTAATGGTAGTACTAGTAGTACCAAGCCAAGTGTGTTGACTTTTACCAGTGACCAGCGAGTGACCCGTGACCAGCGCCCAAAGAGCCAGTTGGCCGTCACCGTCACACACATAAAGTGCCAAGTACTACTACGATGTAGTAGCAATTACAGAAGGAAAAAAAAAAAAAACGGTACAAGTGCACTTCTGTAGATAGCCACCACCACTACTGGTACTACTAGTACTTACTAGTAGCGCGTTTCAGCTTGGTGTACAGCGGCTGATCCGGTCGGCGGTGGAGTCGTCGCCGGCCCACGGGCTCGTGCACCGCTGTGACAAAAGTGGTTGGTGTCTCTAATGACGACGGTACGTACAGTAGTCGACATTTCCTTTTCTTTTCGCCTTGTTCTCATCTCATCTCCATGTCTGGCCATGTGTCGTAGCTGGTCGGTCCTGAATGCCTGATGCACGCCGCACCGTTGTGTTCGCGTCCATCGGCGGCATTTGCACACCAGGATAACGTACTGACTGCTGTGTGGGACCGCGAGACATTCGACACTCAGGCCATTGCTAAAAGCCGGATGAAAACGTATTGGATTTGTCGTCCGATGGGATCATTGGCTGCGGCGCCGTGGCCATCCGGGAAATTGATCAGGGCTGGCGGCCAACGACCTACGCGCAAGTCGTCTTCATACAATACGTCTTCATACAATACAGTACGTAGCAAGTAGTACGTAGTAGGCAGCCGCTGCATTTTTGGCCATCCATCGACAGGGCCAGCCAACACACCATCAGTACGGCCTGCTTTCGTCGTCGCGAGGTGCCGTGCCGTCTCGCAGAGCTCAGAGCTCGTGGTCCAGGCTGGATGGAACGTCGCCCAGACGTGCTGATTGGGCCATCTGCAGGGAGGCTCTATCCGCCCAGGGTTCTGCCCCGGGGTCCCCTGAGTTGCGTGGTGGAAAGAGATGAAGTGGATGGCTGGAAAAGTGGAAAAGGACACTCATGCCAGTTATATCTGTTGCTGACAAGACGACGAATCATGTATGTCTGGTGCCTTGACGAAGAAATCGGATGGCGCCAGACGCTTTGTCATGCCACTCGGCTCGTTGGAGCGCGACGGAGCGGGACTGCTGCTGAAGGCTCTCGAATGCCTGGCAAGTTCCGGGACTCCGGCCTTTGCTGCTTTGGCAGAGCGAGGAAGACTGGTGTGACATGACGATAGCAGTGCTTGCTGCTTGCTTGCTTGTTCCGCTCTGGCATCCGGCTGCAGGGTTCCAGCCGCAGGTGTGAGTTGATCAGTGTCAGGGAGGGCCGTCCACGTTGTTGTTGTCGTGCCTGAACTGGTCTCGCGCAACTCCAGCCACGCTGACCCGGAAGAGACAACGAGACCAGCCCGCTCCTGCAGCAAACCAGACCAACCGGACACCAGCAGGCGGAAGTTGTCGCGATTCTCGTTATTCTCGATGCAGGTGCGTAGAGACGGGAGCCATCCACGTCCCAGGGGTCTCCAGTCTCCAGCCTCCAAGCAAGCCCAGGCCCCCCCCCCCTCTCCCTCCCCTCTCCCTCCCCTCTCCCCATCCCTCCCCTTCCCTGGTAGGCTGGCAGCTGCGACCTTCTGCGACCGGGTGGCCCCTGCCGCGCCAGTGTGACCACCAGTCATGTTTAGATGTCCGCCTGCTTCATGGGTCTTGAGCCCGGTCGCCCGTCCGCCACCTGTTCCACCTGCCGCCCAACTGTTGGATGTCGCCAAGTCGGGGGTGCTCAGTGCCTGTGCCTATCTGTTAGTGTTGTGTGGCTTCCCGCCTGGGGGTCAGCTTTTGCTTTCTCCTGATTTCCCAGTTTGCCATTGTGCTGCCCCCCCCCACACGCGGCTGGCTTTGCTCCTGTCTCACTTGCATCTCGTACGACAACCACCCCCCCCTTTTTTTTTTTTTGCCATCCCCCTTTCCCTCCCTTTCCCTCTCCTCGTTCGTGGTTTGTGGTTTACACTATTCACCTCTACACTTCGTCGTCGTCGTCGCCGCCGCCGCCGCCGCCGCCGTCGTCAATTGCTGCTGGCACTGCCCCCCCTGTGCCTCACTGCAAACCTCGTCCTCACGGTTCGACTTGTTGCGAGACTTCTGGAACAACCAACCCCGTTGGCGGACCGCGGATGCATGCATCAAATCCCACAAACTTCTACTGATACCCCTTGGCTCGATAAACGAAACCAATTTCTTTCGATACTTAGACATTTAGATAATGCGAGACGACTTTGTCTACTAACAATTGATCTTGACAAAGAGACCTTTTACAACCCATTCATCTTCATCTATCCGCCTCCAACTCCGCGAGTACGCCGCGTTCCTTCTTACAACGTTCACTACTCCGTCTTTTAATTTGCTACCAGGCGCGCTCAAGCCTTGCGACGCGGGACAGTTGCAAACGAAGCATTCTTTTCAAGGCTCATTGACCAAACCCCTCCGACTGACTGTGCTGTTCTCACCATGGTCATGTTATGAACGAGACACAGTGAGGATTCAAAATTTGCTTGGTACGCGGCAGTCCAGTTGGGGCATTCTTCTGGTCGCCCAGCTTTTTTTTTTCCATTGAGGGAAAGCCGCAACGCAATCATGCCCGTTCCCAAACCACCCTCGTCTTTGGACAACTCCTGTACCGTTATATATAACAACACACTCTACTCCTATTCTCCTCAAGGGTTTGTTTCAATCGCCCTTGAAGATGGTGCCGTTTGGAAGGAGCTTGACATGGGCACCAAAGTAACAGGTGCGACCTGTGTTGGCTCCGATCGACCCAAAAATGTCGACCCTGCCTTCTTCGTCATCGGTGGCCAAGGAGGCTCCGAGGACTATACTGGTCTACAGAAATACACCTACTCGACGGGCAAATGGACAACTATCAAACCCTCGAACCTGGTCACCAAGCATCGACAATGGCACTCATCTGGCTATATCCAGGCCTCAGATGCAATTCTTGTGTTTGGAGGCAATCAGAATGGAAAAGTCGGGCCCTCCTCGGAGACGTTTTCGATATTGGCTTCCGAGCCATACACGGTTACGGCGCCCCCTCCACGTTCGGCTCCCGATGCTCCGCCCGCCAGCCTCCGACCAATCATCACAAAATGGACTGATTCCGACTTGATGATGGTTGGCGGAGGCACAGGGGCTGAGAACAACAAGGTTTTCTATTTTAACCCCGATGCCGGATGGCGGTACTCTGGTGCAAGCTTGGCCGAACCTCTGGCAAGGGATACCAGCGCAATACAGGGTGTTTGCGTTGGCGGGACCGATGGTTCGACCAGTCTGGTCCTCTTCGATCTCAGCAAGTCCCCGAACAAAGTGTCTCGTGTTGTTGTCCGCGATGCCGGCGGAAGCCCAAAAGCAAACTCTCCAATCCTTTCCAGACAAGTCTTCGTGGATACTTCGGTCTCTCGAAAGCGAGACTTGACCTTGTCGAACTGGCCTGAGTATAATGCGACGCTGGCGCCCAAGGACACGAGACAAAACCCTGCCATTGCACAGGCCCCCAACGGGATGGTTGTCTTATCTGGCGACAACGCGGGCGATTCAATTGCCTTGTTCAACACGACAAACAATGGTTGGATCGACGCTGCAACCTTTTTTGCCCGAGACGAGCAAAAAGTCATTTCTTCGACATCAACAACCTCGTCGACTTCGGCCTCCAGCACTGTCTTCGCCTCAACCACGGCGACGCCAGTCTCTTCCACCGCCGCACCTGCACCGACCACAGCCGGCGTCGTTGCGACAGCCCCGAGTTCTACCGAAGACCAGGGGCTTAGTTCCAACAAAATCCTGGGCATCACCTTGGGCTCCATCGCCGGGTTTCTGGTCTTCCTTGGCCTCATACTACTGCTTCTGCATCGCCGGAAGAAGAGTCTCGAGAATCTGGAATCCGGCAAAGCCCGAGGCATATCCGACGAGAAGAACACGTCGCCTTTCTCGAAAAGCACCTTCTCTCCGACTGGTGGCTTTCGCGGACATCGTGCACAAGCTTCTGCGGAATCCTATTCGTCTGTTGCTATTCTGATGGGTCGGGTGAACAAGGACAAGTCAGGGCTGTCAAGAAAGCTCAGCAACGACACACCACGCGGGTCTGCCGGCTCGCTCCATCAACAATTCAAGAGGACTATTAGCAAGCCCATTCCGCAAACGACGACAAATCCCAGTCTGCAGGGTCATGAAGATGGTGAACTCGCATTTGTGCCAGCCGTTGCAGAGGCCCCCCCTCCGAACGATCTGATGGAGACGAACGGTGGCTCTCGTAGAAGTTCAGGTTGGGACAAATATTGGTCCGGCGGCAGTGCTCTTCAGATCCTTGGCTTTGGCAACGGCAAACGGGCTACTGCCGTCTCAGAACAGAGCTCCTACTATTCTGAACCGACGATTGATCCTCGTGTCACGCAGGATTCGGCCACTGTGCCGCCACTCAAATTCGACGGCAGGCCTCGCGTCGATAGCGTCAACTCTGGCAGTCCTGTTGTCGCGCAACATCCAGTCAAGATGCCCTTTTCAGAGGGCATGTCAGGAACAATCGAACGCCCTATATCGGCGGCATCTTCAGGTTATTCTAGTGGCATCCCGGAGAGCATAAACGAGGCATGGCCTCCGACGGACGCGAAAAAGGCCTGGGGTACCAGTCGTGTCGCAAGCAGCATCTATGCTCCGAGTACATACCAGTCGGTCGGCGCCAATGCAGACTCTGCCGCTCAGCAGCCTGCTTCGTCAGGACACAACGCACAGCCTCAATTTGCCATGTCGTCGACTTCTGACATGAGTTGGCTCAACCTTGGAGACCAGTCTCGCGTATAGGACGTTGTTTTTGTGCGCTAGTAATCCTGGCAGGACTTTGTTTCTTTTTTTTTTACGGGGCGTACTTTGTTTGGACGCTCATTTCCTTGTGATATGGTCAAGTCAAGATACCCTCAATGTGTGTTTGGGCGAAGGCATTCTGCCACCTCCGTTGCTTCCTGTTGCGAGTCATGTTGGTCTTGACAGACGCAATCCGGGTGACGCTATCAGGGCCATGATGCCTACGTATTTTGGGGCATCGTCGACCTTGTACGTTCCTGTTTTGTTCCGTCATTCTTCAGAAGGAGGGCACGGTCCTTGAGTATAAGGAATTCTGGGCATAAAAAGCAAAATGCTGGATGTATACGACGCAATATCCTGGCTCGCGCTTCTCGTACACATCAATCGAGCGAAACAGTACCCCTTCATCTTCATGTCACCCGAAGCTGGTGATGTCATTTTCTTTTACCAGCAAAACGACCTGTGGTCAGCATTTCTGTATTTGGACATACTTCGGATGATACTCTCTAGGCTTGCACGCCAATCTTCTCTTTATCTTTTTTTTTTTTTTTTTTTTTTTTTTTTCGCATTCAAGACCTCAGCTAAGCTGTGACGGCTCTTTCTTTTGGCCTTTTTCTCTCCTCTTGCCCTGCAATTTCCTTTTTCCTTGTGCCATCTCGGATCTTTGCACCTGTCTGTGGTTGTAAAACAACCGCCACAACAACAATACCAACACCAACGCCACCGTTTTTCTGTCACTTGTGATTGATTCAATCGAGAAGGAACTGGGATTCTCGACGTGGTGCAGCTCACGGGAAAGAGACAGGAAATACTGAGATGCCCCAGCGGGCAGGCAATTATTCTCTTGGACGCGGGCACGGACACTGCTGGACTTTACGCAAACATGTAGCTAGCTACAATTTATAAGCCTACGTGGCACATATTTGCCTTGATGCCTCCGCTCTGTCGACGCATCCATGCAGTGAGTGACATGGCTTGAACGGACGTAAATGATGTTGAACTGGTAGCTGGCCAGGAGGGCTGGTTTCGATCAAACCGATTGCAAGGGTTAGGGTTGGGAAAGGCGTCACGTTACAAGGCATGCTGGATGGGCTGCATGAACGAGACGGCACGGCCGGCAGCACCAACTCCTCCCCTCACCCCCCTCACCCGGCCGGCATCTTCTGGCTGGAGATGAGGATCAGACTAAATGTATTTATCTGTCCGCCTGGCACCAACTTCATTTGCGCGATCCTGCTGGAAGGGGGAATCCGGTTTTTTTTTTTCTTGAGAGGGGAGGGGGGGGGGGGGGGGCATTAGCGCAATGCAGAGGATCCTGCTGGAAGCGGAACCCGTTTTTTCCAGCCATCAGGAATCAGGACTGATGGTAAAGGTCTCGAACATTGCAATTGCAGTTGCCCATGGCATGGCTTGGAGGCTAGCGTCTACCCACACCCCCTCCACCACTGATCGACTGACCCTGCCCGCAGGGAACCCCTCCGACCCATAATCGACTTGGTCCAATTCATTTCTTGACCATCTCTTCCCGTGCCAACCCTGCCTTCGACACCGAACGCCTTCGCTTTTCCCTCGATCGCCTATAGCAATCAATCGGTCGTCGTTTTCCATCCATCCATATCTATTCAGGTCGCTTGCGTGTTTCCACGAGCCGAGTCCGACACGCGAATTCGCCCAGCAACCAAACCATATATTTACGTCACAAGCTATCCAGAGACAACAAATTTAATCGGTCAGGCACAAAACAGGCTTAAAGAAAAGTGAGGAAGGCCAGAGCAAAAAACAAAATAAAAACGAACAACCAGTCATTTCAACAAGGGCACATAGCAAAAAAAAAAAAAAAGACCCCCAAACCTTACTCTCTCTGGCGAATATTTTGTCGCAGCTCGCGCAATCGCCATCTGGCGGGTGAACCTCTTGGCCCCCCCCCCCCCCCCCCCCCGCGTTTCGTCCCAGCTTAACAAGAATTGGCAACATTGTACGTGACGGCGCGATTGGCTGTCATGATGGCTCCGGCGACCTGGGGTAGCCAGGACCAGCACATTACCTCGTCTGCGACCGAGAATGAATTAAACCAGTTCCTCGACATGAGCGGCATGGGAGCCATGGCTGAGACAATGCATATTGACTTCCACGGCTTTCAGGACGGCCCTACTCAGGCCGTCATCGCTCAGAACCACCACCGTCATCGACAACAGGCCGATGTCCTCATGACCGGAGCCGAGGCATCTCACATTGATTCTCTGCTCCAGGATCCTACACCTTCTATCGTCACTGCCGCCGGCATTTCAAACCAACTACTGGCTTCGTCTCCTTGTGGTGACCCCATTTCCAGCATCGACGCCCAGATTCTGTACTTGCAGCAGCAGAAGCTTCATCAACAGCAACGCCAGCTCCAGGAACAGCAATTGGCCTTCTTCTCCCACCACCACCCTGTTCCCCCAACGCCCCGCAGCCTCGAGCTGACCCCTGGATCGAGCCAATTCTTCTCACAGACAGAGCAGCTGTCCCAACGAGCTTCTTACGATGGAAGCTACCACCAGCGGATGTCAGAGCAACATGATGTGAGTCAGGCCCTCGCCTGGAGGTCAAATCCGAATCTTGAACAGGCGGATTGTGTGTGCTTCGGAGAAAGCGCATGTAGTTGAGATGATGCGATGGGCAGATGGAGGAATTTCGAGCTAACCGACCCGGACAAATAGATGGCTTTCACGCCGTTGATATCGCCGGCAGTCACCCCCCTGGATCCTCATTTCAACATTGACAATGCCTTCGCAATACCGGGCGCCTACTTCAGCCCTCTTACATCCCCAGCTCTTCACGCGCAGAACGATGCTTCATCCATCTATGATCACAGCACACAGTCCAACAATTCGCCGGTGGAGATGGACCTGGAAGCACCCGCACTTGCGGCGCCCTCTGCCGGACCAGGCACCGACTTGTTGAGGATGACGAGGAAAAGCAATGCGGTCAAGGCTCGAGGCAAGGCGGGCATCAAGAATTCTCCCATCGCAAAGCCTCAGCGCCGGAAGGTCGTCCTGAGTCCCGCCATTGTGTCGCAGGTGCTGAACGAGCTGGGAGAAGAGAGCGGTTTGCAGTCTGCAGATCATGGGTTTCTGCCAATGCCGGCCACCTCTACCGATGGCTCCGAAGAAAACGCCTCTGTTTCCCCCGAGAATCTGACGGACATGCCCCCTCCCCCTGTGCCATCGCGACGCTCGACAAGCAGATCGCCGTATATCCAGGCGCAAAACAATGTCTCGCAGCAGTCCAGTCCTCGCTCCTTGGTCGAAGAACAGAATCAGCGGCGTCAGCAGCAGCAGCAGAAACAACAACAACAACAACAACAACAACAACAACAATCGTATCAATGCCAGCAGCCTCATCCCGCCACTCCGGCCTCACTCATGAAACTTCCTGCTTCCAAAGGAAAGGCGAAGCAATCTCTCGTTATAGACCAGGAGCACCACACGGCGACGGAAAAGATGGAATCCCTCGAGCTGCCAGAGTCAATGGCAGACCCACCGCTCGCCCCTATCAACACATCCATCGTGTCACAGTCGCCGAGAATCGAGCCAAAGTCGGCGAAAAGCGCGTCGCAGAAACCTTTGCAGTCCCCGCTCATCCGGACTCCCGGAACCGTGTCCTCCAGCCAAAGCCCCCAACTGCGTCCGGGATCGTCTGATCCTCCTGGTGCCCGCAAGACCCCCCTGCTGGCGTCAAGAAGCAGCAGGAACAGATCCACGAGCTCCGTCCACGCCTCGCCCGCCCTGCTGCCCCGGATATCACCAAACATCAAGCCGCTGCTGCCCATCGGCCCCGGCATGTCCATGGAGGATACAGCCTCGCGGCTGCTCATGACCAAGTCGAACTACCAAAACATTTTAGAAGGCAACGTGGTACCCGGAGTGCTGTACCCAACCGAGCTGTCGACCAACCTCACGTCCAAGCGTACGTCGCACAAGATCGCCGAGCAAGGAAGACGCAACCGCATCAACTCCGCGCTGCAGGCCATGGCCAATCTACTCCCAGACCAGCAAAAGGTTGAGGAATGCGAGGAAGAAGAGAAGAAGGACAGCAAGGGACAAGGCAGCGTGCCCAACAGCAAGGCCAGCGTGGTGGAGAGTGCAATCGTGCACATGAAACACTTGCAACAAGAAAACCTGAGCCTTAAAGCGGAGCTGGAGGAGCTCAAGACTCAGCTGAGAAAGATGCAGCCACCCAGCACGAGCTAACAGTTTTTTTCTTGTTTTTTTTTTCTTCTTCTTTTCTTTTCTTTCCCTTTATTTAGATTGTATTTGCTTTGTTCCTCTTAAAAGATGGCTATCACGGGTGGTGTGGCCACATGATCAATGGTTCGTTCGAATCGCTTCTTTTCTTTCCTCATCTTTCATTGGAGAGACGATACCCCCCTTTTGTGTTGGGCCTGCTTTTGTAGTCGTTTTGTATACATATATGTAGATATGATGTGTATGGGGTAGGGGGCTTTTTTTTTTTTTTTTTTTTTCTTTTTTTTGCCTCCTCTCACACTGGGTTGTTTTGGGCACACGTGTAATTCACACACGCATATATGTATATTGTCTTTTTCGTGGGTTGTATGGAAGAAGTTGAAGTAGGTATGATACTTTTTCAGGCACGCCGGCAGGGGTGTTCAGCGTGCGAGGGCACTTGGGTTGGATTCATTTCTCCTTTTGTACAGCAGGTGATGACGAGACGCGCGGGGACTTGAATGCACGTTGTAACGTACATCGATGGGTGCGACGGATGAGTCTTCTCAGCCCGATGTAGACGATGCGACGTGATGGCGGTTTTTTTCTTCTTCATCCCCCCTTTTGTTTTGTAGTTTTGAGGTCTTGCCCTGCCTGGCCACCATTGCTCCATGGACCGGCGCGGGTAACAAGCGCCCTCCCCCATCTCTCCTCTCCCTCTTGTCAAAACTCACTCGCACGACTGCATCAAAGGATACTACTCATACCGGATATCTAGTTGTCGCGTTGGCACAGACGTCACCAGGGACCAGGCGGTCCTACGACACAACATCCACGTCCAGCTGCTCCATGACCTCGAGCACGAGTTTCAGGCTGTCCATGAAGGAGTTGACGGCCACGCGCAGCATGCGGTTCGTCGTTGCCTCGTAGTGCACCGTCAGGACCGGCTCGTCGGCGCTCGTGGAGAAGCGTCGTCGGACGAGGGGGGATAGCTCCGGGTCGACCTGGAGGGCTTGGAGGGCTGTGGACGCGAGGCGGGCTGTGGGGAGGGGGATTTGAAGACATCTGCGAGGGGGGGAGAGAAGGATGGGAGATGGTCTTTGGTCAGTCGTGAACTCTTTGCCTTTCTTCTTCTTCTTCGTCGTTACCGTGTTGTCACATGTTCGGGAAGGCGAAAGGGGCAAATAATGAATGATGAATAGGCTGGTCTGGCGGGGCAGGGGACGTACGTACATGGAGCAGGGGAACTGGTCTGGCGAGACCATGGCTATGGGTTGTGATGGATGTGGTTGGGAAATGGAAGGGGGGAGGGGAGGGGAGGACGTGTGTGAGGAGGGCGAGCGATTCGGCCTGGCAGTGTGTATGTTGGTGGGTGTATGTGTTGTGTTGTTGTTGTTGTTTGTTGTTCCGGGAGGAATGCGGATGAGGTCGACAAGAGTTTGAAACTCGTCGCAAGCTGGCGCCGATGGACGATGGAGGGGCAGCAAAGCGACTTGGCGGTGGAATGCAGAAGAGAAGGGGGGGGGGGGGGGGGGTGACACCCCACCGGGGAAAGATTCACCACGGAGATGGACTGAGCCACACGACGGCGGCGGCGGGCGGCGCGGGGGGGGGGGGGGCGCTTAGGGTTGCCGTTTGAAGTGGAAGAGCGTGGCAGAGCGTGGCGCGCCCCTCTCTTCTCGTGGATGGGGGGAGGGACAGGTGGATGAACCAGGCCGTTGGTTGCCCTGACAACAGGACGGACCCACAGCAAGACCGCCTACTACCATGTATTTTTTTTTGTTATGAGCGCCAGTAGGCTCTGGGCTCTGTGCTCTGTGGCTCTGGGGGGGGGGGGGGCGGCCCCAGAGCCAGACGAGGAATAACAATCAATTGGAATAGAAACATATCCCATGTCCGCCTGTCCCGAACACAACGCGCGCATCTCTCTCTCTCTCTCTCTCTTTCTCTCTCCTCCCCCTCCCTCTCTTCTTGCTTTCCTCATCGTCTTCTTTCTTCATCATTAGCAGACACGAACGAGATATATTGGTTCGAGGCCAGCTTCCCATTCAAAAATCCCCCATTGCTTCAAAGAATCCTTCCACGCCTGCGCCTGCGGTTCTGTCTCAAGAATCCTTGCCCACCCCCCCCCCCCCCCCTCCCTCCCCCCGGCATCGGGTGGTGCAGTGTGTGTCCCCAGCCAAGCTCTCAGTGCAGGGGCCAGAAAAAAAAAATAACAACAACAACAACAAAGCCAGAACAAGGGCCATTGCCGAATCTCTCCCCAGAGACACCGTTGTTCGAGCTCTCGCATTCGAAGTGTCACGACGACGCATCATCTATCTACTTCGTTTTTTTATTTTATTTATTTTTCGTCGTCTCCCTCTCCAGAATATCACTATTTGCCTCTGGACCCGGGCACTGAGCGACGAACTTCATTCTCGACGGAAAGTCCTTTTGCTGAATCTGGTTTCCCCATCTCGGTTCTGAGGCGGTTGCGTTTCTCTGTTCTGGACGCAAGCTGGGTTTTTCTTCTTCTTTTTCTTCGCCGCTCTGTCCGCTGTTTGTTTTTTTTAGTTGTTGTTGTTTTTTTTGGTTTTGGTATTTTTCGAGTCTTCCCTGCGACGAACGTACGGACGAACGTTGCTTTTCGCTCCTGTCCGAGGTTCGCTGGCTTGTCGCGGGAATTGCTTCGCTCCCATTGCTCTTGACGTCGCCGTCTTTGCTTTGCTGAGCGCTTGAGCATTGAAGCTGGTGGTGGCATCTTGCGTCTTGTTTTCTTTTTTATCTGGGTCGTCTTGCCGAGCGGAAGTGCTGAGAAGCGTGAGCCTGCATTCAAATGGCTCCTTCTTCCAAGCATGCGCCCAGCATGGGACAGGTTATCGAGTACATCCCTGGTATGTTGTCGTCGTCGTCGCTTGTCGTCGTGGTATCCCCCGCGCGCTGTTTTGTCCCTGCCTTTCCGCGCCGCCGCCCTGCAGTGTTGCTAATTCTCTGTCGTCCGATCCCAGATCGTCTGTATCTTGGCGCCTATGTGCAGCCCCCGAATGCCGATACCCTTTTCCCCGGCAGCGAATCGCCCGTCTTGACGAAAAAGCGAGCACCCAGAGCGGCGAGCTCGGCCTCGTCGACCACGACCCGCGGCCGCCTCGCGCCATGCTACTTCACCGTTGACGACAGTCTGTTGTACAACGCTTTCCATCACGACTTTGGTCCTCTCCACATTGGCCACCTGTACCGATTCGCCATCCAGTTCCACGATATCCTCGGCGCCAAGGAAAACAAGGACCGGCCTGTTGTTTTCTGGAGCGCCGCGGACCCGCGGAGTGAGTTTGCGCCACTGCTCGCAGTTGGACCCGGCTCGCATTGGACAAAGACCCGCTGACCGTCATCTTCCTCCTCTCCTCCCCCAAATCTAGGCCGTGCCAACGCTGCCTGTATGCTCGCCTGCTACATGGTCTTGATTCAAAACTGGCCCCCCCATCTGGCTCTCGCCCCGATCGCCCAGGTCGACCCGCCTCTGATGCCCTTCCGCGATGCTGGCTACAGCCAGGCCGACTACGGCATCACCGTCCAGGATGTCGTGTATGGTGTCTGGAAGGCCAAGGAGGAGAAGTGCATCGATCTCGACAACTTTGATCTCGAAATGTACGAAAGATATGAGCGTGTCGACCACGGAGACTTCAACTGGATCACACCGCACTTCCTCGCCTTTGCCTCCCCCCAGCATGCCCCCGTTGCCAAGATCACGGAAGACTCGGAGCTCTATCCTCTGCTGCCGAGAGACTTGGACGCCGTCAACGCCCATCCGACGTTGCCGCAGCCCTTCAAGAACGTCCTCGCTCACTTTTCGGACAAGGACATTGGCCTGGTCGTCCGCCTCAACTCACACCTCTACTCCCCGTCGTACTTTGAGGCCCTGGGAATCCAGCACCTGGACATGATCTTTGAGGACGGCACCTGCCCGCCCCTCACAACCGTCCGCAGGTTCATCCGGTTGGCACAGGAGACCATCACCGTCAGGAAGAAGGGCATCGCCGTCCACTGCAAGGCGGGTCTGGGCCGAACCGGCTGCCTCATCGGCGCCTTCTTGATCTACCGCCACGGCTTCACCGCCGACGAGGTCATTTCCTTTATGCGATTCATGCGCCCCGGCATGGTCGTTGGGCCCCAGCAGCACTGGCTGCACCTGAACCAAGGCACCTTTCGAGAGTGGTGGGTTGAGGAGCGCGTCGAGCGTCGCCTGCGAAGAGAGATGGCCGCCGCCGCCGCCGCCGCCGCCAACAGCAACGGCAACAGCAACCTCGCGCCCACCACGCCCGTCCGGGGCATGCAAAGGACGAACATGCGCAACGGCCAAATGTCGACGCCTCCGAATCGCAGCCCGTCGAACCGCACCCCGCTGAGCGAGGTCGACCAAGACCGCAAGAACGGTGCGCAAGAGGACTACTTGCCGGCTCCGACGCCAGGGCAGCCGAGGAAGACGACGCGTGCGGCAGATCGCCACCACCCCTACCAGCGGTCGGGCGTGCACAGACGGAGCGTCGAGGAAGAGAACAAGACGGGTGCCGAGCACGAGACGGAGACGATGACGATGCACCACCACCGCCACTCACAGGGGATGGATTCGGATGAGGAGTTGCATGTGCGCATATCGCGGAGCCACCGCAAGGCGCCGCAACAGTCACCGATCCGGAGCCCCAAGGTGCGCGCCGTCAGCCAGACGACGTCGACCATCTATGTCATCAACAACGACGCTTCCCAAGATGCCGAGAATGTAGGAGCCGGCCGGACCAAGACGGTGGATCGTGTCGCTAGTACGCCTAGCGTCATGACCAAGGTTCGCGGCAACAGGCGCGCAGGGTCCGAATCGCCTCTTCGGGCCAAGGACTCTGCGGGAGTCCGGAAGACGAGCGGCCGCGTCGGCAGCGCTAGCATGTCTGCATCTGCCATGGCCGCCGCCACTACGATCCGCAAAGTCTCGGGGACGTCATAGGGGAACGGCCAGGCCGAGCGAGTTCAGCAGCAGCGGCAGCAGCAGCAGCAGCAGCAGCAGCATCGGTGACTTTTGCATTTGCGCCGCGTTTTCTTCTCCTCCTTGTCCTTCTTCTTCTTCTTCTTCTTCTTCTTCTCCGTCTTCTGCCGCTGCCGCTACCGCTGCAGCATTTTTTTTATTATTATTCAATATTGATGATGAGATGACGAACCCACTTTTGGTGTCTTTTTTTTTTTCTTTTTTTTTTCTTTTGGGAAGAGCGATCTGTGTCACGGCATTGCATAACACACACAACATGCATATATAGTTTTGATACCTATCTGTCTTCGCCGTGTCCCCGGCCCGTCGTCCTTGCTTGTAATGACGGACCCGCCAACAGCTAGAAGCGGGAGCTGGCCGGGCTTCGACGAGACAAACCAGCTCGAACTAGGAAGGCATTTCTCGATGGTACAGCAGACATGGAGTGGCGGGAACTCAGGGCAAAAAAAAAAAAAGGAGAGCCTCCTCGACTGATATGAGCCGTTCTGGCCCCCGCCCCTCTGTTGGAAATGTCTGTCTCTTGTTGTTTTTGTTATCCTGACATCCTTTTTCTCTCATGATATTTTTTCTTTTTTGGAACGGCGCAACGGAGGAGGGCACAGCAAGGATTACTCATCGGTGATTACTTTGTTTTTCTTCTTCCGCCCCTCCCCCCCCTCTTGCTCACTTCACTCATGACTTTGTTTTTTTTTTTTTGGCATTTCTTCTTGGGCTGTCGGCATGGCGGCTTCGTGTGCTTCTCTTTTTTTTTTTTTCAAGATTGCGTGATGGCTTGTGTTTTGTAGTTCTGTTTTGCTGGATTTGTCATGGATGGATGGGTTGGTTGTGGTGATGAGGAAGATATGGGGGAGGGAGGGGGGGGGGTAAAGGGGCGGTTGGGTTGGGTTGGGTTGGTGAGGAAGGAGGTGGCTGGGTTCTTTTTTTTTCTTCTTTCTTTCAAGCGGAGTTGTTTTGTGCATATATTTTTATCCATCAGGGGTACTGGCGCGAAGTTGGTGTTGGCTTTTATGAAACTTGCTTTTTGACCTTGAGATTTTGTCTTGACTTTGATGAGATTGGCCCTCGACTTCCTTATAATACCCTTCCCAACTCGCACGAACCTTGAACCCTTTCGGAGACGCAACCCTCGGCATTTTGTACCCGATCATTCTGTGTCGTGTATGCAGCAAGTAAACTAAAGTAAACTAAAGTAGTATGCATCCCTATCCACTCCCTCTGCGTGGAACCCAACCACCTCGCGAGATTACAACTGTGAACCAGTGCAAGAACGAGTACAAGTACAAAAGTACGTTTCTGCCCCCCTCGTCCGGCATACTTGCACCCCCCCCCCCCCCCCCCACACTACTTTGAAATTTACATTCCTTGATTTCTGTTTTCAAAGGAAGAAGAACGAGGGTGGTTGTTTGGCCTTTGGTAGCTAGGTACGTCGTTGGAAGAAAGGCGCTGCTTGGGGAAAGAAGAGGAGAAGGGAAAAAGGGAAAAGAGAAAAGAGAAATGCTACGTAAACGGGCAAAAAAAAAAAAAAAAAAAAAAAAAAACGCACCACATCATCACACGTACAGAAGATACTAGCAAGTACTAGTAGATGCTTACTAGATCCACATCCCTTGCACACGTCGCAAGCCATTCCATTGATAATATCTCATAACAGCCATACTCGTGGTACAATTCCATGCCACCCAAAAGGGATATCTTCCTTTTTCGTATTTTCCGTTCCCCTCACCCCTGCTCCCTCCTCTTTTTTTTCTTCTTCCTTTTGGCCATATATAAATTGAAACCAATGAAGCGCCATGTGTGTACGTAAACCGGGTTTTTTTTGGGTTTTTTTTTGCATCTTCTTTGGAATATTCAATTGCAGTAATGGGAGGGACGAGCCCTGCCTGGTATTGAACTCGCCATTGCCCCAAACGTCCCCATCTCATGCATCGTAGTTGCGGTCAGTTTCCCCCTTCCTCGTAAACGTATTTCCCCCCTAATACACCTTCTTCTTCTCGTCGATACTAAACTGGCCCGGACCGCTGTTGACCAGGAGAAGAAGACCACCAACAATGGACAGAATTTGGAAGAAATCGTACTTGGCAAAGTCCTTGTGGGGATGATGCTCGTGAAGCTAGCGCGAGATGTTTGATTAGCAACTGTTTTTTTTTCTTTTTTTTCTTTTCTTTTTTGGAAAAAAAAGTGTTCTTCCACCGCGGAAATATGTCATCACTTACAGTCCAAAAGTTATTCACCAACAGGTTGAAGACGCTGAGAATGACGACCAATAACGTAGCGCTGAACTTGGCTTTGAAGCCAACAACAACCATGATACAGGCGCCGGCTCCCAAAAGCGAGACGAGAATGCGCCAGATACTCCACTGGCCGGTGAAGACAAACCCGATGAAGAGAAAGATGAGCAAAACACGGCCAGCCAGCTGAAAGTACATCTTGCGGTCCTTCTCGTCTATCTGGGGAAGTCCGGCGAAAGCCTTGGTTTTGCGCACCCATGAGTCAGACAGGACCATGAGGAGTCCACCGATCACGGACAGGTTTCGGAGGAAGAAGTTGGGTTCGAATATCAAGCCATAACCGAGAGCCTGGGTGACGACGACACCCATGAGACCCACGACGGCGAAGTCGGAGTGCTTTCGAGCGATGACCAAGGTGGAACAAGTCACCATGGCGATAACGTTGACGGTCAGAAAGAGGTGATTCAGACCGGTAGGAACTAAGAAAAGAAAAAGAAGAAAAAAAAATGTCAGCCGAGCTTGCCATGAAAACTGTTTTGAGGTAATCCCAGCGTCCCAGAAGCCTTTCTTTGTCCGCTCGAGAAAATGACTCACTGTGACGGTAATCGCTCAGGTACAGAAGCTGGTCCTTCCATTGCATGATGATTCGCAGGGCATCTTCGATAAAGGTGACGACGATCAAGAATCGGCCAATGACGGGCAGGTAGCTGAGAAACAACCAAGCGGAGCCAGTTAGCAAGAGAATGCTGCCTCCAATGGCCATTGGAGAAACTTTGAGCCCGTCACACTCACGGCTTGAGAGGTTCGCTGAGGCTGTCCAGGACATCTTCAACCTTGCTGGTGTAGGGACGAATCTGATCGAGGACGCCGCCGGAGGAGGACTCCATGGCGCTGGAGGGACCGCCGTAAGAAGGAGCACCTCCGAGACCATATCCAGAAGGACCACGCTGCATTGTGGCGGTGGTGGGATGAAGCTATCGAGGGCAAGTTGCTGCTTCAATATGGTAGAGGCAGATGGCGAGATGCGCGCGGGAGGAGGAGTGAGAAGGACGTGGGGAGGGGGGGGGGGGGGGGGGGGGGCAAAAAAAAAGACGTTC
>JABAEC010000011.1:0-196835 GCA_013435705.1 Claviceps paspali | reverse complement strand
CCCCCCCCCCCCCCCCCCCCCCCCCCCCCCCCCCCCCCCCCCCCCCCCCCCCCCCCCCCCCCCCCCCCCCCCCCCCCCCCCCCCCCCCCCCCCCCCCCCCCCCCCCCCCCCCCCCCCCCCCCCCAATCAATCAGTCGTTCCGCAACAAGACGACGGATGAGAGGGCAAGCTTTGCCAGGAGGGGAGATGGATGAGAAAGAAGAAAGAAAAAAAAGAAAGAAAATGATAAAAAGAAGAATCAATGCTAGCCACAGCGGCCGGGAAGACGACGGGGTCGAGGAGGATCGGGCGGCTGCGGGCTGGCTGAAAGGGACACAGTGGTTGAATTGAAGATGCGGTTGTGTGGCCGGGGTAAACAAGGAGGGAAACGTGGAACCTGGAAAGAGGCAGAGGTGGTCCGGGCGGCGCGGCACATTGTAGGTAAAGGGTCAACGGGTGCAGAGGTGGTGATGGGCAGCGGGGCGGGGGCAGGCCTAGGCATCTTAGCACCTTGGTACATGCCTGCTTGGTACTGAACGCAGTGTGCTGCCTGCCCGGTTGCCTGTGGATATAGTGCCTGCTGTACTGGGCTAGCAGGTCACTGTAGCCGTCATTAAGATCTGGCCTTTTACTGTAGTAGTACTTAGTAGTAGTAGTAGATAGACAGTACCACCACCACCACCACTACTACTACTACTACTAAGTAGTAGTAGTGGTACTAGTAACTTGGGCCACTGTGTCCTTTTCCCGGCACACACGTGTTTGTTGCCAGTGTTTGCCCTCCGTTCTCTACCGCCACCGCCACCGCCGCCCCTCGTTCCATCATCAACCGATCAACCGTCGCCGACTCGCCGTGCAACATCCAGAATGCGCAGTCCGCCTTGCTCGTCGTACTCGACTCGATTTTCATTGACGGCCCGCTCGACTTCGGACCGGAGGCTTCTTCGTTCACCCGTCTTCGGGTCCCATTCCCAGCCTTCGCGCATCCACATCCATCGCAGGAATGCGCGAAGCTCCTTGTCCTGGGGCATCACTCTCATCCACTCGGGCTGAAATTCAGGCTCCCGTCCTTTGCCGTTCCAGTCCTCGGCTCGCCCCAGCAGTTTGTCCCGGCAGAATATCCTCCAGCTGTCCAGTGTGTATCTCCCTTGTGTCATGTGCCCAATCTCCCATGCGTCCATCGACGTCTTGTCGTGACAGGTCCCCGCCGCCGGCAAGTACCCATCTTCGGCGCGACATGGAATTTCGCGTTTGTCGTAGTTGGCGACTTTGTGCAGGGTCCCGGCTACGGGTGGTGCCTCGAGGAATTGCCTGGCATACTTTTGAATGAACTTGAGCCGATTTGTTGCCAGACCGAGATGTCGAATCATGTTGAGCAGCTCCTCGGCGTTGCCGGGGTCTGCCAACTGCTTCGGCGATGGAAAGCGTTCCTTGACTTTGTGGAAGACCGGTACAGCGACTTTGCCGTTTGTTTTGATCAAGAACGTCACAGCTATCAGCAGCCAGAACGGCTCATGGGCCGTCTTCTCCTGTATAAGCCCAAAACGCGGGCAGGACAGAGGCGGGAATGGGACGCTCGAGACAATTCCAGCCGGCCTACGCTTCTTTTTTCCCGTGGCGGCGACAAAATAGGGCGATGACGATGAACCCTGGGCACGAGTGTTGTCGACCGAGGCACGTCCGGAATAGCTATACTGGGCGTCCGAGGTTGTTTCGGCTGCTCTTGTTTCGCCATGTACGGCAGCTGAAGTCTGCCGAGTGGTGTAGATGCTCAAGTCGCCACCGGTTGTGCTGACACCATCGACTCGCTGCTGCCGGTGGAGGGTGGCGTCGTCGATTGCGCGGTTGCTTCCATCCAGCGCATCATTTTCCTCGAGCCAATAGTGCGACTTGAAGTTTTTGAGTACAGGTCCGGTTCTGCAGCGTCTCCTTCTGCCCGAGATGGCGTCTCCTCCCTGGCGGCCGCTGGGGAATTGATTGCCGACGCCAAGGGGGTTACCAAGGGGATTATTACCAGCAAGGTCTCGAGCGAAGGCGATCAGGCGGTCAGTCTCTGCCCACGGAGCCGGGTGTGTGTTGGATGCAGATTCTGTCCCCGCCAGTATATCGCACACGAATGTGAGAACATCGTTGCCTTCCAAGCTGTTCGGGTGCCGGGACTTGGCCCTCTGAATCGCCGTGGCACAGCTGACGAGGTGATGAAAGTCATCGGAGTTGGCAAGAATGCTTGCGTCGATCAAGGCCTTCAGTTCGTCGGCAGGCGCGCGCGAGCAATCTATGAGATCTGACAGAAAGTCGAAGGCGTCTTCGTGCACGTCGAATGTCGACAAGATAGAGATGCCGAGCAACTTTCTCATCGTCATTGTGGCAAGCGCGTGAGTTGTGTTGTATACCACTAGTGATGCTAGTAGTAGTAGTAGTATGTATAAAACAAAATCATGTACCGGGTAGCAAAGACAGGACAGACACAGTGCGACGATGCATCCACGTTGTCCGCATCAATCATCTCCATCCACTACCATCCACCGGAATCCGACTCGTGGTGCCGAGACAGAAAAAAGGGTTGCAAGCGAAAAGCGGGACTGCGTAGACCCAGAGCGTGATTCGTACGGAGCAAATCTCGCACGACGCGCCAAGCCGGTTGAGTGAAGCGAGAACCGTCCATTAGCGTTGCATCAAGACGAGCCGCATCTGTACAACCACTGGTTACAGTGAGTCAGTCAGCAAATGCCGGCGACTACTATGATTAATGATTTATGCAAAAGACAAGAAAGAAAAAAAAAAAAGATCTACGACGGGAAAAGAATACCAGGGCGACTCGGCTCACTCAGAGGCAGATCCCTCTGGTTCGGCTGACAGCAGCCGGAATTAAACGGGAGACTTCCTCCCCTTGGCCTCGGCCAGTTGGTAACTTGTTGGCCGGTGGAAGTGATTCAGGACGGCGATTGATTGACCTAGCAGGCCCGCTCTGGCAACCATAGCCGCTCCTGCGCCATCGGGCCGTAGAGGAAGCCTTTCAGGTTCATGTGGGAAAGGAATAGGCAAACGGCTGGCAAAAGAAAAGAAAAGATTGTTTCGCCGCGTCAAACAGCGCCGCAAACATCAACCAAATTAGTGTCGGTTTTGTTCTTTTTGCATTGCTTGCGCTCTGGAAGGAGCTCTGGGGCGATTGCGTGCCTTAGCAAGACGGTGTTAGCGCCGTTCTCGTTCTGGACGGGAAACATTATACATCACGTGATTGCCACCTGTCGCCTGTTCACTGCTCAGCAGCCTGTGCGTCCGTCGTCTTCGCGTCTCCGCTCGGATCTGCGTTCGTAATTCCATCCTCCCTCTCCACTCCCCCAAAACCTCGATCCTCAGCGGTCCAGTCTCAGACCCTTTCGAGTCCTCATTCAATTTCCAACAATCTCCAACCAAAGGATGAGTAGTCGCGGCGGGAAACTCGCACCCGAAGTCAACAGGTGAGTTGTCTCTTTATCATCTGGCTGCATGTTTCGTGGTCGAGCGACGGGTTTTCCTCCGCTCAGATCATCACCTGACGATGGATGACCCATTCGGCCACGACCAGCAGAACCCTGATCTTGACTCCCATCTCTGTACTTGTTGACAACGTTCTCACACTCATCAAAAGAGCTCTGTTCGTCAAGAACTTGAGGTACGTAAACCCCGATGTGTCAAGTTGGCGCTCCTGGGACACGGGAAGACTAACATCAACCACCAGCTACACCGTTACTCCAGAGGAGCTTTTCGACCTCTTTGGGAAATTCGGCCCTATCCGGTACGCCTCCTTCCTCGCGATACGCCAGCCAAGACAAGGATCAACAGTTGCAGAACACGCCGTAATGCTAACCATGTACCCGTGCAGCCAAGTTCGACAGGGTATCTCAAACACCACCAAGGGGACGGCCTTCGTGGTCTATGAGGATGTAATGGATGCCAAACAAGCCTGCGACAAACTCAACGGCTTCAATTTCCAGAATCGCTACCTAGTTGGTATGTCGCCGAATCCATTGACGAAACGCGTTCACTCTCCTCTCGTCATGCCGTCGTGTCCCTCCCTTTGTTGCTGCTCTTGGCCCTCGCCTTGCGTAGCCAAGTCCCCCGTGTGCAAAAACTGACACGACGACAGTATTATATCACCAGCCAGAGAAGATGATCAAGTCAAAAGAGGACCTGGAGGCCCGTCGCGAGTCGTTAGCGCAGCTCAAGAAGCAGCACGGTATAGATTGACAATCCGACCGGCCTGTAGACAGCCGGAAAGACAAGACTCCCACCAAGTCTACGGGCCGGTCCCTGTCACCCTTCAACAAGTCCGTTTCGCCGGATCCTAAGACTATCCTACGAAACGGCAAGTCAGCTGGACATGCCATGTCAAAAGGGCACGTCGGCGCGCGAGCAGTCCGCTTTGTCGAAGGGGCACCTGCGACTGTACGATCATGTGCTTGACAAGCCGCTCGCGCGCCATAGTATTGCGACGATGACTAGTAGTAGTCGTCTTGACCAATAATCGATGCCGTCTACTTTCAGACGAGCTCTATTCACCAATGTTGTTTATTCTACTTTTTTTTGGAGGCCGCCGCGGAAATCGCTCTTTTATACAATCACTACTCTTTGCAATGTATTCTATTTGTTCCTCGCTTCACGCACCTCAACCGAAAAAGGAGGGGTGAGAGATTGAGAGAAACGGCGGAGCAGGGAAATTCAAACTTGGCCAAACCCCCCCCCCTTTTCGGTGATGATGAAATCAAGTTGATCAACGAGTAGTTTTTTTTTTTTTTGGATAGGGGTGACTTGTTCTGGGCATTTTGGTCAAGGCGGCCACGAAAACGACCATTTTTGCTTGAGGGACACACCATTTGAGCACAAGGCTTCGTGATATTCAGATTGTCTTTTTCTTCTTCTTTTCTTCTTCACATTGAATTCTTTGGTCTGCCTACTACCACGCCAAGATGATTTCTCCCTAGACTTTTTTTTTTGTAATCGCAATTGGTATCGCTTCGATCTTGCGCACAATGATGCGTCAATGACGAACAACGTATGCAATGTGATTAGGCTACATGTGACGTGTGAGTTTCGGGAGATGCCTATGGTATGTGGTGTTGCATTTTATGACGAATTGACGCCATGCAATTTCTCTTCTTGCCCATCACCACGGACGTCGGTAATGAAACTACGGCTATGGAAGCAGGCGACGAGCTGGGCATAAGATCGGAACAAGGTGGTCGTGGTGCTGATATAAGAGTAAGCATGGCCATGGCACGATAGGGGCCGTTTCCCCACCAATGTTGTGCTTACTATCGTGTTCTTCTTAGACTGTGGTTGTTTTTCTTCTTGTAGTTTAATTCAATTTCTTTTTCTTCTTCTTTTCTACAATATGCCTTAATTGTGTGTTCAGTCTTTCCGGTTCACTTCATACTAATCGTATCGTTTGCTGGTTATCGCATCCAATTGTCCAAATTTTCATCCATTTCGAGCTTAATATCTCGGAACAACCGCTGCAACGATATCGTTTCTCGCGCCGTTTGCTGCAATGCAAGAAGCTCTGCTTCTGTGGTCGAGAAACGATATCGTTGCAGCGGTTGTTCCGAAATCGATGAGAATTGGACAATTGGATGCGATAACCAGCAAACGATACGATAAGTATTGAGTGAATCGGAAAGACTGAACACACGATTAAGGCATATTGTCATTCAGCGCGTTTTTTATCTTTATCTGACGGAGCCGGGGCGGGAGAGGAAACCATATTCCAGGCTTCGGGATTCTCTTCAAGCAACTTCAAGCTCGCGATGAGCGCCATACGCATCTGCCGTGACGTTTTCTAGCTCACAATTAGAAAAAAAAAAACCGAGAATCAAAGCAGAGGAAAACTTACTTGATCATGAGCATTATCGGCTTTCTCTAGGTGATCAAAAAACGGATGCATGACAATATGCCTTAATCGTGTGGGCTGGCCGGAGTCGTGCTTGGCAGCTGGCAGCCCCACCCCCGCTTTGCCTTACGAGCCTTCAACGTGGACGAGAACCAGAGAGAGACAAGGACGTCAGGAGAACATCATTTTGGATCTCGCGGCCCACAGCCACCCCTCTTCATCATGGCCCTTGGCTCGATAGCCGGGAGGATCTGTGACGATCCTCCTCGTTCGCGGCTTCACGCGCGTTGCCGATACGGTCTGGCTTGCCTGCGCCATCGGGATCTCAACTCCTCTTGCAGTTTTAAACCTCGGTCTCCCAGACGAGAACGGACGAGGAAACGCACATCGAGCTCCACTCACACGCATCCTGGACTTCAACTACGTAGTAGTATTTCCCATCCTGCTCCCCCCCCCCCCCCCTTTCTCTCTCTCCCTCTCTCTCTCTCTCTTCCCCCACCTGGCTGCTGTCCTGCAGCTAGACATCCCGTGCGGTCTCCGCCCGGAGCCAGCAGGTCGCTCGCGAACGCACCCATTGGCTCTTTGGCTTCTCCTCCCCTCAATCGGATATATGATATTGTGCCCGCTGTTCCTGGCTTCCTCATGTTTGGAGTGGAATGTGGACTCCGCAGTCTAGGTATGTCTCTCTTCCTCTGTGGTTACTCGTGTTCTTTATCTCCTTCGTCCTCATCGGAAGCATAACCGCCCTATTCCTTTCTACACGCTTACTGCTCCAGCCATACGTCTGAGCAGGCTTTCCCCTCACTGATGTCGTCCATGATAACGTTGCGGCGTGGAGACGCCCTCGGTAGCAATAATTTCCTGAGAGATGTGGCGGTCACGATTCCAGTTCAGATGTGGGCAGACCGGGACACGGCAATGTCTCGGACTACCAGTACCACTACTACCGCGATGATGATGATGATAATGACGACGACGAGGAGGAGGAAGAGTCGTCCCTAACGGGATTTCACACATTCCGGAGTCGTACTATGAGGACGAGCAGTATCATCACAGACCCAGCTCCGGCCCCTCGGAAGAGAATCATCTCAAACACAACGTCGTCCACATGATGCGCGACAAGCTCTCCCTCTCCCACCTCATTCTGTCCCCGTTGCGGCTGACCGGTCCTATCAACGATCCCTACTGCAGTCTGTCGCCTTGAGTCGATGCCGTTCTCCAGCGACGGCCCAGGATCAAGGCCCAAAGTCCTTTCCAAAACATACCAAAACACACCATGCGACGTGCCATGGGCCGCTCGGCACTTCCGTCGCATCCTCGATCGGATACGATGTTTGAGGTGCACTAGATGGCCCAGGTCCTCGTCAAGAGCCGCGCCCCCGGTCGCGGCTCTTAGCACCGGATGCTAATGCCTGTACTCCAGCCTCATAGGTGACCGCAGCGAAGCCGACTTTCGTAGCTCGGGAGCCGAGTCTGGTCAGGGCCATGGCGAGCCCCGTTTCTCACCGCATCGAGGTGTTCGCCTGGCGCACCAGAAACCCTCAGCGCCCCATGCCAGACGTTGCCGTCCTCTTCCGCCCCCCCGCCGGTGCCAACAAGAATCGTCTTATGTCGACCGAGGAAGCGGACCAGCCCCCACCAAAGCGGGGTGAAGTGAAGCTTCCTACTCGCTAGATGAGATGGCAGATACACCGCCAAGTGTCAAGACGCTTGCCTCAACATCAATCACCCGGACCGTTTCAGAGGGTCTGTCAGGACCTTCAAGATAATGAAACTAGTTTCAATGGAATGATACAGTTGAACTTTACAGAGGTTTTTTCGATGTATGCTTCATGGCTTAGGTATGCTTTTCGTTCTTTTCTGTTTCTAATTACCTAAACGCCTAGTCAAAATTGGACACCTCCTTTATCATCTAGTCTGGATTGCACGCTCCCCCTCGCCTCTTAAAAGGGACGAGAGCAGCGAGTATGTTTATTACTACGCTTGGAAAACGTTGCGATATACACTGGATGGTAAGCGAGATGTGCGACCTCTCCTAGGCATTTAGATAATTTGGAATAGAAAAGAACAAAAAGCATACCTAAGCTATGAAGCATACATTGAAAAAATCGCTATAAAGCCCAACTGTTTCATTTCGTTGAGGCTAGTTTCATTATCTTGAAGGTGGCAACAGACCAGACCCTTCAAAACCATTTTGGGTGATTTATATTGAGAAATCGCTGGGGTGAAAAAAAGAAAAAAAAAAGAAGAAGAAGAAAACACCAGACACCTACCTACCTTCCCAGTACCTGAATCCGCTTTCGTATGTCTCCCCCCACCCAAAAAAAAAAAACAAGTGTTGACAACATTTCCATGTTTCTTCTTCTTCTCAACCTTGCAGAAGCACCATGGTGAAAACACTCTTTACTTGTCTACATGTTAAAATACACGGATGGATCCCAAGGGCGTTTTCTTTCCCCCCTTTCCATCATATCCTATATCCGATTATTCCAAGTCCACTAGACTATATATCTGGTTCAAGGGATTTGGCTTTGGAGATTTCGTCTTTTTTTTTTTTTTTTTTTGCCTATTTTGTTTTTCGAAGCGCGTTGACATTGGTACTTTGATTTCGGTTGAAGGGAGTACTTTGTGTGGTACTTTTTTCGGGGGTGTTCCACGTTTTACTGTTGGGAGACGGAGATGGAGAAGGAGAAGAAGAAGAGAAAGAAGAAGAGCAAAGGTAGAGGGCCGGAGAGTTGGCGTGTCTCGTCGAGGGACGATTGCTGGCCGCAGGGAAGTTTGGCAATGAAAAGATGGTATTCGAGAGTGAGTATTGGAACTACGAGAGCTTCACTAGAGTGTGTTGGGTAGAGTGGGAGAGGAAGAGGGAGAGAAAGAGAGAGAGGGGGGGGGGAGAATAGACACGACCCCAAAAATAAAATAAAATAAGATAAATAAAACAAAGAGCAAAGCAAAACAACATTTACGGAGATCCGGCACCCCCGCTTTGCTTCTGGAATTCCGCAAGAGCATCATGCACCTGCTGGAGGGTTGGCCTGTCGTAGTAATTCTCGTTCCATGTCCCGGCTCTCATGCCGGCGGCCCGTTCCCGGAGCCAGCTGACCGAGGCGTCAATCTCCCTCGCCCACCAGTCGCTCGCCGTCCTCTGCACCTGCTCGGCGGTGGAGGCGTCTGTCCTCTCCAGCTCGCGCATGACCAGCTTCTTCTGCTTCCTGACGATGAAGCTGCTCAGGCCGACCTGCCTGCCGCGCGTGCAGGCGTCGATGAGGTGCCTCATCGGGGTGGGCGTGATGGTGTAACCGGGAAACTCGACCCGCGGCTCCCACGGGTACGACAGCCACACGGCGGAGCGCTGGGGCGCGCTGCTGGCCTCGAATATGCACCAGAGGACTCTGCCGAGCATGTAGACCTCGCAGGCTTGCTGCTCCTTGCGCGTCAGGCAGGACCACGGCACGTTGTAGCCCCTCGACGGCCAGACGTAGTCCTCGCCCTGGCCCATCTCCTCCCACCCGGGCAGCATCTCGGAGAGGATGCCGGCGTACCTGGCCTGGACGCAGGGGTCGATTTCGTCGTCAATGGCCAGGAGCCGGACGTACTCGATGGCGTTGACCTCGGGCGCCGCAAACTCGCACCACACGCCGCGTTGCTCGAAGTCGACCATGACGGCGTCACGAGACCCGGACAGGACGATGTTGTCCAATCTCAGGTCCGGGTAGAAGAAGTGTGCGACCTGGTAGAGGTGCAGCAATGCCGAGGCCAGCTGTAGGGACCATCTTGTCTTATCAGCGAGCGACACTTGGCCGTGTAACTGCAGGAAGGGGATGAGGTCGCGCAGACTTCCGTGTATGTGGAGTTCCAGCGTGAAGCCTATGACGGCCGTCTTGTTGCCGAAGCTGCACTTTTTGGTGACGAGGTGGACAGGCCTGGACACGATGTTGGGATGCGGCGGCATCAAGAGCAGCTGCCTGAGTTCGTGGTATAGGTACTTGGTATAGCTCGTGAGCCCCTTGAAAATCCATCTCTTCCCTTCAATCTCGACGAGACAGACGCTGTCGTGTAACTGCGACAGGTACACTACGTCATTGATATCGACAGTCTGCGGAAGGGCCACGCTATCTCCCCAGAACTTCTCCAAGGACGCCACGGAGAGGAGCTGTCTCTCCAGGTGGTGAGTAGGCGCCACGGATATGCATGTCGCGGCGACGTCCTTGGGCAGGTTTTGAAAGACGATCCGGGATCCAAATGGCAGGTTTTGGTATATCTCCATGGGATCGTCGTGACCGGAGCTCCAATGCTGCAGGATTCGCAAGATGTGGTTCGTGATCCCCAGACGCGATATCCTGGCACAATCTCTCGTGTAGAACGTCACGTCGAGATCGAGGGCATCTCGGAGATCGGCCGACAGCGTCGCCGGCTCTGGGATGAAGACGTCGACCCGGAGAGGGGGCATCTTGTTCACGAACAGTGGTACAGCATAGAACTGTGTTCCAAAGGCTGTACAGCCATCGACACGCCACAGGGCATTTTTTGGCGGCGCAAGCGAGTTTATTCGGTTTTTCGGATTTAGGCGTGATGCCTCCCAGTCTGTGTCCACCTGCCCTGTTGCTTCTGCTTTGGAGTCGTCGATGTTGTGTGTACAGACCGAGAACGCTGCCGTCGGGTGTATGACATCGTGGATGGACTGTTGACTCAAGTCCATGTTGAACGTGGCTTCTGGAAGGAAAGAGAAAAGAGAATGAAAAGACGTTCTCTTAACAAGCTGCAGTATTGAGAAAAAAAAAGTTAAAAAAAAAAAGGAATAGTGCTGCGTGACCAAAGGAGTGAGACCGCGCTTGCTTCACATGCTGGAAGGAAAATAAAAAGGGGACAAGAAAGGATTATGGTAAACAAATATCTTACTCTGGGGTGACTTTTGATGTTGTAGTAGTCTTTCGTTTCTGGCGTCGGGCTATAAGTTCCCACGCTATTTTCGAATCTTGATTTTGAACAAGACGGAGGCTTCCTCGAGTCGTCGTCCCCTTTAATGGGTAAGAATTCATCAAGCTGTCAATACCAAAGAGAAACTCGAGTCAACCCTGTCACAGAACCCCCGTTCAACTTTTATCGGGGATAAAACGAAACACGTGGAGGAGATGCTGCCCATTTCTGACATGTCACACAGGAAAGCGGCACAGAGACATAAGGCTTTGCAGGCGAGAATGGGCGGTAAAGCACCCTGCAACTCTGGCATAAATCATAAATGCGACATGCCTTTCCCGGCACCGCATGGTTGGGCCATCTATGATTGCGAAGCTGGAGTAGCATGGAGAAAAGGAAGGAAAACCAAATCGCAAAGATCTTGAACGTGTTGCGAAAAGCTCCAAGTCTGACAAATCTTGAGGGGGGCAGGCTTGATGTTGTGCAATTTTCCGTGTCCCCCAGGCGCATGAGACTGTTAAAAAAAAAGGCTGCTGGTGTTAAACTGCAGTCGCATCTTGCGCTGCGATACACGATTCTGCTCGTTCTGATCTCGCTTGCTGCCTGATACTGGCCGCATGCGTCACAAGTGGCTGGCCTGATGGGATAGGCGTTTTTTTTTTGTTTTTGTTGTTGTTGGCCCTTCTTGTTCTTCCTCGTCGATCAGCAGATCAATCTTGGTAAAAACAAATGCAGAGAAATAAGCCAAAAACGCCAATATGTCTTGTCTGCAGGTCTTTGTTTACCTTGTCGAAACTACTAAGGCAATAGAGGATAGACGATCAAAACAGTTGAGAGCGCTTGAGATGAGACGAAATCGTTGTTGCTATTGGAAAAGCCCCTCTCACCAGAAGAAATAGAGATGAAGTCCGACCCTGAACCATACGACATTTCTGCTTGTCTGACTCTTTGAGATTTGTTCCTCTCTCCTTTTTGTCTTGATCGTGTAGACGGACCCTGCTGGACAACTTGGATTCGCAATCACAGAAGTCTCCCGCCGTATAGACAAGACCTGGAAAAACAAAAGACGAAAGATCTGATTCATCATTGTTCGTTCGAACCACTTGCAAAGCATCGTCTGGTATGTGAGAGATAGATGTGAATCCTGCGTCCCCATATTGACGTAATAGGAAGATATGCGACATTCCGCCAGCATGACCGTGCCCTTCCCAGTTCATTGCCATGGCTCTGTTTTCTAATTGCCTCGTTAAATTTTCGGTGAGTATGCTGAACGACAATTAGGTCACTGGTTTAGAGATCCGTTAGCATATGCGACTGCCTCCTTGTTACGAACCGCTTGGGTTGTGGATCTCGAGGAGTGGTGGATGAGTACCAACATGTGGACGTTATACAGAAAATGAGGCATGGGCAAATGAGAACCAAGAAAAAGATTCTATTGCGTGTTCCACGGGGTTCGAAGAATTTCGGAAATCGAAGAAAATCCGGAAAAAAGAGTCAAGGGTTTTCCAAAACCACTATGCGGACACCGAGCAGCACGGCTCGATTATGAAAAGGCTTTCTGCTTTTCTGGGAAAACGTTGAAACGGAACCCCTCCCCCAAAAAAAGATTTTTTTTGCCATGAGAGAAAAACACAAGTGAAGTTATGATGAAGGGCTTTTTCAGACGTGACCCAATATTTTCATGACTTACGGTGAGAGAGCTGCTGGAACAGTGTGCAGGACCAAAAAGCACACCGAATTCCGCTTCATGCCAATAATTCCAGCCAGAAGGTCTCATCGTCGCCCTGGCACTGGAGGTAAAGCTGAACAGCCTCATCTCCCCGGCAGCAGCGTAGCAGCAGAAGAAAAAAAAACACAAAAGTGACAAGGCGAATAAGAGTCCAATCAAGAAAAGGCCGACGAGGAAATGGCACCTCAATTCTGTCCGCAGAACCAATAGATTTGTCAGACAGCAAGCACTGGTCACACAGCTTGAGCTTGTGCCGCGCTCCTTTGCTTACAAGTACCTGTAAAGCATCATTCAAGTACCTCAATCACTACAGATACTTCGACATAGAAGCAAATCATCAAAAGGAGATGAGTCGTCGTTTGTGATGACGGCAGGTTTGATTGATGATAAGTCGTGAAGGACCACCACAACCTCCTGCCGGAACCGGCTGGCAACAACATTGTCGTTGATCAAAATGGATGCAGCAGCGGCATCTCAAACGGACTACGGGAACAACAATTTGAATCAATGCTATTCTATCCCTTAAGTGTCTTTTTCGAGGCATCTCTCACCGAGTTTTGTCTCACTATTTTCTCATATAAAATTCGATGAAGAAGTACGCTGGCGGATGCAAGGTCGAATGATAGAGGTGATCTCTAGACACACGGTATAGCCTTATACTGAATTCTGTATGCTGCATTACGGCTTTTGGAATAGACAGAGAAATCTTGGGCGGGGGCGTCTGAAAACCTTGCAAGTTCCCGGTCGCAATCGAAATGCTAAGCTGCATTCCTATTCTGAAGAACCTTCATCTGCTGTGTATTCATTCGCCTTTATCCCAAACCCTGCTAAAAGAGAGGAAACTATGAGTTCTTTGAGACATACCATGACCTCAAAAAGGGATCTTTTCGGGATTCATAGGTACACGGCTGCATAAAAAAAAACACCATGCTGACCAGAAACCGATGTGAAATATACTGCCGGTGACATCTGGAAAGTTTGACAAGTTGTTACTGACTGATGTACAGGGACGTCGGTGAAACTACCGGCCGCGATGTGTGCAGAAGCGACTAGGTCGGCCGACCATCAGATTGCAACACGGTCGCATTGCATCGGCCAGGGTAAAAATCAGCGTCTGCTGTATCGTTGGGGAATTGACGCAAATGGCCAAAGGGTCGACCAGCAGCGGCAGCGGGAGCGGCTTTGTTCGAGTAACAGCAGGTAGGCTACGTAGGGGCTGGCGCGGAGAAGAACATCGACACAGGCATGATCATACGAGACCTGTCGGCCTAGAGCCAAATGAGAGAACTTTTGAGGTTCTTGTCTCGCCGTCTTTTCGGCTCGCGTGTGAGGCGTGGAGAATGGGAGGCATGAGGAAGAGGAGAGGATGGGGAGGGAAGGGGATGCGGACTTGCATGTTGCGAGCTGCTACTTCAAACCAGGCAGGAGTCGCCGGTACGCGCTCCTGCCCACTTCCCGCATGCGCTTGCGGCTATTAAGGTTAGCCCTATTATTTTGGATCCACACAATCGAACTTCAGTCGAACGGAACCTCATCTCAATTTTAGGTTAACACAAATCTTCTATACTTCCATGTCTTCTTTCTAGGCCGAATGGACGCTAATTACGAAAGACCTGACTTGTCTTGTCAGTCTGCGAGAAACACCGTCGGCATTTCTTCCGATTTCCTGTTGGATGCCACCTATGTTCTGTCTGGCATGTCCCATAGGTGAGGCTGCATCATCAAGAGCGGGCATATCACATATCATCAGCTGACGTGCCATCACTTTTGCCAAGCAAACGGGGTGCTCTCAAGAAGCGTCATCGTTATCGCGCCACTGTAATTTTCTGAAAGAAAGCTGGAGTTTGGTCCTACGCGAGCCCGGGACGTCACTACTGGAGGGATACATAATACGATGATACTGGTGGGTACAGTTACACAGAACCATCATCCTTGCTCCCCGCCCCCCTGTCGGGCGGGAGTCGGGTATTAATGGCGATGATTCTGATTCTTATTTCTCCCACAGGCGCCATCGAATTCGACATCACGCTCGTATTGGCTCATCTCTTCACCGGTCCCCACACCTTACAGGGCGGCAAAAGGTCGATTGTCTCGCACAATCATGTCACATGGCATATACTTAGACGCCTCACAGTTGCCCGAGTCAATCAGCGCATGCAAATGGGGAAGACTATCCTGGATCTCCCAATTCTTTGCAATTTGAAGGAAGAACATGCACGATATTATCTTCCTTCCTTCCTCGACCCCCACGGCTCTTCACATCCGACTAGCAAGGATAGCCACCTGAAATTCTTGTCTTGTACCAATAGAATGAATCTCTTCTGCCATGTGCGCCAATGCCCGATTTCGGCTTTTCACAGCTGCTACATGGTTGCCGTTGTCACGCGGAAACATGTGGAATATCATAGCTCCGGATACACACAGAGGCTTCGGATACGACCACATTGACCACGTAATATGGCCCACTAGCTAGAAACATGAGGCTGACTATTGATTGTCGGTTCTGTTGGTCGAGGATCGTGAATCACGCACGTTAATTAAACCGTTCCGATATCCAAAGCTGCAACGAGCAGACGCTGGCCTCTGACTAGTGCTGCAATCCATAGGCAGAGGCACCCAAAGATATTGTGGCTCTCTGACTAGTGCTGCAATCCATCGGCAGAGGCACCCAAAGATATTGTGGCTCTCTGATCCTGGCACTTGCAGTTTCGTTTCGTGTAATCTGCACATTCGACATAGCAGGACAAATAATCAGAAACGAGCAGGGTCCAGCTAGTCTCCAATGACTCTCTCCAAAAAGCAAAAAGCCACGTTGCGATTTGACTACTACGTAGTAGACGGATGATCGCACATCGCTTTGTCGTGTGACGATGAGGAGACGAACTCAATGGACAGGCATACCGATTAATACAACTCACGCATCGGATCCGGTTTTTTTTTCTTTCCTTGCGGCACGAGGTCATACCGTTGGGTCCACGCTCGGCCGTTGTTCACATTTCTCAGTAAAGAGACAAGGTTGTTGTAACGCCTTGCCGGCCAAAGGATAATCACCCCTGGCCTGGGCTTTGGGCGTTACCCCTCAGTCTGGTCAAATACAATCCAGCACGGTGCCATGTCCTTCCCTTCCTCACCGAGTCATCTCTTCCTCTCCAAGACCTCAATTATCATCACCATTCATTCTTACCTGACGAGCTCTCCCGCAGCCACCGGCATCGCGACCGCCTGTTGCCCTTGCACATCGGCAGCACACCTCACGTATTGGTCCGCGCCATCCGCGATCCTTGCCCGGTGACGGAGCGGACACATTACGCCAAGAGAGAACAACGCCAGAGCTGAGCTCTCAGCACTACGAATCCGGTGCCTTTCATGCTTTGTGCTTTTTTTTCCCCTACTCACACGCAGACCTGCGAACGCGACACATCATTCGTATAGGACGCCCGTCGTCCATCTGGAGCCGATATCGACGTCTTCCCTCCAAAAACACTAGCCCCAAATCCAACCTGTCATTCCACATTGATCTTCACATACCGTCATATTTCCCGTTTCTCACACAGGAGTTTGCTCCGTTGGGTCTGACTCTTCCTTCTTTGACCTGTCCAAGCCATACCCGCACTACTACACCCCCTGTCGATACACAGATTTGACACTCGTTGCTACTGCTACTATTCTCAGTCACGAAGGTGTCGGTGGAGACTTGGCGAGCTCAAAACCCTTCCCCGACCGAGTGTGTTGCAGCACAACCCTTGGTCAGCTCGCAAGGTTGAGGTCTCGCCTTGTCATCGCTTGTCTCTTCAGCAAAGACAATACCTCGCTTTCCACATGCTAGTACTTTGCGTCTTAGCTCAGTCTTGCACAAACTAACATTCTTGTCCAACGCGCCCCGTTCTGGCGCAACACTCATCATGGTAAGAGATCCTCCCCCGTCATAGTTGTATCAGTTTCGTGGTGGCCCTCAAGGGATATATCACTAGGTTACTCCCCCCTTTCTTCCCCCCCTCCTCTCTTTATCCTTTGGCGGTGTGTTGCCTCGTGCCGATACTGTAAGGAAAGGAGATATCTCCACTACTGTCGTCCCTATTGAATTCATGTAACACCTCACCTCTATCATTGGGACCAACAAACCATTCTCCTCATTTAGGCGAATTGTTGCATTGCTCGAGCGACACTGTCTGGCATCATTATGAGACAAAAAAGCATCTGACTAACGTTTTTCAAAGGAGCTCACACGGTCCCTCGTTCATAAGCGACCCCAGCCCTATGTCGGCTTTGGACCATCACCCCTCTCACAGCCTCCAGTCTTTAACTTTACGGAAGAGGGCGTCGAACAATTCTCGTTTGAGTTTCAACCCTCGCTCATTAATCAGAATTTTCTGTCATATGGACAGGCATCAAGTTTTGAAGACTGTTTTAGTTCCCGGCCGGAACAAACGCCAGCTAAGCGACGCAAACTTGAAAACAGCTGCAGCGTCATGCCTCAGTATTCTGCTGCAATGCCTCCAAGCAACTCGGAGAAGGAGATGCATTTCATACGGCATGAAAACAGCATCAATGATGAACAGCAGTTCTTATTGCCCAGATGGACTGAGCCTGTCATCCCACATACTCAGACCTTGGTCCAGTTTCCTCGACGAGTGGCTGAAATGATGTGTGGAGGCTGTGGGTTTGATACAGACCAAACAGAGGGTATGATGAATTGCTTCGCGGAAATTACCTCCAACTCCCTCCATCCCTTTCAACTTGTCTTCCTCAGCTTCGTCCTGTATCTTGTGGTTTTTTATTTTCAGCTCCCATCAGTGAAACCAGAATCCTCTTTCTAACAGTGCATTCGAAGGCTATCACTTATTGCCGGAAGGACAGATTCCGGCTTATGAGACAAACCAGCCATACTCTGCCGAGAAGCAACTGTTCATGGACCAGTCAGTCGTTCCGGACACAATGCTTACTTTTGACCTCAACGACACGGGACCTGTGCTGTACGAGGTGCCGCCGACGCAGATGACACAGATGACACAGATGACGCAGATGATGCAGATGACACCGTCTGCTTCCAACTTTACGCCTACAACCCATTTGCAGTTGCCGACGAACTTCATTGAAGGCAACTTCAGTTGTGATCAGGATTTTGGCTTTCCTGCTTTTATCGAGGAAGCTGGACCCAGCAGCTCCTCGTTTTTTGGGCACAATGGTTTGATCCAGAGTGGTCAGAGCCAGACAGAGTTCGGCATTGGCGGCATCGGCGATATAGGCGCAACTATATCACCTGCCAACCACGGAACAGGACTCAACTGTGTGCCCAATTCAGCAATTTTAATGACAACTGGTGAACTGATTGAGGCCGTTCCCCAGCAATCTTGGACGAATGCCGCCACGCATTTCCCACAATCGAATTTTGACATTCTTTTGCCAAACCAACGAGGTGGCAAACGGGGTCCGTTCCGAGATCCCACTCTTCGAGAGCAGACAGCCCAAACACGAAAGATTGGATCTTGCATTCGATGCCGAATGCAAAGAATACGCGTGAGTCCTGCCTGGTTCCTTGTCTGGTTCTCGATTTATCTTCTTGTTGTGGGGCAGAATGAGAGAGCATCGGACTACCTTCGTACTTGATTGAATCGATGCTGATGGATCGTTAGTGTGAACACAATCCGAATGAACCCGGTGGAGCGTGCCTCACCTGCCAAAAAGTTTCCAATACCAAGGCAGGTAGATTTCCTTGCCTGAGGTACAAGATTACCGACATCAGACTGTTCAAGCCGGGACAAGTCCCAGGGTATGAATGGACACGGCGGTGGACCAACAACATATCTGATCCGATACAAAAGTGGGCGTCGACTGAGGTGAAATCAATCCGCATTTCGACTGGATATTCAAAGAAGTGCATCGAGCTGCAGGTTCGCGAATTCGTTCCCCAGGAGGGCGATAAACTAGAACGTACATGGGTTTACCAGGGTGCGAAGAAATCCGTCAACGTGCCGCCTTATGCGTTGATGGATTTGGAAGAAGGGAAGACGGCGTACATGAAGCACATCTCGAGGTCCATGGGCGACACGCTCCAACACATAGCCGGACGATGCAGCGGTCTGGTGAAGAAGACGTATATACAAGCCGTTCGCATGTATCGAGATCCCACAATTCCTGAGGACTGGAAACAGCTGTTTGATTTGACGTTTCGATTGTGGATGGCGGTGCGACTTTCGACGACGTCTGATTTCATCGTGGGCGAGGAGAAATTGGGCATGCCAGACAATATTCTGGACGACACCAGTCCCAATCCCGGCAGGATCCCTGTCCCACCTGTGCTCGGCGCCCAGTTGGACCTCGTCATGATCCATCACATCCAAACGAGACTCAGACGCGAGCTGTTGGACAAGCTACAGAAGATGGTTCTCAAGAACAAACAGAGTACTTGGTTTGTGACTTACTTGGTCACCTTTGTGCTGCTGCACAATGCGGCGTTGATCACGGCGCATGACGCATCCTATGCTCGAAAACATGGTATGAATGTAAGTCTTTAATAATTGGAAACATGAGAGCGCAAAGCCGAAGAGACAGGAAAGCGAGGGCGGAGAGAAAGGGCGAAAATGAGAGAAGATTGCGGCACAGAACAAGCCAGCAACCCACCACTTGCATCCATGCCAGTTTGTGTGGATGGATGGACGGTTCGGTTCGTATGGACAAGTTTATGCTGATGAAATGTTTGCTTGCAGCGTCGATTTGCGCGTGAGGAAAAAGTCAGAGAATACCACCTTGGTAAGAATGAGCCATTTCTTTTTTTTTTCTCTTTTTTTTTTCTTTTTTTTTTCTTTCTTTTTCTTTCTTTCTGTTTTGCTGCGCGCGGCGGTGTCGCACCACCGTTGGAGAAAAGTCCTGTGATGATGCGAGCGAAACCTGATTTGAAGTTTTTTTTTTTTTTTTTTTTTTTTTTTTTTTTTTAATAAATATCACAGGGGCAAACATTCTCCTCGCCCACTTCCACTACTGCAACAAGGGCTGGTATCCATTTTCGGACGAGTGCAAGGACCAGGATCTGCGGACGCTTGCAGATCTCAGCGACGACAAAGTTCGATTTGTGCATGAGACGAGAAGATTTGCAAAGGCGCACGGTAAGTGCAACTCCGCACATCGGTATACAAAGATTATGCAGTGCACCTCTTGTGCTGAGCTGCCATATCTGCCAAAAGAACCAGATTGCCGGGGCGGTGGGCTAACGCGCGGGTTCGTGGTGGTGGGTGGGCAACAGAGCGAGAATGGGAGCGCGTGCGAGAGCGCGACGCCTGGGAAGACGACTATTATTTCGTGAGCCAGCTGTTCCAGGAGAACTGGCATCCGCGATCCGTCTGATGAGAATGGCTCCTTCCCCCTGCTCTGTCGTGCAGCCGCCGGCGGAGGCGATGAGAGGGGGGAAATATGGTGTTGTTCCAAGGAGAGAGGTGAGCGAGAAGCAGTCGTTGTTTTATTGGTTATTTATTTATTTGTTTTTGATCGTTTTTTTGATTGTTTTTTTTTTTTGATTGTTTCTTTTAGTTTTTGCTTCTTCTTCGTTCGGTTCCTTTTATCGTGTTTCTTTTTTTCTCTTTTTTGTCCCGTCTTGATGCCCTTTGGTTCGGTTCAATTCGATATTGTATCAGCCGATGGAAGGGAAATGAACGCTCGTCAATCAGGGTTTTTTTTTTTTTTGCAAGATTGCATCAAAGGAGGAAACGGACGGCGGCAGCAGAAGCACTGCAAGTCAAACCTGAAGTGGACAGGCAGAAAAGAAAGCGAAGCCGGTTGCTCCCAGGTAGACAGACAGACGTTCGAAGTAGACACCTGAATGAATGCGTTCAAACATAGGCTCGGTTGAGAGCAGGCCAGATGATGCTAGCAGAAGCAGCCACACTCTTCCTTTCCCTGGAGACGACGGACGGCCGCGCGTTGCATGTTTGTTTCGGCGCCGCCCGCAACGCAGCAAAGCAAGTCGGCTGCCGACGACGTCAAAACCCCATCCTGGACCGCCACACGTCACGTCCGACCAGGTCCGGCCGGCAAAGCCTGAGTCGAGCTTCCCCGGCGCGATGACCCAATAATGGATAATGGCCAGCCAGTCGGGGGGCATTGAGTGCAAAAAAAAAAAAAAAAAGGAAAGAAAAGAAAAAAAAGCGGGGAGGAGGGGGGGGAGAGAAAATAAATAAACAAAAGAGCCCCGTGGCGTAGGGACCACGAGAGACGGGATCCACGCCCGGGTGGGGAGGGGGGGGGGAGATGCCGCCATGCCCTTGTCTGTTCCTGCGCCTAGCCTGACATACATTCTGGAACATGGGCAAACGCTTCTTCAAACCTGAACCAGACATGGGTGAGAAACCAACCTGACCTGGTCAAAGGTTGCCATGCGGGCATCAGAGACACAAGCAGGGAGCCTGGGAAAGGGTTTTTTTTTTTTTTTTTTTTTTTTTTTTTTTAAAAAAAAAAGACAATTTGGTTTGGGCCATGAGTCTGGCCGCCGCCGAGCCGCAGTACCCCCCCCCCCCCCACCCCACAGAACAACAGGAGAAACATGAGAGCCAAGGTCCCGGATGCAGCTGTCGAGCCAGAACGTCATATGTGTTGTTATTCTTTTCTCTTCAAAAGGAGCATACGGGAGTGAGGCTCATGCTGTAACGAATGCCTGCGTTTTTTTTTTTTTTTTTTTTTGCGCAAACGTTGTGGCTGACAACACCTTCGGATCATGGCCCTCGTCTCCTGTTTGGTGTGCCCACCATCTTGGTATCACCTTGTCACCTTATCCCCTTTCACTTTCACGGGGGAGAAGGAGGGACGCTCCCCATGTTCTTCGAATGGACTCGTGTAGGGTGCGTCAGAGCAGAACCCGGACGACGCCGGCAGCCATGGCCCCGGCAGAGAACCATGAGCTCGGCCTCCTCCCGCAGTCACCCGTGTTTGGCATACTTACGGAGCTCATGTTGCCATCCGTCTCATGTCACCACCCGCTGAGATCTGACTGCTCACACTGGGTATCGAACTCGTTTCAAGCAAACATCTAGTGTTTTTTTTTTTTTCGAACTTGTCCTGGACGAGCGAGACAGGAGAGAGCTTGTTGAAACATCTGTCGCGACTCTACATTTACATACGCGTGTGTCTTATGTATACACACATGCATCGAAGCATATTTATATATGACGTCCTTTTTCTGCGAGGCGGGTTCCGGGTCAATGCCGTAAAGCGTTTGTTGTTGGCTTCATCCACCTTGTGTTTGTGCCGCCTTTGGGCTTTTCCTTCTCTCACTCGACTCCTCACCATATCGTTTTTTTTTTGTTTTTTGGCATCGTCGAGATCAGTTCAGGGAAACTCAAGCGGTGAGCGATTTTGGCAAGCGTGTCTCTGTGCAGGGCCAAGAAGTTACACAAGACATTCATATTCTCGGCTTTAATTGCCAACGTAACAAGCGAGAGTTGCCTTCAAATACGAGCGAGCAAAACATGGCACCCGAACGCGGACCCGTTTGTGGACCGCAAGTGGCCACAATCCAGCATACGACCTTCCCCATTGCCTTGAACGAAATATCCAGCCTTCCAAGAGGGTTTCCTGCCACTTTCAACTCTTCCTTGGCTTGGAACGGGTCACAATTCAAGAGTGACTCGGAATATGTCCTTCGACTCACAGAAGATCATGTCCGGGAAATCGAATTCGGTCTCCAGAATTTCAAGAGTGAGCCAAATCGCCGAGCTGCCAGATGACGCTTGACAACCACTTACAAACAAGAGCAGAGCTTGGCCTGGACGGCGATCTCATCTGCAGAAAAAACTTCCCTCTGCCTTCCTTGGAAAGACAATTGAACCACCTTCGCCATGAAGTTCATTCCGGGAAAGGATTCGGCCTTATCCGTGGACTGGAGCCGCAACGATATTCTGTCGAGGACTTGACCACAATCTACCTTGGCCTGCAATCCTATATTGCCAACATGCAGGGACGACAGGACAGAAAAGGGAATATGCTGGGTGAGTATAGTTCCCGGGTCTCTGAGAGTAAAGTTGATCGGAGCTTGGAAATACGCTGACGCCGTGTTTACAGTTCATATCATTGCAGACGATTCCACCAAGATGAGAGCATCTCATCACCGCCATTCGACCTCGTCCATTGTAAGAAGACAAGTCTTGATGATGCTTCGGTTTTTTGTTCTTGTACGTGCCATCGAACTGACTGTGGTCATCAGACATTTCACAACGAAGAGTCGGGCGATGTTATCAGTTGGCTTACCAGAAACACCGCTCTTGCAGGCGGGAAATGTGTTATCGCATCGTCTTACACGGTATACAACACTCTCGTTGCTTCGCGTCCTGACCTGGTGCGCGCACTTGCACGGTCCGACTGGCCCTTTGCCCTGTGAGTCGCGGCCATCTTCGTCTCCCCCGAGATGTCGTGACAGCCATGTCACGCCGAGGGTTGGTTAGTTGAAGGCTGACCACTCTTACAGACCAAAATTTCATTGCCGACCGATTCTGTTTCATCATGAAGGCAGGCTAATCACCAACTTTGGTAGAGCTGCCCTATTGGGCAGTGCAAGCCATCCTCGACCTGTCAATCTGCCCAAGCTGACCAGCATACAAGTCGAAGCGCTGAACGCCGTCGAGACCATCGCAAAGGCAACACAGCTGGAAATCAAAACCCGGGCAGGAGACATTCATTTCATCAACAACCTGGCTATTCTGCATCGACGTGAAGGATTCGTCAACGGAAGCTCGTCCATGGAGAAACGACACTTGGTGCGAATGCGACTTCGAGATGATGCTGTGGGCTGGGGTATCCCTCGCGACTTGCATCATGAATGGACGCAAGCCTTTTTCAACCCAACACTAGCCCGGGTCTGGCATCTCGAGCCCATGCCCGACGGTTACTTTCCTCTGCGGTCGCAATCGAACTGAGGGGTAAAACAAAAGTGGCCTGTCATGGTTGTGAGCGGCGTCAGAGATTGTAGCCACTCGCACTTCCGACTTTGACCACAGCATGAGGTTGAACGGCAAGGGAAGACGTGGTACGAGGGTGCGAGGAAAGGAGAAGGGAAAATGGAGATGCCGGCAGCGAGAATTGTGTGCATCATCCCTGTTGAGTTTTGGTACAACGTGAGCCTGCATGAAATTGGCGCAAAATTGAATAGACAGTGCCTGGTTTTTTTCTGGCTGGTAAGAGTATGTTGATGGGACGGCATTGTGGTATAGAGAAAAAAAAAAAGGTCGCGACTTGGTTGTGTTTTTTCTTCTTCTTTTTTTTCTCTCTCTGTCTTCTTTCATTTCATCTCTTTATTCTCTATTTTGTCTTTCTTTACGGTCGTCTCTCTCTTTCTTTTGTCCCTCTTTCCTTCCTTTCCTCTTCCCCTCCTTCCCACCTTCCCTCCTTTTTTTTCTTTCTCCTTTCCACTTCCCCAACCAAGGTTGTTTCCCGCGCTCCTTCCTTTGTTTCTGGCTCTGTCGTTTCAAAAGAACTGCAGTGCCCTGTAAAACATCAGTACTGAGTACCTCGAGGAACATGTTTAACTTAGAATCTCTAGCACTATACTAGGTACTACCCGGGGTATCTCAGCTGGCAGTATTAGATTTGATGAACCTGGCAACAGGCAACAGGCTAACCATAGATAGAATTGCTTAACCCTAAATACGAATCGTTAATCATTTAAAAGTGTGTGACATTGATCAAGCGCAGCCGACGTAAAACCTCTCTTCCTTGATGTAGGAATCTCCTTCCACCAGATGCTATATTTGGCGACGGACAGTCAGCCATGATGTAAATGGTATGACGCCGGTGGTATGGTGGTATGTATAGTATCAGCGACATCGCATGCTGAGAAACCGATCCCGACGGTGCTACCGTCTACGGCCACGACCACAACCACGATCACGACCACAACCACGAACACGGCCCCGGCCATACCTCAACACGCATATTTACCATATATGCGGCCGTTCGTACATGACCCATATATTCCATTCGAGACTCGCCGCCTCCAACGCGGTGCATGCAACCTTTTTCAAGGACTGAATGGCCTGTCAATGCGTTGGAGACGAGGCCAGACGCACGAGGCAATGTCTGGCCTGGTGGATTCACAAAGTTGCTACTTGAGTCGGGCAGGCAGGGTTTCTTTTTCGATCGAGGTTTCGTGGAAGAGATCCTCCCGGCAACACAACGACCGTTGATGGGCATGTGCGTGTCTGCACGGCCCATGATGCCACGATGCCACATGTCGGCGCCGTTAGATTACATGTGTACAACATGCGGCAACGGCGGTGAGACAGAGGTGAGCTCGTGTATCAATCATCAATCAAGCTGGCCTCGAGTGGCTGCCGGGATATCGGTCCTGGCCGATCCGAACCCGTCTTGTTTAGACCCAAAAGGTCGGAAACTCGCTCCCTCGACCTTGAGCGCCGGGAGGCTGCAGAGTACGAGGCAGAGCATGCATGCGTCAAGGGCCAAGGGGCAAAAGAAGCGGGCTTTCTTTTCTTCTCTCTTTTTTTTTTTTTTTTTTTTTTTTTTTTCCCTTTCCCCATCGTGACAAACTTTACGAAAGCGGGCCAAGGAAACGTGGTGGGGCCGCCAGTCCCAGTCAGCAGTCAACTCCCTCCCTCCCCGACCAACCATCAACGGCCACGGCCCATGCTCGCGATCCAACGATCCATCCGTTCTCCATCCGCTCGTCACCACTTTGATCCTCTCAGGCACCACCCTCCTTCCTCAGCTTGCCTCTCAGTGTGACAGTGCTTATCGCTGCGCTTCGTTGGGCCATCGCAAGCCATCAAGCTGTCCGGCCACGCAGCTGCCCACTCGCAGCAATGGCCTCTTCATCACGGGCCGGCCTTCCGCGCGGGCCGGCCGTTGGCTATCAGCCGGTTTATCAGGATGACGGACATGTATCTGATGACGCCGAGAATGGGACGCATAGCTGCGCGACGAAGCAGGCAAGGATTCACCCCGCATTACCGTCCAAGGCCGAGAAGCATTGGCGCGTCGCAACCTATATCCTTTCCGCCCTAGTCGTTGTTCTGCTTGCCATCGTCGCCTTCCTTTCTCTTCCCTTGTCTCTGGGGTGGAAGGGCAGCGACGATTCATGCTCGTGCCGGCCGAAACATGTACCCCAATACTTCCAGACATCTCCAGAGCTATGGCCCGGCCCTATGGCTACGGGACCTGCCGCGTTCATGGCACAGACAAGGACCTTCGATCCAACGGCTACCTATGTGCCCAATGAACCCCTGGAGACTTCGTTGCCCATCGAGGGAATGGCGAGCGGCAACGAGAGCATCTTCAAAATGATGGGCTATCTATCTCCTTATGCGCCCTCTCCGGGTTTTGGCGTGGATGAATTTCCTCTGCCCGCTGGCGCAGAAATTCTCCAAGTTCAGATGCTGTCCAGACACGGAGCCAGGTACCCTACCTCGGGCTCCAATGTTGCCGCATTGGGAGAAAAGCTCGCTAATACATCCGATTCCTTTAATCCTCGCGGTTCCTTGTCCTTTCTTCGCGACTGGAAATATCAACTCGGTCGCGAGATTCTGGTACCCAAGGGCCGGCAAGAACTGTTTGACTCAGGTATGTCAACCCCCCCTCCAAAAAGAAAAACTACACATAACCGTTGTTTACATGCTCACCAAACTTGTCACTGCAAAGGTGTCTTGCATAACTACATGTATGGTGACCTTTACAATCCCGAGACCAGGATCATAGTTCGCACGACTGTAGGCAATGCACCCGACTCTAAGCGCAGAAAACTCCGATGCTGATGAAGAGCCTGAGCAAGACACAAGACAGGATGCTCAAATCCGCGGAGAATTGGATGGCTGGGTTTTTCGGCCTGGAATGGTAAGCATTTGACGCGTTTTTGTTGGCTGCGGGTTGCCTCACTGACCTTGACAAGGACCAACAACGCGACAATCGAGGTCATTATAGAGGAGAGTGGCTTCAACAATTCGTTGGCAGGGTCCCTGAATTGTCCCAATGAAGGCACCAAAACTCCGGGAAACTGGGCGCAGAAAACGTGGATGAATGAATATCTCAAGGATGGTAGGTGTGTGTGAATTTGTTGACCGTTGGCTCAGTTTTATATATGTATATATGCTTACGTGCGCAGCCCAAAAGAGATTTCAGGCCATGACTGAAGGCTTCACGTGGACGATTGAGGATGTATACGCAGCGCAGACCATGTGTCCATATGAGACTGTTGCTTACGGCTTCAGCAAGTTTTGCGACTTGTTCACCTATCGGGAGTGGCGCGACTTTGGATACTCGATCGACTTGCTGTTTTCCTCTCTAAGCGGATTTCACAGTCCCACTGGCGTGCGTAGTGATTTCTTTCCCGTTTCGTCTCTCTCGACTTTCCTCGCTTCCCAGAGACTCCGTTACTGACATTATGAGGCACACACGCACACGCACATACACACAGCGAGCAGTTGGTCTCGGCTATCAACAGGAGACGATGGCGCGGCTGAACAACCACACCCTCGGCTACTCTGGCTCACAGATCAACATCACGCTCGACAACAACACCGAGACGTTCCCCCTGAACCAGAGCCTCTACCTTGACTTTTCCCACGACACAAACATCGTGTCCATCTTGACGGCCTTCGGCCTCACCCAGTTCTCGGAAGACCTCCCCGCGACGAGATATCCCGGCGACCACAGCTTCACCGTCTCGCACCTGACACCCTTCGGAGCACGGCTGGACATGGAGGTGATCAAGACGCCCAAGCCGCTTTCGCCACACCGAGACGGGTACCTGAAGGGCGGCGAGACCAAGTACATCCATTTTGTCCTGAACCAGCGCACGCTGCCCCTGGGCCGGAGCTTCCCCGAGTGCGATGTCGAGCGACGCGACGGCTGGTGCGAGCTCGACACCTTCATCAAGGTCCAGGAGGGAATGGCGGCCAAGGCGCAGTACGATCGTGCCTGTTTCGGAGATTATCCTGCTGTCAAGTTTGGACAGGTGCGGGACGGCGCCCCGCCCTGATGGTGTTTGTAGTGTTTTTTTTTCCGTGGGGTAATTCTTTTTGCATTTTCTTCATATCATCTTGTACAAGTGTATGTTTTACTTTTCAGTTTGGTCTGGTTTGATTTGGGTTTCTGACAAGATTGTCTGTTTCCTGTAATTGTGGAACATGTACGTCATGTACTATTTAAAAAAAAAACCTAATAAACGAAACAAGTTCCCTCTTTTCTTTTTTCTTTTTCTTTTTTGCGTGCTTCGCCACGAAACAAGCAAGACTGTCCATCATATTTCTAAATAGTCAAGACATGACGTTAAATCTTGATGAGATGTTAACAGAAAAAAACGAAAAAAAAAAAAATAGTCTCCGTATTGTACACCTTGTCCAAACAGAAATGTACAAATCAGGCACAGGGTAATTTACTGGGACGATTGGCTATTATGAATGGACTCGTGCGCATATCAGCGGCACGAGTCCGGATTTTCAATCCGCGATTGATGAACGGGGGAGGAAGGGAAGAAGGGAATGGAAGGGGGGGGGGGGGCGGGGTAGGTGACATGAAACATATGTCAGTTTTTCTTTGCCCTCCCAACGAGCCATTGACAAAAATAAAAAAAAAGGAAGACAAAAAGCATGAATAGAAAAAGACAAAAAAAAAAAACAACGCGGTGGGCCGGAAACATTTTTTTTTTGCATCGCAATACCCAGTCATGATTCTCCCAAAACGCCGGCTATGAAGCTTCTTTGAATGTGGATGTGGAAACTAGTATGTGGAAATAAGAAAGAAGAAACAATGAAAAAAAGAGGTAGATGTTATTGAAGTACGGAGAGGGCGACGGCGAATGCGTTGGAAGAACTTCTTCGATACCCTTAGTCTCGCTTGTCGTTGTCGGGGCGGTGACTGTGCGTAGCCGGGTCGGGGGGGTCCCGAATGGACGAGGCGGACAACTTCTCGGCTTGGCCGTCGGACGTGCTGGCCAGGACGGCGTGTTCCTGGATGCCGTGCTGGGGCCCCGTGGGGAGATTCTGCGAGGGCTCGCCTCGGGGGGGGCTCCAGGCCAGGAAGTCACGACGGACCTCGACGTAGTCGTAGCTGAACTCGGAGTGCTCCGAGTCGTCCATGCCCATGAGCTCGGCCTCCTCGCTGGCGCGGAGCCTGAGGCCGGGGACGAGATCGATGAGCTTGGCGATGACAGCGGACATGACGAAGGCGTACGCCGAGGCGGCGGCGATGGCGGCGATCTGCCAGCCGATAAGCTTGTAGTTGCCGTCGATGAAACCGCCGCTGAGGCCGACGTTGACGCCGTCGAGACCGATGACCTTGCCGGTGGCGAAGAAGGCATTGAAGATGAGGCCGACCATGCCGCCGATTCCGTGCTCGGCGAACACGTCGAGCGAGTCGTCGATGCGCACGAGAAACTTGACTAACAACAGAATGTGGGGTTAGTTTTGTCGGAAGGAGAGATGGAGAGACAAGAAGAAGAAGAAGAAGAAGAAGAAGAAGAAGAAGAAGAAGAAGAAGAAGAAGAAGAAGAAGAAGAAGAAGAAGAAGAAGAAGAAGAAGAAGAAGAAAGCAGATGGAGGCAGGGTCAAACCAACTCTTTGTGCCAAAGTTGCAGCACACACCGGCTACGATGCCCAGGACGATGCTGGCCCAGAGGTCGATGAAGCCAGAGGCAGGCGTGGCAGCGACGAGACCGGATATCGTGCCAGAGCACCAACCGACCATGGACCACTTCCTGGACAGCCTGAAGTCGAGGAGGCACCACGTCATGGCGGCAAACATGGCGGTGAGGCATGAGTTCCAGCAGGCCATGACGGCACGAAGATTGGCGCCAAAGGCAGAGCCACCGTTGAAGCCGAGCCATCCGAACCAGAGGAAGACGGTGCCGAGGGTGATGAGCGAGATGTTGTGGGGGCGAAAGTTCATCATCATCTTCTCGTTGCGGCGGCCCAGAACCCACGAGTAGGCCAGGGCCGACATCCCCGAGCCGATCTCGACGGGGACGCCGCCTGCGTAGTCCAGGACGCCGTTCTTGAAGCCCCAGCCGTTGGCGTTCCACACCCAGTACGCGAGGGGGCAGTAGACGAGGGTGGCCCAGAAGAAGATGAAGACCATGCTGGGGATGACGCGGCCCCGCTCGGCGACGGCGCCCACGGTGATGGCGCCCGTGACGGCGCAGAACATCATCTGGTAGAAGGAGTACAGCAGGGCGGGGATCAGGGGGGAGCCGACCGAGGGCGTGGCCCAGACCTTCATCATGCCAAAGTGCTTCAAGTCACCGATGTAGGCGTTGCCCGACGTCTGGCCAAAGGCCAGCGAGTAGCCCCAAAAATACCACTGGAAGACGATGACGCTGAAGGACATCATGACGACCCAGAGCATGGACAGCGCCGACTTTCTCCGCGCCAGGCCCGAGTAGAGGAAGGCGATGCCGGGCACCATGAGAAGAACGAGACAGGCGGCGAGGATGATGAAGGCTTGGTCGCCGGATTGGTACCACTGGTTCAAGTTTTCGGTTCCTTTGTTCAACAAGATGGGCCCGTGTTAGCACGTCTTTTTATTTTCTGGCTCGTTGTATTCCTAACTTGTTCATTCGCCCCGAGAAAATAAAATAAAATAAAATAAAATAAAAAAAAGCACATACTTGAATCACCGCCGAGTTCATCGTTTGTGCCATTGAAGGTCGTGGGTGGCCCCGTATGGGCGTATGACATGATGGATATGACCGGGTATCCTGACCGAGTGTGGTGGAAAAAGGCAATGTGATTGTATGACCAAGATACTACAGTCCAGGCCACTTCGTCTTTTCAAAAACCGAAAAGAGAAAAAAAGAAAACGGGCGACTTCTTTTCGTTTGAGAAGGAAAAAAAAAAAAGGCCGATTCTTAGAGCGGGCGCGCGCGCTTTGATCAATTCGAATATTCCCAAGTCGCAGAGATGCTCGTCAATGGGGTGGAATGCATGTGAAGCTGTTGCTTGTCCGAGGATTCACAGCGTCAAGCTGTGGGAAGAGAGAAGAGAAAAAGGAGCAGGCAATTTCATGTGACCCAAAAAAAAAGAGGGTGAAGTTTATCTATACGTAGTAGGGTCTTGGTTGGTTACCGACGCCAAAGCGCAACGGTTGAATGGTGGGCGCGCTCGCAAAAAAAAAAAAAGTGTTATCATGGGCGAGACCGTTTCCATGACTGTAATGTGAAAGAAACATGGAACTCTTGGCTCCACGGGGCCACGGCACCGTATTGGCTTCGAGATAGAGATGGGCAAGAATCGTCTGTCTGTATCGGCCGACTCGCCCTTACGTAGTAGCCTCGTCTGACTCTGTGTCTGGTTACTGGTTAGTGGAGAGGCTAATTTGGGCTGGCGCAGATAAGGATTCCCGAGTCGGCGGCGCAGATCCCTGCCTCGATCCCGCGGGCTTTTTTGCTGTTTTTTTTTTTTTTTTTTTTTTTTTCCTTTTGGGTTTTGGTTGACATGGAGTCGTGGACGGGGGCCATTCGCCTGGGGCACTGGGCAACGCCATCATCCATGTGCTTTTGAGCCATTATTACCCCGGCGGGATACGTCGGGCAACCTCGGACCGTCGGGGCGTCGGACCATGCACGCAGTAGTAATGGAACCACCTGTTGACTTTGGCATGTGGGCTTCTCGAGAAATTCCGGGGTACGCTTTCCGTTTTGACTCTGAGCAGCAGGCAACAAAAAATCTAGTTCGGGAGGAAGAACCAAAAAAAAAAAAAAAAAAAAAAAAAAAAAGGGGGACAGACAGGAAAGGAACTGGCATCTGCGACGATGCCGTCCACGACGGTTGTGCACGAGCCACCTTGCATCGAGTCGTTTGTTGCAGAGCGCAGAGACGGAAAGAGCAACCCAATCCAATCCTTCCATCCTTCCATCGTCACTCCCGAGGCCCCCGCGTGCGAGGATCCAATCGGCGACCCTTGTCACGAATATGAACGAGCTAAACCCTAAATTCATGTGAGCGCCCACAAACCATGCCCCCTTCATCGCCCGCAATACGCTCACGCGAGCAGCAAGTATTGAGGCCTTGATAGGAGGAAGAGGAAGCCCTTGTCGGGGTGGGTGAGTAGACGAAAGAAGGGGCGGGGGGACCAAAAAAAAGGGGGGGGGGGGGGGCCGGATTCGATCCTTATCTATCGAAGTTTTGGGGGGGGGGGGGGGTCCTGCTCAGAAGCGAGTTGGGAAAAGGAGAGAGGGCAACATATATCCACAGCCAATCCCAGCATGAAACACAACTTATTTCCGCCATGTCACTACGTAGTAACTCGCCGCTCCAGCCTCGGCAAGCAGCGCGATGAAGCATCGACACAAAGAACCATCATCCAGCACCCAAGATGCACATGCCCAAAAAAAAAAAAAGAAGAAAACCTCTCTACGCCGGAAGCATAGCCATTGCTTTCAGCCAATGCGGGGGGGGGGGGGGGAGGCAGGGGGTTAGGCAGGAAAAAAACAAAAACCAAAAAAAAATGGGCCAATAAATGCGGCTGCAGATAAGCAGCTCATGCCCCAGTCCATGATTGGCCACCCAGCGGCCCTGACACCACCAAGCACCTCGTTACGGAGCAGCCGATGAAGGGGGGGGGGGGGGGAGGGATTTTGGCCTCTCTCCCCTTCTCCTTCTTAAAGAAAGACACAACTTACACAATACACACTTTTGGGTCAGATGGAGAAAAAAAAAAAAAAAAAAAAGAACAAGAACCGCCCCCATTTCCACACCACCACCAATTCCGTCAGCCCCCAACCCCAGAAACCCAAACAAAAAAAACCCAATAAAAATACAGAAGATTCCAAGAGCAAGAACCAGTCCAAGTCGCCGACTCTAATATCCTTATCAAGAACCAAGCCCCGTCATCTGCTTCCAAGCCCCAAGCCTCTAGCCCCAAGCCACTCCTTTCCTTGTCCTCCCCCGGAAAAATGAAAAACAAAAAAAAAAAAAAGATATGCCGTGCAGTGCAACAGAACAGGCGACCGGAGGCGATCGGAGGTGGCACAACCATCGAGTTGTACTACATACTGCATGTAGTACATACATAGTACATACTATTAGTACTACTACTACGCACAATGTACAATGTAGTAAAAGTGCACATGCTTGAACCGGGTCTGTGCCCTGTCCACAGGGGACGCCCCCCCCCCCCCCCCCAAGAGAATAAATATACGCGGCTCGCCGAATTGCAAACAACGATAGCATGGCATGGCATAGTTTTAGAGTCGGAGGCTCTCTGCCTTGGGAAAAAGAAGCCAGCCGGTAGTTCGTATCAACTCGATGGAAATTTAACTCTTATACAGTTTTCCTGTATGACTGGACTATGTGGTCATTCTTCTCAAGGGTTAGACAAAGGGGGGGGGGGGGGAACCAAAGCACAACCTGGCCAGGAAATGTCATCTTCTTTCAGGGCTCGAAATCAACTTGATTGTATGGGAATAGAACATGCAAACCTCCTCTCAACCTCCTCTCAACCTCCTCTCAACCCCCTTCGATGCCCTCATCATCATCATCATCATCATGGTTATCATCATCATCATCATCATCATCACCAACAGCAGCTAGTCATCGTCACCACGCGTCCCCATCCCCGTTGCACCAGCCCCAAAACCCCGTCTAAAAGATGCACAATTTACCCGTCTGCTCCTCTCTGCTGAGCTCAAAAGTCAAAATGTCGTGGTTCCGATAATGCAGCATCAGTCTGTACCGTCTGGGCGTCAACCCCCACCGCTTCTCCTCCTCCTCCTCCTCCTCCTCCTCCTCCTCCTCCTTCTCCCCCGCACACCTCGTGCTCGTGCTCGTGCTCACCGTGATCCCCTCTTCTTGCACGGGCCCCACAGCCATGCCGTGCAAGGGACGCTTGCTCTTCCTGCAGACGGCCTCGTCCGACCGCCGCGGCAGCACCCATTCCAGCCGGAGTCCGTAGTGAAGCACGCCCGTCTCCTTCTCAACCGGGTGCGCCAGACGCGTCGGGGTCATGAGCACCACCCGTCCGGTCGGAGATCCGACGATGACGAGGAACAGCTCCGGGATGTGAGCCACCATGTTGAGACGGCTCGTGCCCCAGAAGTGGGATCGAAAGCGTCGCCTCAGGCGGCGCGTCAGGCCCGATGTCAGGACCTGTGGGCACAGCACGCCGTACTCGCGCGATTCCTTTTGCTCCGCGTTTTTGAGCGTTCGTAGCTCCAGGTCCTTCTCGTACATCCGAAGCATGTGATACCGCTCTGTGGACTTGCCCGGCCCCGAGGTGTATCCTGGGCTAATCTGGCTGAATGATGGGTGTTGCTTCGAAAGCCTTGACCAGTCCTCGGCTCCCCTCGTTAGCAGACACGTCCGTCCCGTGTGCGGCACGTATGCCATGTCGAGATGAGCAAAGCAGTTTTGCGTCTGTGACTTCTTCATGCAAAGCAACGACGAGGTCCCGCCATCATTTGCATCTTCTGCGGGGTCTACCTCTCCACAGGGAGGCTGACGAGACCTACAGGAGGGGTGGCCTTCGGTCAAAGGGTCTCCGGGGATCATTGCCGTTTCGGCCACAGCCAGTTCCGCACTACCAGCAGGGTGAACCATCAGGTCTGCGAGGGTTTCAGGAGCAGCAGCTGGTGCATCAACTCCTGGCGTCGGGATCAGCTCTTCGGCCTGCTCGCCCGACGGTTCGCCAAGAACACCAGGCTCGATCGGAACACCACCGTCATCACTGTTATAGAAAACTTGGATTTCGTCGTCATCTTCGTCGTCGTCGTCTTCATCATCATCCTCACCATCATCATCGTCATCATCCTCACCATCATCATCGCTATCATCGCTATCATCACTATCCCCCTCCGTCTCTTCTGATTGACCAGAGGTGGTGAATTCTGAATCATCGTCGTCTGTCGTCGTCTCGTCGTCTGTCAGCCGTGCGGCCGACCGTGACACCACCGGCCGCGCGCAAGGGTTGTCCGGTACACGTCGAATGTACCTGGCGACATTCACCATTGGCTGCGGGCCCGCTTGAGGCTTCGGCACCAAGTCCAAGTCCGCGAGTGATGCACCCAAAAGTTCCTTTTCCGAGTGGACCGTGAGAAAGTGTTTGTTTGCCAGGGCAAGGATGCCCCATCCGCGCGACTGTTGAGGCCAGCACTCCTCGCTCCTCAAGAGCCGGCTGGGTGATGGCATGACCCTGACGACGGCCTGCTTTGGTTTCCAGATATCGACCAGCCACATGGCGCCCTTTATGTCAATGGCACTGATCTTTTCCGCGTTGCCATGTTTGTCGTCCACGAAGCTGATGTTGGGCAGGTTATCAGCCAAATCACCTAGGGGGATGATGATGCGCCAGTTGCGAGCGCGGCGGCGCACACGCTCCTCCACACCTTGACAGCAGGACTGGCACTCGCAGTTTTGCGCCTGGGGATTCGACGCGGCCAGAGAGGGAGCAAACACGGTTATCTCGTGTCGGTTCGAGCTGACGGCTATCAAGCGTGACCGCTGGTGTATGGCTATCCCCCATGCCGAGACACCAACGCTTTCTCTCAAGAACGGTTTCGGACTCCTCCGCAGGCCCCGGGAGGGCTGCTTCTTCTCGGGCGTCGGCGCGGATGGCATGTCGGATTTGCTGAGAATGTACTCGGCCATGTCCTTTGTGTAGAAGGCGTTCACGTCGCCATCATCATGACATGTGACGACTATTTCTTCCTGTCCGAACCGGCCAACCACGAGGTGGTTTATCGAATGGGGTTCAGAGAGGCCGATGGGTGCTGAAACTCTGTAGGCAATGGGGCTCGCCGGGTCGGTGCTGATTTGCGCGTCGGGATGTCGGGGGATGGTCTGCCGAGGCACGCCGCGCGGAACGTAGACGTATATCATGGATCGGTAGGCTGTCAAGTACAGCTGAGGGGCGCGCGCAAGAAGAGATTAGATAATCAGCACCCATCACGACAGCTTCCGTCAAGACGACACCGGCCTAGAACGAGGAGGAAGGCTAGGAGGGTGTCACACCAACGTTGTACTTCTGCGACAAGGCAGTCAGATTGTTTCGATATCTCGACATGGACGGAACAAGCTTGTAGATGGAACTGTTGGGCAAGACGGGGGGGGCATCGGTATCGGTATAGGCAAGAGGCCAGTTGAAGACGGGCGTTGAGGGGCCATGAGGGGGCAAGCCAAAGGCCACGCGCTCACGATCGAGAATGGCGCGCTTGGCCTCATGTCCAAACTAAGGTGCAGTTACAATGTGCTCAGCAACCAGCGCGCAATGCGACGAGGACGGATGGGAGATCACATACCCGATCCGTCGCCGTCTGGACGTGGCACGGTCCAACGATGGCTGGACGGAACGGTCGGTCCTGGCTGTCATCCACGTCCATGGGGGAGGCCTGCAAGAACACGACGGTACGAAGCATGAACGAAGGCGGAGTGCATGCACACGCAGCGACGCAGGCGAGGACGGACGGTGTTCACCGGAGAGCCGGCGCAGGGAAGACGATTGGATGTGGCGATATGAAAAGGAGCGATGCGACGAGGACGTGGTGATGGTGATGGTGGTTTGGTGGTTGATGATGATGCGGCGGTGTGGTGGGGGTGGTCGTTTATTTTTGTTGCAGTAGTTATTTCAATACAAGCCACCCTCAAGAGTGGAATTCCCTTTTGGCCTAGTGGTGTGCGTAATGCAATAGTACGTAACGCAATAATCTTGGCTGACTCGGCGGATCTGATCTGGATCCATCTCTGTGCAACAACAACAACAACAACAACAACAACAACAAAAAAAAAAAAAAAACAGAGGGGGGGACTCTCTATCTTTATGGCCACTGTCTCTGTCTCCCCGTAGTTCCATAACGAGTACGACAATCATCCCTAGAGACTTGCCATGGTGGCGTTTTACAGCATTTGTCTCGACTCAAGCTTGACACGTCTTTCGAGGGGGGCCTACTCACAAGCCGCAGGTCGACAACTTGAACAGATGGAGATGTATATTCCTCCCCATGTACATAGTCTCTAGCTCCTCGCGTGCTTCCAGCCTGGCTTCGCGTGAGACAAGCATCAATTTTCTTTTTTCCATTTCCCCCAGTTTGAAACCCAAAGTGATAATAAGATACTAGGTATTTATTTATATGTGTGTGAAAGGTTGTATGCCGAAACGCCCCGCTTTTAGTCCGTAAACATGAAACACAAAAATAAGAAGGGTGAAACGCCGCCGGATTCCTCTTTTTTCTTTTTTTTCCCCCCCTTCTTTTTCTTTTTACAAGGTGACCATCAGAGAGTACACACGCGCGCTAGCTAGCTAGCACACGAGATATTATCGCCTGAATTTTGGTTTCCCCCCCCCCCCCCCTCTCTTACATATGAGATGCGATCCGGGCCAATAGGAAAAGGCGCGACTGGCACCACGAGAGCGTAGCATCATGTCTAGACGATAATCTGGCATTCGCACTCAAGGGAGCAGTACAATACGCCTTCGAAAAATCCAAGCGATCATGGTTCTCCTCCCAGTCGCTTGACAAGATGTGACTGATAACAAAAAAATAAGGGGGAAGGGGGGGGGTTAGGGATTAAAATGAGCCATGTTGTCATGTGCTCGCATGACGGCTGCGGGATATCCGACAGAGAAACATATGGAAAGTAGTCGATGCGTTAGTTGTAGGTGGGCGGACATCCAGATGCCGTGTAAGCCGAGAGGATTCATGTCTTGATTTGATTGACAATCAGGCCGTGGAAATGCGTGTTGATGGTTCCTTGCTCCACGCGCCTTGCTGAGGTGGCCGAGGCGCAGAGAAAGACGTCGCTGGGGTGTGGTATCGCGCCGTCTGCCCGAAAACGTCGGGCTTTTTCGGTGCCGGTGTCGGACCTCTTGCTGAAGAAAGCGGTGTTACCACAGTACTGGGCTCCCTGGAGAGCATTTCGTACGAACGTGAATTGCGCGGGTCTTTCTTGCTCTCATAGCGAGCATCCACTGACACAAACTCCCTATGCCTCCCGTCCTTGACCACCATTGATCGCAACAGTTCGAACCAGCCGGTCAACATGGATATGCGTCCCAATAGAAAAAGGAGCCAAACTCCATTGAGCTGCCGTCTTTGATTAGCAAAAAAAAAAAAAAAAAAAAAAAAATCGTCTCAAAGGCGATTACACAGAATCACAATGGCAGGGGCAGAGAGGAAGCACGGTGCCCCAGGGAGGGTAGGGGGAGGAGGGACGAACCCCTAGTAAGAGCAGTACAGCTGAAACGGTGGCTTCATTAATGACAATATTGCTCGCCTCTTCAATACACGGCATCTTGTCTCCCGAAGAGCCGATGAGGCAAGTCACCCAGTGCTCAGAGACGCGCGGGTCGGTCGTCACTATTTGCACGACATTGTCTTGGAACACGAAGATTACCGAGAAAAAGATGACATCAGTAATGATGATCAAGACGATGGCGATACCCCGCCACTGCAGCGCGATGACACGTTTCACACGGCGATAAGCCTGTCGAGGCGACACGGTTCGAACGCTGCTCGTGTAGGCGGGCAGGCTCGATCCTTCTGTCGACGCAGATTGGTCGTATAGCGAGGCCAGGTAGACCTTGACGCAATACCCGAATGTCGCAAAGGTGAGGACAACGGTCGCTCCGGCGAAGAAGAGCAGGGGAATCCACAGATCTGCCAGACTGTTCTTGTGATTGATATGGCACGTCGGCCCGAAACGAAACGAAACACCGCTGAAGATGAGGACGAACGTTGTGCCGAGCAATGGAACGCCCCAGCCAGCAGCCTGCGCGAAGAACATGAAGTTCCGTCCCACCAACACCTGCCAGCAAATCTGAAGATGCAGCGACAGAGATCGCAGAAAAACCCACAGGATTCCGCTCCAGCCTCCCAGAATCAGCAGGCTCCCAGATGCGGCACACACTTTGCTGCTCGACATGCCGTTCGGGGTGATGGCGTCGTAGCATTGGTCTGATTGAGAAGCCATGGGAACGACAAATCCAAGCTAGGGAGTAGAGAGGGGCGCAGGGTTAGTACGTCTGAGCCATACCATGCTCATAGCTGTGCGAGAGGGGGCTCGCGTAGACCTACATTCATCATCGCGACGCCCAAGGTCAGACAGACACTTAGATAATGCCTATTGGTCTTGTCGACAGGCAAGGCTGCCCACGAGGCCAAGAGGTAGACGCAACATATTGTGCTGAAGGCCGCCACCCAGTTGGCCGTTGTCGTTATGGTGTTGAAACTATCCGGATATACCCAGTTGGTCATGGGGCATGGCAAGCAACAATTCATGTCCTCGGTAACTCTTTGGCACAGTCGACCGTCGACATCTGTGTGGCCCGTCAGTCAGCATATTCGCAAAGGCCAGCCAAGCGGACATTTCGGGTGATGTGCTCGCATACATCCTTTGCTGTTGGGAAACAAATTTGAGTCCATGAATGGCGGGGGGCACAAATTGACCCCTGTGAGGTTCACCATTGTGATGAGATTGTTGATGAGTCGAACCGTTGGTGACGTTGGATTTATCCTCCCCCTCAAGCGAGATCACGGGAATTCAGCAATGATGATGAACAGATTCGAGAGGAAAACGACTTGTCTCAACGTTGTGACAGCCGGATGTCCGATCGTCCAAAACAGCAGGTGACGGTCGGTTGGTCTGCAGTTCCTAACTAGGTTCGATGTCCGGTGGAGAATCTGAGAGATCGAATGGCAAGCGTGTTTATCAAATGTTCCTCGAGAGCAGGAGCCAAAAGTCGAGCCGGCAGCTGGAAGACTCCTCGGCCAACGGAATGTTCGAATGAAGAGGGGGGGGGGGAGAAGAAGAAGAAGAAGAAGAAGAAGAAGATAGAGGTGTCGGCTGGTATGCTCACAACCTGTGGATGGGAGGCATGACCTCGGTGTGAAAGACAGGATGGTGTATCCAAAAAAGAAAAGTGTCCGGGTCAGGTAGGCTGAGGTTGTTCAGTCAAATTATTCCCGTTACAGTGTCTGTCATGCAGAGAAGAAGCCAAGGAACAGTGTGCCATCAGAAAAATCCAGAGATTGGGTAAGGCCAACGACTGGTTCGAATGGGGAGGGTGGCCGGTTCATAAAGTACTTTAGTCAAGATTCAGCACGGTCTTCTTGCGAGCATTGCATGAAGCAAGTGGGCGTGTGTCTTGGGAAGACAACAAGTTGGTCCCCTGATCCCTCGTTCTCCATGTCCACACCCCCATGGCATCACTGACCCGGACCTGGATGCTGGAGATTTTTCTCGCAACCGTCGGCACTGGCGAGAGCTCAAAGTGGGAAACCAAGGACCCTCCCCCCAGTCAGCACATAAACAACTCAAGAGCTTGCAACAGCCCCTTTCGGGGCCGAGGCAGGAGGCACGTCTACGTGGATGGGCCTGCAGATGGTGGGTGGACTGAGAGTCTTCTTCACCAACTGAACTGCAGAAAGGGGGGGCCGGGGTACCGAGGCACACCACCCACTTGGTTGTGTCCCGTCCCCAGGGCTGCTCGAGCCAGCCAAAGGATTTTTTTTTTCTCGGTCTTGGGGTCTTGATCGCTGGCATCTGGTGTGGGTTGTGTGTTCCTGGCCCCTCCCCTGCTTGACAGGAAAAGAGGCGGCCTCCCTCCCTTGCCACCCGCACCCGGGTCAAAGATCCACAGGGCTTCCTCGCCCATGCTGACGAAAAAAAAAAAAAAAAAAAAAAAAAAAAAAAAAAAAGGTCGGATTCTCTTGCCCAACGAGTCGTTGAAGGCGTGAAGCGTGTTGGATTGGCCGAGGCACCGTGGCACAAGGGCACAAGGTGGCCATGTCCTCCTCCAATGGCGGATCAAGGCCAATGCTGCTGCTGCTGCTGCTGCTGCTGCTGGGCTTGGCGGGGGGCGTTGCGCTTCCAAACGAGCAGCTTGGAACAACGGGAAAAAGAAAAACCAAAACGAGCAAGGTGAGCATCGGACGTGGTGAGCATCAGACGACAGTGCTCGCAGAGGGGTCGGCCAGATTCTTGCGTCTCTGGTGTCCGGCCGTGGTTGCAGGAGACGCATGCTCATTGTTCCGGAGGCCCACGACGACGACGCTGGCAGGGGGCACTCGTGGTAGCGGATCCGACAGCGGCCGACCATGCAGGGGCCAGAGGCCGTCGTGCGTCGACTCGTCGACTCCTGCCCAGCAGCTCGATCCTTGCTCTTGCTCCCCACGAATGAGCACGCGCCGTGAAGCCTCGCAGCAAACTGTAAGACAAGCCCTTGCAAGCTGTGCTGTGGGCTGTGTGCTTGGGCTGTGGGCAGAGAGGGCCAATTCGCAAGGTCTTGCAAGGATCTTCGTCCGCTGAAGCTCACGGGAGGATTGTACGGCATAAATAATTCCCTCCTCTTCCACAAACACGGTCCGCGGCTGGTCGGCCAGCCCGCGTGGTTTTTGTCTCTTATGGTCCATGTCCGGTATGTGTGTGTGTGTGTGTGTGTCTGTGTGTTCTCCCTCTCCCCTACTATGTACATAGCACGCAGTTCTTCCCGAACTGACCAGCATTCCCTCAAGTCATGCCAAGGAATAAGAACGTGTGGATACGAACTGGTCCCTTCGAGTTGCAGAGTCGCACATCCGTCGGCCAAGCTACGGCGACGCTGAGTGATGGCTCTGCATATGTGCCGCGTCGTGTGAGTCGCCCACCTTTCAGCAGCAGCAGAGTTCGACCAGACAGATCCTGTTTCCGATTCGACTCGATTCGTGAGCTCGTGAGAGCTTTCTCGGCGTGGTCCCAATATCAGCCTGGTTCTACGACTGGGTGGCTAGGCGGTTCTAGGACAATGCGAGGGTGGAATGATTATGGACTGCCGATATTCTTCGATACAACACGCACCGTATAATAATATCAAATTTCGTATTGCGCAAAGACGCATGATTTCCGTCCGTCAACGCCTGCCGGGCGGCCGCTGCTTCTATTTCTTCTTCTTCTTCTTCTTCTTCTTTTCTTTTCCTTTTCCTTGTTCTATATTTTTTTTTTTCAATATCTGGCCCGCATTTATTATTTTAGTGCTCTGCTCTACGTCACAAGCGGGAGGATTTGTTGATCACCGGGAAGGACCAGCGCCGGATTCGCACTAAAAACATGCTGCTGTGAAAGACAACAGATCTGGCGCCGTCATATTCTTAATTTCCCGAAAATGAGGCATGTGCCGCGACACCGGACACTGGCAGACTAGCCCAGGTGTTGTCGCCTTGGTCGGTAATGAGGTATGATGGAGGATTGCGTTGTGAAAAAGGAGTGCGTGTGGTCGCATTGCCATGCAGCATGCAGGCACAACCAGCCGCTGCCAGTCAGTCAGCCCTCTGTGACCGGTCAAGTTTCTTTCTCTCTACTACGTAGTAGAGCCCACAATGAACAGCTGTCCCGTTTGACAGGCAAAAAGGAAGGAAGGTCAGACCGAGAAAAAAAAACCTGGGTTCTAGGAAGGAGCGCGATTCTTGGCAAGCGTGTTTTGCCAGCACCAGAGGCAAATTGGGGGCAAATTGGCAAGCCATCATCTCTACATACTACTATTACATCAATACTAGTCTGGTAGACTCGGAGCCCCAAGACGACCGTTTCCGACCGAAGCATCCCCCCTTGCAGCGAAACAAATTGTATGTATGCACGACAGCGGCGCTTGGTTCGTCCACTTGATCCCAGTCCGTGTGGGGAGATGATTGCCCATGCGGGACAGGGGCTGTTGCTGGTCACGAAGCAGGCGAGTCATCAACGCCATCCAACAACGGTCCCAAGCCTGGCATAAACGACGGCAACAAGTGCATTCACTACTCGATTTTGCGGGGTATCGTCATGCCAGGTCATCCATCATAGGGACAAATTTGTCAGGTACTTCTTCCCGGTACGTCTTGTCTTGGGAAAAAAGAAAAACCGACACATCACATATGTATTGGTATGGCTGCGCGAGTGACGTTGGCGTTGCTTTTGCGATCAAGTTCTCGCGTCACTTGTCTCAAAACCCGTCTTGCGCAGCGACTCGGCCGGGTAGCACAAGATATGCGTGCTCCACCATGAGAGAATTCTTCAAATCGACTTGAAGCACTGGCGAGACGTCATCCACTAAGCCTTTCTTCTTCACCGACTCTTGTGCGCATGCTTCTTCTGCGCTCCGCATGTTGGCTTACAGCATACAGTCAAATCCTTTCCCCCCCCCCCCTTTCTTTTCGCACCGAGAGCGATTTTCGCCGTGAGCAATGCTGCTGACTGCATCCATCTTCTCCGCTCAAACCCCTATCGATGGGCCTCCTTCAGTCCTGCCTGCATTGAGGGGTTGCCGCTGCAGGAGCCCTCGCTAGGTCATCCCACATCCATAGACCATTGGGCAAATATTGAACTCTACACGGGGTAATTGCAACGAGGACAGAAAAGGGGTCTCCAGATATCTTGGCGTTATATCCGCCGCCTGGTTCGAGGTGGGTTCGCCAGCAGTGTGCGAGAACAAATTAGCTTTGCAAAAAAAAAGAAAGAGAAAAACTACTAGTAGGAATCCAGGAAGCTAAGAGGTTCTACCTTATCTCCGCGTTATTTGCTTGCTAGCCAACGCGTGAACAGGGGTGTATACGGGAGGCTGAACGGCGAACCACAGGATGGGGAAGCACAACTTGGCAAGCGGGTGGAAAAAACAGAAAAAGGGGGAGAGGAGGCTCTAATATTACTGGATCAAGAGGTTGGCGGCGGGCGTGTTCTTCTTGGAGCGCCGGCCGAATGTTACTCAAAGCTCCGATATTTGTAAGTAAGTGCGTACATGTATACTAGTAGTATGCACTACTAGTGTTATGTATGTGTGAGTCTGATCCTGTGTGTGATTCTGTGTGTGATTCTGTGTGTGATTCTGTGTGTGAGTCTGTGTGGGACGAATCAGGGAGCCTTGGGCCCCTCAAGCCAGCCAAGGGGGGGATACGGGGATACCAGGCGGCCAGGCCAACTACTACTCCGTGAATACGGCGTCAAAAGCCTTGTCCGTTGTACTACTACGTACGTAAGTACTGCACAGTCGGTTCGTGCGTCCTCCTCGACCTTGTCATTGCCTTACGAACTGTTGCGCGCCATCAAGACAAGTTCTGGGGCGTGGCCGATCCAAAGCGGACGAACCCAGCCCAGTGGGTGGAATGAATGCATGAATGCCTGGGGTGTTTTTTTTTTTTTTTTTTTTTTTTTTTCAGCCCTTTTGGATCAACAAGCAAGCCCCCGTTGTGGCACGCTCCATGCGCTGACCCCTGGGGCCTGGCAGCAGCTGAGACTTCCTGATTCGGCGCCATGGCTTCCAGGACGGACTGCTCCCCCTTTCCTTTTTCCCTTTTCTTTTTTCTTGGATGATGCTCTTGGCTGGCACCGGGTCGCGGATGCCACTTCAATGCTCCCCAACGGTTTCCCTTCACTTCAGACGGCCGGCGCAACGGTCGATGTTGCATACCATGACCGCGCTAGAGACTTGGTTCCGCGCCAGCCCATCTCTCCAAACTTGAAACAGAATTTGGCAAGGTGACGACGAGGTCTTTGTGTTTGGTGCAGAAAAGTGGGAACCCGTCACACCGGAACAAGTCGATCATGTCTCGGGCTTGGCTCAGGCAGTAGGCAGTAGGCAGTAGCCGTCTCTCCACGTGCCCCGCTCCAATCCCTTATCCCCCCCCCTACTAGTACAGTATGTACTAGTATGTATCCATAGTACCTACCGAACGCCACTTACTTGCGAATGCGACGCGGATTTGTGTTTTTTTTTTTTTGTGTCTCTTGCATTTCCGACACGACCCGACCGAACGACAGACCAGTTGTTGCCGAAAGCAAAGAAACCCAAACGATACCAGTCGTTCAAAAAAAAAAAAAAAAACTGAAAGACACAATTTATAATTTCCCAAGCCTCGTTCGTTTCCATTGGCAGCCTCGTATGTGTCTGTGCGTCTGTTGTACGGCCAGCGGATGACGGCGATGATGATGACGACAACGACGAAGACGACGAAGACGAAGACTACGAAGACGACAAAAACAAAGTCACACAAAGATAAAAGAAAATAAAAAGGTCCACTTCGAGTGAATTCAAGCAGAACGCACTCACGTGCTCATATGCAACTGAGTACATAGTACTCCTCCCGCTTGCATGTTTGCCGGCTGACCAATGCTGAAGACCAATGTATACATGTAGTACGTAGTACGTCTGTACGTAGTATGTCTACAGGAAGTGAATGTCATTGATCCAAGCAAGGCTGACGGCACTTTTCCTAGCATCGTGGCAGCGCTAGAAGGCCTTTCTTTGCCTTGGTCGTCGTCTCTCTGCCCCAAGACCACACTGGTTATATTGAACGTTAAACACTGGGTCAAGACATGGCTCTGACGACGGAGACGGCAGACGTGGCTTGGATTGTGTCGGCAACGCCCGTCCAGCAGCAGCTGAAAACCCGAGTCGGGTCCTCCAGCGTTCCAATCTGCCGGTAGAACATGATCTGGACACGGCGGTCGTTCTCGGTTGCACGTGCAGAACATGAATGAAGATGATGGGTGCAAATCTTCCTGCCGCCTCATTCTCTGCCCGTGCAGTGGTTCGTGGATGGTACATGTCATGTTCGCCGTCATGACGCAACCTTGACCTCGGTATCTGCGACAGGAAGGGCCAAGAAGGAAGTAAGTGCATGAATGACCGACTACCTGGCGCCTCCCCGCGGCTCAACTTCCCAGGTCGGTGCCATTCCCTCCCACTCGTACTACGAGGCCCATTCTCGTTTTTGTATTCATGCCTTTTACCCGTGGCCTGGCATGATGAAGAGGTGGTCTGGCGAGAAAGGAGAGGCCAAACGGGGGAGGTGGCCCAAAACGGGGTGGCCAAACGGAACGACCGAGCGAGTCTAAGTACGTCGACAAATTTACGGATGAAAACGTCTTGACTCGATCTCTGCTCTGTGTGCCGGGTAGGCACAGAGAAACACGAAGGTTTGGGGGTTGGCTACTGACTAAACGACGACACGGCGGATCGAGTCAATCGCTCGTTCCCAGGTCAAACAACCGGTCTACCCTACGAGTCGAGAGACATACTACGTACAAATTTCTAAGATTCTAAGTACCTACCAACGAAATAAATGTGTAAAAGAAAGAAAGAAGAAAAAGAAAACCGGGATATCAAGGCGTTTCGTTTCTGCCCCACCGCCAACTCATGACGCAACACATTGTAGGCAAAAACGTCTTTTTTTTTTGTTGGACCACCACGTGGCGCAATGTTTGTTTCAACGGGACTCTAGAAACAGGAAAACAAGCAAGGTTGGGAGGTTGCCCTGCCGGTGTTTTATTCAAATCAATTGAATTTAAGGTTTTTCATTCTTTTTTTTTTTTTTCGGAATGGGCCCCGCACAACCACCTCGTGCAGATAAAAAAACAAAAAGGGGGTTCGAGAAGAAATAAAATATAATAATAATGAAATGAAATTCAAATATGGCAACTAGCCAGCCTCCGAGCCGCGAGCCGCAAAACGGAAAGGTTCCCTTTTCGGAGAGGAAGAATCGCGATTCGACCAATGAGCACGTCGCAATTTGTTTTTGGCTTCCTTCCCATGGAAAGCCACACCCCCCCCCCTCCCCCTCTTCCTTGATCGGAAGAAGGGTGCATCGAAAAAAAAAAAAAAAAAAAAACAACCCGGCAGTTGAAGCACCGAAACACAAACACCCATTTATTTTATCCTGCGGGGCGAAAATAACAGTGAGGCAAAATTGAAAAAAAAAAAGAGAACATAACATTCCTTCCCGCAACAATCACCAAGCATCATCAGTCATTGCCAAACCGGGACCCCTTGTCTAAGAAGACAAAATAAAAATAAAAAGGGCAAGGGGAGGGCCACAGCGGATAAAGACGAACAAGAGAGAGAGAGAGGGGGAGGGAGAAGAAAAAAGCCATGTCATCAGTACCTCTTCAGACTTCGCACGAGATCGTCCTGGCTGGCGGTCCGCCCTCGGCGACGGTGCGCGTCAGAAACATACAGGCTACCGTCTGCGGACCTCGCGATGCCTGGGGCCGTTCCGGCCGGGCCCAGCCCGTATGCGTCTCCGTGACCGTCCACTTCCCCTGCGGCTTTGGGGCTTCCTCGGCTTCGGACGCCCTTGCCGCGGACACGGTCCACTACGGGCTGCTGAGCAAGGCTGTCCTCGCGACGCTGGATCGGCTCGGCCGGGCGGACGGCGGAGGCGGCGTCGCGGGCCCTTCCTCCCTCTCGGACATCCTGGCCCAGATATGGAGCGACCTCTGCGGCGTCGACATCTTCGACCCAGCGCGCTCCTCCTGCTCCTCTCCCGCTGCTGGCGGGGGCGGCGCGCCCTTCCTCCGCCCGGAGTGCCTGAGGAGCCTGGAGGTCGAGGTCCGGCTGCCCAAGGCGAGCCTCCATGGCGACGGAGGCGTCGGCATGGCCGGCCGGGGCGTCTTCGACAACGGCCTCCTGGCGGGGAGGGCGCTCTCGCTGAGCCTGCACCGCCTGCGGGTGCCGATTCTCATCGGCGTCAACGACAACGAGAGGCTGGCCAAGCAGCGCGTCGTGGCTGACCTCGAGGTGCAGAGGTTCGAGGACATGGCGGATAGCTACTGCGCGTTGGAAGACGTCATCGTCCAGGTACGTACGCTCTGTAGTTTATTCCTGCCCTCTCATCTCCCCCCCTTTCCCACTTCGTCTTTCCCCACGACGATGATCATGATTGCTTTGCCATTTTTTCTGATGACCGTCATGTATTATTGCTTCACGGTACAAAAGGAACAAACAAGCTGCTGTTTATTTCTGTACATGCTGTCTTTTGTTTTTTTTTTTTAAAAAAAAAAAAAACCTTACAAACCAAACGAAGTTATAAAAAACGAGGGACTCCTATTTTTGTTTTTTTGACGACTGTACTTTTGCTCTTTTCTTTTCATTTTTCATTTTTCATTTTCTTTTTTTGTCTTTTTCTTTTCTTGATTTTTACGCGGGAATTAACTTCTTCAACATAGGCAATGACCGGCTCGTCCTTTGAGACGATCGAGGCGTTGCTGGCCGACCTGGCTGTTCGAGTCAAGGGGTACTTGGTCGAGAAGCATGCCGCACCTGAAGACGGCCGGGGATGGCACCTGCGCATTGCGGTTGAGAAGCCCATCGCAGTCGTGTTTGCGGATGCGCCGTGCGTGGAGTTGGGGATTGGAACGAATGATGTTTCGGGTTAGTTAGGGGGCTGTCGGGACGTGAATTGTCATCACTCACGTTCGGGTGTGATGATATTAACCTTGGCGGGGGGGGGGGGGGATTTGCCGACCCCGACGGAGGACGAGTTCGAAAAACGAGAAAGGTAAAAATGGGGAAAGGAGAACGATGAAAAACAAAGAGGGAGTTGGGGGGAATGAACGGGGGCTGCATCCACCTCATGGCCCGATTTGTTTTTTCTCTTTCCCGAAACTGCTTCTCCGTCCCGTCTAGAAACAAGCCATGCCCTCTTACGTCGTGTGTACTTGAGCTATCCATTTTATCGGAGGCTAGCAAAAAAAAAATTACCCGACGGCTTCCGTCACATGGAGACTTATTTCTCCGTCACTGCCGATGACATGTGTTGCCAAGATGTCATTCTGCAGGATGCCAATTTACAAGGGGGGGGATGGGGGGGATGGAGGAGAGAGACAAGAGTGAAAGAAAAAGAAGAAAAGAAAAAAAAAACCCAATGACAAGAGCACACGGGAAGCAAGAAAAAGGCCGGAAGAACAAAACATGCAGCGTCAAGCCAAAGTTGAACGGGGCAATGCCACATTCCCGTCTCTTCTTCTACGAGTTGGTCTTGTCACACTGAGGCACATCACCGTTGGTAATGTCACGAATGAAGGCTGGGTCCGGGTCAAACAGCATGACGTGGAAGTGTTCCACGGCCTCGATGGACTTGAGGTTGGCCCAATTCTTGAACCACACCACCTGGAACGTGTCCAAGAAACCAAGGTCAGTCCTCAGATCCCTTGGGCCGAAGATTAAAAAAAAAAAATTCCCGCTCCCCAGACGTGCCTGGAACCAGCAAAGGGGTGGAGGGGGACGGGGGACGGGGGCACGGCAAGAGGACAAGGGGAGGAAAAGGAAAGAAGAAGAAATCACTCACACGCTCCGGAGGCAGCCGTGACCGAAACGTCCTCGATACAAATCCGTCAATCTCTGCGCGGGCCTTGTCGGTCAAATCCGCCGTGCAAGGATCCGTCTCGAGCTCGAACTTTGTCCACACTACGAGGTGAACGATGCGCTTGTCGATACCGTAGGGCCAGTCGTTGCACAGAATCTTCACGTCGTCCGCGTGCTGGAATGGCGCCCCCCTGGGCTGGATGGGCTGCCGCCAGAGCAGGCGCTCGGCGAGGATGAAGTCGGCGATGCTGCCGTACTGGCCGGCTAGCTTGAAGGTGAACTCCTTGTAGCGCCGCAGCTCAGAGGGGATTCTCTGGAACAGGTCCAGCTTGTTTTCCCTGATGATGGCCGTGACGCCCTCCCAGCTCAGGATCTCGAAGTCGGCGTCAGGGGTGCCGATGATGCGTTGATCCTTGGCGCTGAGGCCCACGAGAAAGGGAGGGCACTCGTCCGTACGCTGGTTTTGAGAACAGTTGACTTGCCAAAAGGGGATGGTGGCCTTGAGGGATCCCATGGCAGAAGGGGAGGACGGAAACGGCAATTAAGTTTTGTTTTTTTCTCTTCTTCTTCTTCTTCTTCTTCTTCTTCTTCTTCTTCTTCTTCTTTTTATTCTTCGGTGGGGGTTTTGTCAGCTGAAACGGCTCGGCACGGTTCGTGATATATATGTATATATGTGTATATGTGTATATGTGTATATGTGTATATGTGTATATATATATATGCCTCTTTCGGTTTGTCGCTCAAAATGCCGCAGATCTGTACGTGGGAAATTCGTGTGCGCGAATCGTATAGAGGGCTGGTTCAATTATTCAGTCAGGTCAGAGGTGGAAACCTGCCGACCGCCGAGGTGACATGAGATAAATGAAAATGCGCCGCTGCTGGTTGTTAACGAAGCCTTTTAAATCCCACGATGCGTTTCCACGCGCGACGTCCAACGTTTCAACAGGTCAGGTGGGTTTGAGGTTGGAGACGGTAATACAGTAATACGCAGGGGCGTGCGTACGTAACAGATTATAGTGGGTGGCCCCGGTAAGTACTGCTACATAGCAGTACTACCATAGTAAGTAGTAGTGTCTCGCGAGGCCGTTTCCGTTCCTCTTCCTTATCAGCAAGCTGATGCTTAACGTTACGTGGCCTTGCCTTGGGGCTGCGACTTCAGCCGCCTGCTAGGAGTACCTCGCACGGCCTACTACTGCTGTACTTAGTAGTACGTAGTACATACTACATACTAGTACAATGAACCCAGTTCCCATACAAAGCTGTACTGGCGCGCTAACTGACCCCCACCAAAGCAACCCGCGAGATGCCTCTGAAACAGACGATACTAGTAGTAGTAGTATCTACTACTACTGACTGTGCTCACGGCCAGCCGCATCATTCAAACTCTGCAACATTGATTGATTGATTGACCGACCTGGGCTGTAGACATTGGGTCTGTGGCGGTAGTTCGTTGTCTGCTGGTCTGTAGTCTGCTACTACTACGTAGCTGCCAGTCCGTACTATTGTGGCATGATTCCTTCCGGCCCCCGCTCCCCCCCTTTTTTTTTTTTTTTTTTTTTTTTTTTTTTTTGGCTTGTGCTTCATCGTATTCAGCCAGCAGCAATCAAACCCCCGACGCGACAAGAAGGCAATTTCGAACACAGCCTTACTATGAACGGCCCCAATGCCTGCCAAGCCAACGTTTGTGCCTTTTGCGCATGTCTTGTTCCCATCAGAGCTGAGCGTTCCGTCGCAGATGCAACCCGCCTTGCAAACACGAGGCTAGCCAGGGCAGGGAACCCGCGGGAATGCTTTTTATTTTTGGCCAATGTCTCTCCGAGCAATCCGTAGTCTTGGTCTCACCCCTCGGGTTTCGGTCGGCGGCCTCTGCGGTCCCGACTTCCTCACCAGAAGCATCAATCAATCATTTCGTTCATCAGTGGACACCGCTAAGAACAGGAAAGAAGAGATGGTGTGTTGCTCGACGAGGGGGCATTGGATCCCCTGGACGTAGCAGCGGCGGTAGAAGATTTGTCACACGACGCGCATGGTCCAATCGTGCGTGGCGATTGGGCCATGCTTTCTTCGAAGACGTCGAATTCGTCCTCGACTGAAATCAATCGTTTCTCATGACAGATATCGTAACTGCCCCAAGGCCAAGGGACATACCGATATACCCCTGTCTTGGTTTGTTGTTGCGGCGTGCACATGACACATGGTTGCATCTTCCAAAATCATGGCGCTGAAAATCACTGACATCTGGTTTGTTGCAATCTACTACGTATGCACGATGGAGGAGGTCATGTTGCGTTGGCCGAATTCTCGTGAACTCCTGCCCCCCCCCCCCCCCTTTTTTTTTTTTTTTTTTTTGAATCGTCATCGACATCTCATATGCCCGGTCTTATCGTGGCTCCTCTCCGGGAGCGACGACGGCTGGGCGCCCGTGTTTTGACCGTCTATCAATGTCGTGCCGTGGCCCTCTTTGTGTCTGGTGGTTGTCGATTGCTTGGAGTTGTGTGTGTTTGTGTGTGTGTTTGTGTGTGTGTGGCGTCACGCATGTGGTGACCCTCCCTGGGACTGATAATCTTGCTTCGCTGCTTGTTGGGAGCCACAGAAAACAAAAAGCCACAGGGGGCCAATGGGTTTAACCAGCCGAAGCCAGGCGAGTGCTTGCTTGCATCTGGATTTCGGCAGCGCATCTTTCTTTTTTTTTCTCTTCTTCTTCTTCTCTTTCGTTCTGTTGTCTTGCTCCATCTATTATTACCGTAGCTCCATCTCCAGCTCGTCTTGCTCCTGCTCCTGCTCCGTAATTTTGATGGGTTAATCCACCAGCTCAGCCCCAGCCAAGCAAGCAGCCAGAAGCTCTATCCGAACCCCACCAGCCTGCCCCGCCTTCTCCTGACTGACCCTTTTCGCTGGCGACAACCTCCTCATCATTCCACGTCCCTCCCATCATTACCACCTTCGTCTTTCCAACCCGTTTTCCATAACTAGTCCGTTGCGAAGCCATCACTTCAACTCGGCTGTCCCATAACTGTTTCTGGAGCAGACACCATCCCTCTCTCGACGCACTCCGAATCCCGACATTACCATATACCTACCTACACAATGGCTGACGTCGTGAAGAGCGCTCTGCCCACGCACCTCAAACCTCCCACCAAGGACGGTGAGGACAATGGCTTCGAGAAGCGTCATCATGGCAAGACCCGCAGCCACATGGTGAGTGAGACTTGATTTGTTCTTCGTGAATTCCTGGCGATGCTTCAACTTGTTTGCCCTTTGCGTCCACGCCGTTTACCTGAAGCGATCCTTGTTGGTTGAGCTGGGATCATTCGTTTGTGGGCTTTTCTCAAGGCCTTTTTACTGTTGACGAGCTGTCAAACACGTTGGAAGCCTCCATGACGAATGCACTGTGTCTCTTTTTCTCTCTCTGCCGACTGCGATTTATTCTGCCGCCTTGGCGTTGCTCTCCTGAATCGGAGACTGTTTGGCATGTTGGCGAAGCTGCCAAGTGTTCACAATGGGCAAGAGAGACCAGCAGGTTTGGAGACGGCTGTGAATTCGGCTCGTGTATTCGGACAGTGGCACACTGTCCAGTCCAGTACCAGTACTCGCCTTCACAGTTTTGTCATATGATGAGTACACAAGTGCAAACAAAGCTTGACCATCTAGTTTTGTTTTGTTGCGCTGCACCTGCCTCAGACTACTTATACACCGTTGAATGTTGATGGGCTTGAGGTTTCCGCTCCAGGACCTGTCCCATGCGTCACCTCTCTTTCCGCAATCATGGATTCCCGAAATGACCAGGATAGTCAACTAACCGGGCGCGTGCAGGCTTTTGAAAACACCTCGACCAATGTTGCGGCTGCTCAGATGCGCAATGCCCTGACGAACCTCGCCGAGACTGTTGCGGACCCCAACGACAAAAAGGTACCGTATAGCTTGTCGAGAAAATCGGAGATGCATACTGCTAGCTTGGGCGGGAACTGACCATTTGCTGTCGAATTTTCCAATAGCTTTTCGAGACTGAGATGGACAACTTCTTTGCCCTATTCCGTCGCTATCTCAATGACAAGGCTAAGGGCAATGCCGTGTACGTGGATCCCAACTCATTTGCTTCAGAAGGAGGAAAAGGAAGAAGAAGGAAATAAAACTGACCTCTGAAAATAAAAATAAAAAATACAGTGACTGGGACCGAATCACTCCTCCAGCACAGGGCCAGGTTGTCGACTACGAGGATCTTGCCAATTCGGAAACGGTCAACTTCCTGAACAAGCTAGCCGTTCTGAAGCTCAATGGCGGTCTCGGAACCTCCATGGGCTGTGTCGGTCCCAAGTCGGTCATTGAGGTCCGTGATGGCATGTCCTTCCTGGATCTTTCCGTCCGTCAAATTGAGTACCTGAACCGAACTTATGGCGTCAATGTCCCTTTCCTCCTCATGAACTCTTTCAACACCAACGACGATACCGCCGCCATCATCAAGAAGTATGAGGGCCACAATGTCGACATTCTCACCTTCAACCAGTCTCGATACCCCCGAATTTACAAGGACTCGCTTCTGCCAGTCCCCAAGGCCTTCGATTCGCCCATTTCCGAGTGGTACCCCCCCGGTCACGGTGACGTCTTCGAGTCGCTGTACAACTCCGGCATCCTCGACAAGCTCCTGGAGCGTGGCATTGAAATCATCTTCTTGTCCAACGTGGACAACCTGGGTGCCGTCGTTGACCTGCGCATCCTGCAACACATGGTCGAGACCAAGGCCGAGTACATCATGGAGTTGACCAACAAGACCAAGGCCGATGTCAAGGGTGGCACCATCATCGACTACGAAGGTTCCGTGCGCCTTCTCGAGATTGCTCAAGTTCCCAAGGAGCATGTCAATGAGTTCAAGTCGATCAAGAAGTTCAAGTACTTCAACACCAACAACATCTGGCTCAACCTCAACGCCATCAAGCGCGTGGTGGAGAATGATGAGCTCGAGATGGAAATCATCCCCAACGGCAAAACCATTCCCGGAGACAAGAAGGGCGAATCAGACATTTCCATCTTGCAGCTCGAGACGGCCGTCGGTGCGGCCATCCGTCACTTCAACAACGCCCACGGTGTCAATGTTCCTCGCAGACGTTTCCTGCCCGTCAAGACCTGCTCGGACCTGATGCTCGTCAAGTCGGATCTCTACACCCTGAAGCACGGCCAGCTCCAGATGAGCGCTGCTCGCTTCGGCGACGCTCCTCTGATCAAGCTGGGCAGCGACTTCAAGAAGGTCTCCGACTTCCAGAAGCACATTCCCTCCATCCCCAAGGTTCTCGAGCTGGACCACCTCACCATTACTGGTGCCGTCAACCTTGGCCGCGGCGTCACGTTGAAGGGCACTGTCATCATTGTCGCCACAGAAGGCAGCACCATCGACATCCCTCCTGGCTCCATTCTTGAGAACGTGGTTGTGCAGGGAAGCTTGCGCTTGCTTGAGCACTAAAGGTCTCTGGCCGGCCACGCGAAAACTCGAGAGCGTTTTGCCACCAAGTGTCTTTTTCAAAAAGGGAAAAGCCAGACGGGATAACAACGATTCATCGAAGACGCAATATTGTAACCAACATCGACAACGGCAGTGGCATACTGTCTTGTATCGTCATCGCCATCAACAAGTCTCGGACTGATGCAGCAAGCCAACTCGGAAACAAGAAAAAGACGAAAAAAAAAAATAACCACGTTTCAAACTTAAATGGAGGGATGGATGGTTGGTCAAAACGCATGGTACAAGCGCGGTTTTTCAGTACCGATAAGCAAACATGATAATTTAAGCGGAAGAGAATCTCGTGAGATACGGGCACCGGGTTTTTGTTCTTTTTTTCGGGAGGGTGGAGGTTTTCTGACGCCAACATGCGCGTTGTGAAGCCTTGGTGTAATTCTCGACTATTAATGGAGCATGGCTTTCATCTCATTCTTTCAACGTGACTGTCAGTTTTCTTGTCCTTTTTTTTTTCGCAAACAGTAAACAACAGTGCTGCGTTTCTTGCCTTGTCTATTCATTGGTGTACATGTGTTTATTTTTTTTTGGCAAGCGAATCCTAACAGCTGCTGGGAGGTTGTATTGCTGCCACTGACACACAGCACATGACGAATTACTTGTCTCTACCTAGTAGTACCTAAGTAACAGAATCTATGAATGTGAATGTGCTGCGTGTGTACATGGTAGTAGTATTGGTGATGTTGATTTCGCAACCGCGACAGAACCATCCTCTCTCACTGATGAATGACGTCAAACCCCGTGAGCAATGGCCTCGCCAAAAGGGGGGCAGAAAAGAGACAGTTGGTGTGGCGACCTCGGCGGTTACCGACGAGCGTTTTTTTTTTTTTTTTTTTTTTTTTTTTTTTTTTTTTTTATGCTCATTGACGCTTTCTTTCGCTCGGTCGCTCTGCTCTAGTCTGCTTCTACAATTGTCCGTCCGTCTGGCCTAGACAGGCCGGGCCGAGACACGCCACGCGGGGGGGCCCAACTGATGAGGATGAGTGAGACACGGCTTGACTAATTCCATACCAGATACCAGCCGGGCTTGCTTCCAGTGGGCCGAGGGAGGGGGTGTTTCGAAAAAGAAAGAAAAAAAGGAAAGCTGCATGCAGTGTTTAGATTGGCCGCTACCCAGTGGCGTCTCATACTGGATACTTGCCGTGGGGAAATATTGAACGGCGGTGGTGGCGGTGATGGTGGCGGATTGCGAGTCGTAAGGTGGGAGGGAATATGGAATTGGGAACTGGTGATGGGGGCTGGAGAAGAGGCGTGGTTGGTGGGGTTGCTTTTTGTTTTCTGTGTGTGTGTGGGAGACGAATCATGGTTGTTTTCTGTGGTCACCTCTTTTTTTTTTTTTTTTTTTTTTTTTTTTTTTCTTCAACAGGAAGAGGCATCTTCAACAGTTTCAGCTTTCAACTGGGGCTGCTGCTGGTGGGCTTTGTTCCTGCGTCATGCATATATATATGTACATAGTAGTATGTACATAGTAGTATGTACATGGCCAGAATGACACATGCTTGCGCATGCATATATACATGCAAGTGCGGAAGGGACCATGACGGCCTCAGCCTCCCCTTCTCGTGGGCGCCAGGCAGTGGCAAGTGGCAGAGACGATGGCTTATTGTTCTGTCTGGTCTTGCTGCCGGCTTCATTTGCCCAGGATGCAATGACACGCTGGGCATGCGTGGCGTGGAGTACCACGTAGTAGGGGACCGCACCGTACCTGGCAGCATACATGCGTTTATGGTTCGTGGCCGTCCCACCATTGCCGGAAGGAGAAGAGGAAGAAGAAGAAGAATGTAAAAGACCAAAAAAAAAAAAAAAGAAGGAATACTTAAATCCAGGTGGGCGCTCTGGTTCTCGTCCGTGCGTTCAGTTCACTTCTCTGTCTCTTTTCCGCCTCCCCCCCACCCCACTCTACCCCGGAAATAAAACCAATCCGTCCTTTTGCAACCCCGTCCTTTTTGCTCTTACACGGTACGTTTTTTTTTTGTTTTCTTCGCGTCCAGACACCCATCAACACACTTGGCCTGCCTCATTTTTCCATTGCCATTCCGTTGCCTGTTCAAGAGTTGTCGCGAATTTGATGCTGGTCTCTTGGTTTTTTTTTTTCTTCTTCTTCTTCTCCTTCTTCTTCTTCTTCTTCTTCTTCTTCGTCTCAGCTCGGACGCCTTGACGTCTGTACGCCCCCTCCCCCCCCCCCCTTCGTGCCAGGGGCAAAGCGGCCTAGTCCCCATCGGGGAGCGGGGGGCTCGAGCTGCGCCTGCCGTTCTCGTCGATGTGGTGGAGTCACGCACTTGCCTGCCCCTGGGTCTTCGACTCACAGACTTACACCAAGTGGTCATGTCAAAGACACGGGGGCGGAGGGGAGATGACGCCGAGTCAGCTGGGGGAAAGAAAAAAAAAAGGGGGGGAAGAAACACAACAAGGCGGCCAAGCCAGGTTTTTTTTTTTCAAGGCATAAACCAACAGGGTGGAAACGGAATAGAATAAAACAAACACTAAAACAAACCTAGAAAACAAGCCGTCTCCTAGAAACCTCCCCCCCCCCGTCTCCCTCCTTCTTCCGCCGTCAAATCTTCCCATCGTCCATCTCGTCTGCCCGTTCGCGCTTTTTTTCTTTCCCCTTCACCTTGATTTTGATAATCCAGCGTCGCAGTCTCTCAGTCGTGATAATCATCACCATTCGTTCAGGATGAAGTACGCCGTCGTCTTGTCTGCTTTGGCCGCCGTCGCATTCGCCGCCAAGCCCAGCTTTCTCAACTCGGCCTTCGACGTTAAGGAGGGCGAGGCCTTCACTCTCAAGTTCAACAACTGCCAGGACGGCTGCACCATCATCCTGCAGAATGGCCCTTCGACCAACACCAAAGATGTCAAGACCCTGACCAGTATGTCGTTCTTCCCGGCCGCATGAATTCCTCGGGAGCTCCCCCCCTCCCCCCCCCATGGGTTCTGTAGAGCCATACAATGCCTCTTCGTTGCGGAACCAAATTCCAAATTCTCCGTCAAGAAGCCAGACACGTCCTCCTCCGACTTGGAACTGACATTCTCAACTCCCTCTTCTCGTAGCTGCCGCCAAGGGCGATTCCTTCACCTACACGCCCGGCGATATCGCCAGCGGCACGTACAACTTCAAGATTGTCAGCAACACCGACGCCTCCGAGTTCAACTACAGCGTGCAGTTCGCCTACTCGGGCACCGGCGCCGCTGGCACCACAGCCAACACCTCGGCCTCTTCCGCCACCGCGTCGTCTGCCTCGTCACACGCTACCGCCAGCACCTCTTCTGCCATCTCGTCTGCCACCTCGTTCGCCACCTCTGCCGCTCCCTCCACCACCACCGCCACTACCTCGATGACCTCGATGACCAGCTCCTCGAGCTACACCATGACCTCCGTTCCCGGCAACAACACCAGTAAGAAGAAACCCCAGACCCTGCCCCAATCGCCTCCTTTTAAACCACCAGCACACGCATCACACGCGACTAACCACCAATGTCCTTGCGACGATCCAGCCTCGTCATCAACCTCCTCTCGACCCGACGTCACTCCCACCCTGATCCCCAACGCCGGCAGCCGCGCCTGCTCCCCCCTCGCACTCATCGCCGGTGCCGTTGCCGCTCTGGCGTATCTCGGATAGACGGCAACAGGGGAGGCAACAGTAATACGTCTTGTGTTTTAACCTACAGAGAGCGATGGCGTACATCTACTTCTACACCGCGTGTCAGCAAACGTGGCTTTATTTCTAATCACTTGTTCTTCTTCCACGTTTCCTAAAAACAAAAGTGGTCATCGCCATGAAAGGAACGAATCAGAGTGAAATAGTGTTTCCCCCCTGGCTTGCCGTTTGGAATCCACACACATGTATATACACTACTACCAGTACTTAATGAACCTGCATGCGCGGAAGACCAATCCCAGTACCGACTCCCCCCTCCTCCCAGCCGAGAAAGCGAAGCAGCAAAGCGACCCAAAGTGAATGCTTGTCTTGGGGGCCCAAAAACGGGGCTGTACTACATACTAGTAGTACGTTAGTTTCGCATGGATGTCGTGCGACGTTGCACGGCAGTTGGCATGTGCGTAGTGCTGGATGGCACTACGTAGTACGTTTGGGGGACCAAGATGTCTCTTCAAGGGGGAAGGCGGGAGGCGGGAATGCGAAAGGGGGGGATCATGGCCTTGTTCAGCGGCAAATCACAAGGTTGACTCGTTGGATGGAGCCGACTGTCACGCGTGTGTCAGAGAGATCATGTCGTTTCTTTGAATATACACTATATTTATCGCGGACACGCATGGTGGAATAGATACAACAAGGGGACTCTTCTGTTTTCCCCTGCCTCATGCTTTAGAATTCCTATCCAGATTATGTTGCCTACTCTCCCCTCTCCTGTCCCTCCTCTCCCTTTCTCCCTCCCTGACCGGGAACAAATTAATCGCTCGTTCTGGTGGTTTCTTTTTTTGCATTTACATAGGCTCCGCGTAGCTGGTGGGGTGGTTTGTAGGGTGAGGCATGTTGGGAAAGTCCAGGTTGCTGGAGTGCCAGTTCCACAGAGGGGCGAGCTCGCCCAGCTGGCTGTCCGACAGGTTCTCGATGTTGAAGTCGGCGCCGGGGTCGGCCACTCCCACCTGCTGATACGCATCTCTGTCGATGCCGCCTGCGGTGGGGAGCGACGGCACCATGCTCTGCGGTCCCATCGCTGCGGCCCCCGTTGTCTCGGGCCCTGTCGACCACACGCTCTGCTGCTGGTTGCCGTGGTGGCCGGGGTTGGACGCCGTTATGAAATGGCCGGGGTTCAGCGCCATCGACGCCGAGCGACTGTCCGCGGCCATGTAGTTGACGTTCCGGGGCACGTGATGCTGCTGCTGCTGCTGCTGCTGCTGCTGCGACGGCGGCAGCCCGTATTCGCGTCCGTCGTAGCCGTACTGGTGTGACGTCATAGGCATCGGTGGCGATGTGATGTTTGTGGGCGCAGGGAGAGGCGCAGTGGGTATCGACGACGCCGGCATGGGAGCCACGAGAGACCGCATGAAGGGTTGACCTGCCGGTTCTTGCAAGGCCGAAGCAGGGGCCGTGGATTGCTGAGGAGGAGTCGTGGACGCTGACCCCGCGACGGACCATGTTGGCGATCTCGGTCTCACTTTCGATCGCTTCACCTGTCGGCCCGAGTCACCGCGCGGTACAAACTCGGGCACTCTCCTCACGAGTCGGTCAAGAATATCGTACGAGGTTTTCGACGTCTTGGAAATGCTGTTCAGCCGGTGCAACATGTCCACGGCATCTCCGATGGCGGCCACGATTTCCTGCCGATCCATGATGATACGCTCCGTGTCCTTGAGAAGTGCCGTGCAGAGCATGGCAGCCGTGTCAAATATGGAGAAGACGATGAAGTGAAGCCGGCCGTCGCGGTTGTACACCTTGTCCACCCACTGCCGCATCGTCTTCATGAGTTTCAGCGAGTACCATATTCCCACATCCCGGATCTTGAGCTCGTCATCACGAGACTCCCGCGTGTACTGCTTGACCATGTAGTGCCTTATCGGGTTGAGAATGAGCAGACATGCCATGGTGTACACGTAGAATCTATGCGAGAAGAGCCAGGGACATTTCTGATCTTTGCTTGTGTCCGGGTTCTCGAAAGCATATTCGGGCGGAAACTCGTCAACCCATTTCTCAATGATGACCTTGTACTCCTGCACCTCGGCAGGCGCTGTGATGTTTTTGGGAGCGCTGAACCTCGCTGCGAGTTGCCGAGTCAGTCGAGATTGCATTTTCATGTGAAGCAAGGGAGAAACTGTGTGGCCTTCGAGAGTGAGCTGGGGCAGTTGAGCGTCGCAATCCGCTCGGTCAATGATTTTGGGTCTGGAGAGACCGGAAGAAATTTGCCTGGCGAAGATGCCGATATCAGCTTCCGTTTCTTTTTTTCATCTCGCAGGGGAGGGGGAACAAAGAAGGAGGAGAGAAAAGAAAGCTTCATTACCAGTCCCAGGTGTCCAGAATGCACCAAAGTCTTCGCCGCATCTCCAGATCAAAATCCGACACGGTGCCGGGAAGAGGTTCTTTGTGATATCCCAGCTCTCGAGCTTCCAATATAGCAGCGCTCAGAACGTGCCAGGCCTCAAGAAACTTGGCCTCGGCCTTGTACCAATAGCACGAGTGCAGCAGCCGCTGGACGTTGAGCATATGGTAGTGGCCCACGGGGATGACACTCGCCAGCTCCCTCATTGCCGCGTGCAGCCGATCGGAGACGACGTCGAGTTTGTCTCCCAGTTCCTGCTCGAAAATATGCTCACTCGAGGGCTCAACGTGCTGTAAAGCGCAGGCGCAGATGATGGCCAGGAGACATGTGTACTGCAGCAAGAGCGACCGTTTCTTGGATCGTCTCTCCCACCAGATGTGATAGTCTTGGAGGAAGACAGGAGGGTAGATGATGTAGTAATGGTAGTTGATGTCGCCCAGGAAGTTTTGCATCAACATATCTGTGACATGGTGGCGAATTTTCAACGCATACCTAGTTAGCGCGCTTCGTCCAAGTGTGCCAAGATGGCGAATGAGGAGGGGGAATCGGGGTTGGCGTGATATCACGAAGCGGGCGTCAACTTACCCATGGATTGTCGCTGAGGAAGCAGTTTCAGGACTCGCTGCATCTGGGGGGAGGAATCGGCATCGACATAATCTTGCTTTGGAGCGGGCTTCTCATTCTGTAGATTGTCGACAGACCGCATCAGCCAAAGAAAAAAAAAACGAGTGTTTGGGAGGGGGGGCTACGACGGAGCATGTGCTTGGGGCATGCGTGCTTGACATACCACTCCATGGTCAATTCCCAGCGTAGCGTAGAGGCGCGTGGCCAGGGCATCAAATCCAGGGTCGTCGTCCTCCCCCTGAGCCGAGGCATCCCCCCGAGTGGCGTAGTCATCGTGCGTCCGCTTGAGCTTCTCTGTCAGATCATGAGGCGGGGCGACATCGAGGACGGGATTCGAGTAGTTGTAGCGGCATTCGTCGGCAATCTTGCGTTTCTGACAGCGATCGCATGGCCATTCTCGATTGCACTGGTGCGCAGGGATCGACGGTCAGCAATTCGTGAAGCCCATTTCCGCCGGCGCACGAGAACGGCGAGACGAAACAAGGCACGGTAGGATGGATACCAGAATGAAATGAGCCACTCGCCTTTTGCTTTCGCCGCTGACACTCGGTGCAGGCCGGTCGATTGTAGGCGGCGTCGCGCTGAGAATCGTCGAGAGCGGCGGCGCTCGCGGTCTGCGTCTCCTCGGCCATGGCCCCTGAGAGGTGTGGTTTTCTTCTTCTTCTTCGTCTCCGTTTTCCCGCTTCCTCTTCCTCTTGTTCTTCTTCTTCTTCTGTCCGGGCACAGAGCCAAGCTGAGACAACGATCGGGTGGATTGCGCGTCGGGCGTATGTGCAGGTCAAAAAGCCAAAAAGGTGGTCGACGAGACGTCGAGACGTGGGACGAAGCGAGCCGAGAGTTGTTTAGAGCTGCTGTGGAAGCTGTGAGACAGAGGTGGGGCAATGAAGAAATCGGGAGGGACCACGGGCGGAAGCAGACGACGACGTTATAACAACCCAACCGCTTGGCGGGTGAAGATTGAAGATGGGCTTGGACAGTTGGCACTGGTGGTTTTCTTTTTCTATTGTGTACTGGACTTGCCGTTCCCGGGCCCGTCGGCCTCGTACAACGAATGAGTTGCAATGAGTGATGAATGGAATGCAGTCTTCACGTGTCGTTGGACGGGTCGTCTTCCCCCCGCCTCTTGCAACACTTCCCGTCATCCCATCACGGAACGGCTTCGTTCGTCACACGCTGGACTCGTTCGATTACTATTCAACAAGCACAGCAGAACATCCCAGATGGCTGGATCTTCGCAGGGATCCCAGCGCTCTCTGATCCCGCTTGCACATCTCACATCCGCGCTACGCTGTCCTCCCCTGCTAGCCCCGAGCTCACACTTCTTCAGTGTCTAATGCATCCGACCCAGGTTCACCACACACCAAGGAATGGTGAATGGTGAATGGCCGACAGGACAGACAGACAGACCCCCTTGACCCTTTGCGCTAGGCCCATATTTGTCTCTTTTTTTCTTTCTTTCTTTTTTCTTTCTTTCCCCCCCCTTTCTTCTCTTCTCTTTTCTTTTTCTTTTCCTTTCGATTCCTTTCCTTTCCTGTCCCTTTCGTCCAAACTTCCCCCCATGACGCGTATATACATGATTTGCCACATACATACACACATCCACTTTCCGTTTTTTCTCTTCATGCCATTAGATCGACCGGGGTTGCCTGTTGGGAAATTACCACGCGCCCCATAAGTGCTTAACCAAAATTCCCATGCTTGGCTTGGCAGACTAGGCCGACGTTGTTACTACTAAATAGATTCACTTGGGTGTTGCTGTGTTTTTCTTTTCTTTTCTTTGGGACTGACCAGTTTCCGATGTTTCGCGCCTCCAACCTCTTTTCTGCCTGTATATACCGCTTACCCCAGCAGAGGTCTGTCGCACGAAACAGCGCTGACCCTTGTGTTATTCACCATATTACACCGTTGCAGTCGCCACGCTACATCGACCTCCCTTGCCACCGCACTCGTTCATTAGCATTTGCCCTCGTACATAGTATGATTACGAGAGCAATCCAATTATTGCATAAATGCTCCTCGCTTAATTGACGGGTGTGCTTTCAAAAAGCAGCTCATCGTAGAATGATTTTTTTTCCTTTGTAGAATTAGCCTTCGGAAGCTAGAGAGCTCAATATAGCACATCATAAGCAGAGTGCTCCACAAGAAGCCCACGCAACGCTAGACCATCCATCATCACGGTGGAGCCCTTTGCTTCCCCGTCTTTTTTCCTGCCTTTCTCTTCAGGTAGGAAAGATGCACAGCTCCCTTGATCCCTTGATCCACGCGCGACAAATTTACCCTGTACGGAGCCTCATCGGGGTTTTGTACCCGAATGAAACGACTGTGGTTCCTCATGACAATCTTTCATCTGACGAAAAATAAACCAAGAGACTCCAGCGAACGGGCGGGCCTTCAGCAGGCGATCAAGAATCACCCTGACAATGATCTGTCATTACCTACGGGGCGTCGCAAGGCCATGGAAGGTGATGGGGCCTAAGCTGGCATCATTCAGCATCCCCAATGGAATGCGATACACTCATTCGGGTCACTCGGAACCATTTAAAATCGACCATTATAAACTGATCACCCACGGTGGACCCTTCTGGAAAGACTACTATCTCCTCGACTACTGGATGGAAAACGAGAGGCCTGTTGTGGACATTGGCAATACGTACGGCAGCTATGAGCTACGCAGACGTGTTGGGCATTATTGCTATTTGGGCAGAAACCTGGAGACTGGGTAGGTTACTACATTGTATTACTCCACGAGAGACTGTGCTGAGATATTTAGCAGCAAAAATGTAGCAATCAAATTTCCTCATCGCTCAAAGGGAAATGAGCTGAAGATGAATGAATTTATCCAAGAACACAGCAAGAATCCGCATATTTGCACAATGATAGACAGTTTCACGATTCCACACCATCTCATGAAAGATTATCGAATGCGCGATTGCGATCGAACACACTTCTGTGACATCAATTTCACTGCTATCGTCTATCCATTTATGGGCACCAGTTTAGGACGCGCAACGGCTATTATGGATCGTGCACGATGCCCTGGTATTCCTCTTCCCTTTGAACAGCGTAAAAAATGTATTCGCGATATTATCCTCGGTGTCGCTGGGCTGCATCAGATGGGAATAGTTCATGGAGGTAAGGCTACGTAAGACCTTGAATTCTGATTGCAACTAACTCAAGATAGACATTCATGCCGGGAACTGCGCTTTACCACCGCCGCCTGATAGTGAAATCGAAAGTTTTCTTGCAAACCATATACCGCTGCAACACGAAATTCATCGGAAAGATGGCCGGGAGGCAGATCGCAAACTTCCCATAAGAGTCACCGAACCCATAGCACTTGGCTATGGTAAAGGCAATTCTACGATTTTCGATTTCGAATACGCTTTCCGCGCCATTGATGGTGGCTATCACGGCCGGGATGATTTCGCTAAGAGATCAGTATTGCCACCTGAACTTCGTTCTCCCAGGTTTGCCACAGACTTGCCATTCAAGGTAGATAGCTGGCAGCTTGGCTTATGTGTTAGTGATACCTACCGCTCCTCAGCGTGACAACTACTAACAAGTTTAGATTTACTGCATATTAACTGATGGGCGCCAACTTATTCGACGAGGTGCCGTTAGGTGTGATGAAAGCTTCTTTTTTGAGTATGATGGAAGCGTGGGCTCAGTTCAGGACGATGAAGATCCTGATCTGAATGAATTACCACGTGAGCTTAAAGAAGGCTTTCGACCGGTTATATTATCACTTCTGCATCACGACCCTACCCGCAGGGCTTCAGTACAGGAGCTTCTGGAGAACAAGTGGCTGATGGATGAATCGTGAAAATTGTCGGAATAGTCACACACATACATGGTGTTGTGTGTGCCGCATGCATGTTCCGTGAAAGGAGGAATGGCTCATGGGGTCCTTAGGACCCATTTTTGTGTAACTACACTTACTTAGTCTCTCTACAAATAACAATGAGAATCATACCTGATGTAACCCAACACTAAAATTCCTTCGAGCATTGCCCTACAGAGACAGGGGTCTTTCCTACTCTCGGTTAGGACCCTTGTATAAACACCTCACACAACAGGTGGACTGGATGAGATTGAGACAATTGAGACTACGTAGCAGAATACAATTTGCTTTTTTTTTTTTTTTTTTTAGAATTTGACCTGTGCGCTTGGATATTTTAAGTGTGTTTTGTTTCACCGGTCCTTGTGTGAAAGCGACAAAAAAAAAAAAAACCAAGTATAAGTACTAGTATTGTTTATTTCGCGCTTGGGAGGCTCTCTGCAAGGTAGACATTACCCTGCTTTATATAGGCATAGAAGCTGTTCCCCTTCCCAGTTGCCTACTTGGTTTCTGTACTAAAAAATACATCTCTAGCGCGATTACAAAAACGTATTTGCTTATCGGCTGATGCGTCCCATGTTGGCTGTACCCACTCGCCGGGTAGACTCTTCGCCCAATATTCCCTGCCATTCCTGTCTAAAACAAACCGAAACATATAACCTGCGGGTTCTCTCTTGGCCTCCCAATAAGTATTGTTTATTTCGCGCTTGGGAGGCTCTCTGCAAGGTAGACATTACCCCGCTTTATGCAAGCGTAGAAGCTATTCCCCTTCCCAGTTGCCCACCTGGTTTCTTTAGTCAAAAATACATCTCCAGCACGATTACAAAAACGTATGTGCTTTTCGCCTAATGCCTCCCATGTTGGCTGTACCCACTCACCGGGTAGACTCTTCGCCCAATATTCCCTGCCATTCCTGTCTAAAACAAACCGAAACACATAACCTGCGGGTTCTCTCTTGGCCTCCCAATGCGCCCAGCCAAGGCGCATTTCCAGGTCTTCTTGCGTCTTCATGTGCAACGGCCTCATGGTCTTTTTGTCCAGCTTTAATTCAAGCTGGACCCACTCTCTTTCTAGTGTCACCTCGATCGGGGCTTGTGACGCGGAGGATTGTGGTTGCGGCCGTTCGTTGCCGAGGAATATAGCGCGGCAATAAGCTTTTTTCAACGGGTGGGGGAAAAAATAGTATCCGTCGGTACCAGCTCGAAAGGCCTCTGTCTTAATATTGATGGGACGCCCTGTCTCTTCGTTCACGACAAACCATTGCGTGGTGTTATCTTCCATATCAAAAGTAGCTCCAACCGGACTCTCTGTATCGTTGAAGGGGAAAAGAGAGGCGCCTGTATGAACGTTACGGTGGTACAAACCGCCTGGATACTTGCTATCCTCGATGATGTTCTTTGAATGCTCCTCAACGCCAATATACTTTGCTACGTCTAGGAGTTTGCTGCTCATGCGGGCATGCACTATTATGTGTCGGCCTTCGTCTCGCATGCCCTGAGTGGCGGCCGCTATAGTGACATGCTCGTATTTATCGGAATATGATTCATGGAAAGCAGACCTAAGTAATCACATCAGTTCTACTTCTGCAAATAAGCACCTTCAACTAATGTTACAGTACATAATAGTGGCATATCGATAAAGCTGATCCTCTTTCCCCTGGTACTTCTCGTTCAGCTGCATCATGCTCATTCCGGCAATGTACTCGTTAAAAGCAGATGCTCTCGGACATTTTGGCTTGGACTTCATGTCAAACCAGTGGAGGACAAAAACAGGCCAAAGTCGGGTAGCTCCTCTTCTGGAAGCCATTTCTTATTGGGGAAAAGTTGGAGTGCTGGGAGTGGGATCTGGCGTGGATTTTGGTCTCGTCTGACGGCGGAGTTTGATGTACGGTATTGTCCTTGACGAAGATGAAAAGTTGTTTTCTTCCTCCTGGAGATCAATGAGATATTTATGTATATCAATGAAGTAGTCACAGAACTCAAGGTCTCCTTTGGCAAGACCGGTCCGTCATGGCGCATTTGGGGAAGTCATCAACCACAACCACAACCACAGCCGCGTGACGGGTACGGTCCGTGTTGGGCTGGAAATGACACCTATTTTCTCAAATGGGCGTCAGGACCGCCTTCTTGCCTTCTGCTGCAAATGTTCAAACCATTACAAAGTCAACGCACCTCAGTCCATTGGCTCGGAGACCAGCGGCAAAACCCGCAAACTTCAATGACAGCATCCGGAGCGGCCCGCCCCTCCAATGATATTTTTAGCTAACCACAAGCTAAGCCGCCTGACTTTCCCTTCGCCCGGGGAACGCGAATTGAAACGAAACAAGCGGTGTGGCGAGTGACAATAAGACCGGGAATCATTGATCGTTATCCTCTTTTTTGTTATTGTTATTATTGCCGACCACGCCAGGATGCCGGCGTGAGAACCTTGTCTTCTTTCTATCAGACGCAAAGGTTACACCCGGCCAACTTTTTTCATATATTGGAGATGTGATATTGGAGGGGATGAGCACATTTTTCGGCCGTCGCATCGGCGCGCACGTTGAGCGTGCACGCAAAGTAGTAACCAGTCAGATAGTCTATGTGCATCCGAAACGGCGTAGCGTGCGGGATGGTGAGTCATTTCAATCAGCCAATTGAATGAGGCGCTACACAACAGCACAATTGACAATTGATAGCTCTGGAGAGAATGCAGGTCAAGGGGTGAACGAAGAGAATGGTATTTTGTAGTGTGCAAGGAAGAGGAAATCTCCCCAAGAGCTCCTCCCAAGAGATCCTCCCAAAAACTCCTCCCTCTTGCTCTTGACCTTCTCAAGAAACCAGGCTAGCCGTTGCAAGTAACTCTACGCGAGACGCTCTGTGTGGGAAGGAGTCATCAGCGCTTTCCATTTGCATCTGGGCATCAGACCGTTGGCAGCTGCAAAATTGCAGGGGACCGTTTGCAATGCACCTCGTCTTGTCTCCGCGTTACTTCTTGTAACTTCTTGCATACAGCAAACACACGTCTTTAACCGCCTATCCCCTGCCCAACAGGGGGATAAGAAAAAAAGAAAGGAGAGCAGGAAGCACATCCGTCTACTCCTCATCACCAGCGCACATCATGCTCACATGGAGGCAGCAGCCAAAGGGATCCATACTGTATGCATTCGCAGACGTCTTTAACCGCCTTTCCCCTGCCCACCAGGGGGATAAAAAAAAAAGAAAGGATGAAGGCAGCAGTGTAAAATGGACTTCCTGTTTGCTGCGCCAAAGGGATCCATACTGTATGCATTCGCAGACGTCCTCAACCGCCTATCCCCTGCCCAACGGGGGGGGATAAGAGAAAAGAAAGGAGAGCAGGACGCACATAAAGGCGGCAGTGCAAATGGACTTCGTGTTTGCTCTGTATGCATTCGCAGACGTCCTTAGCCGCCTATCTTCTGCCCAACGGGGGGGGATAAGAGAAAAGAAAGGAGAGCAGGACGCACATAAAGGCGGCAGTGCAAATGGACTTCGTGTTTGCTCTGTATGCATTCGCAGACGCACATCCGTCTACTCCTCTCATCACGAGCGCGCACGTTCACATAAACGCAGCAGTGTAAATGGACTCCTCGTCTTATCCCGGCGCGACTTCTCGCACGGGACAGACATCCTTGACCGCCACTCCTCTCTGCCCAACAGGGGGGGGGGGGGGGGCGGTAAAGAAAAAAACCAAGGAGCAGGACGTACGTTTGTCTACGTCTCATATCATAACCGTACACGTTCACATTGACGCAGCAGTGCAGATGCACTTCATCCTTGTTCTTGCCATGACAATGAATTTTGTTTCACGCCGCAGCGGGCGGCTTGAAGAAGAAAAGAAAAGAAAAGAAAAGAAAAAAGCAATTACCCCTAGGCATTCCCTACCGCAGCCATGCTTCCTTTCCTCCTCAAATCACCCGCCTTGAGCTTCCGCACCACCTGATACGACCGGTCGAGCTCGTTCTCAACCGCACATCGTATCCGCAGTGCCGCCACGGCAGGCCAGACGCTCCTCTCGCCCCTCAGGATCCAGTAGTGCAGCGTGTCCTTGGTCGGCGTTTCGAGGAGACGCACGAAATCGCCGCCCGTGACCTCGGGGACCAGCGTCATCGACGCTGCCGGTATCCGCTCGTCCACGAGAAACCTTCGAATGCTAGGCGGCAGGAGCTGGAGTGTGTCGAGCTGGCGGAGTCGGTGGCGGACTTCCAGCCCGACCATGCGGACCAAAAAGGACGAGAGCTGCGTGATCTTGCTGCGGGACTCGACCAGAGACGGGCCGTGCATGTCGGACTGAAGGAAGGGGATGAGGTACGGACGGGCCTGGCTGACAATGAAGTGGTTGACGTTGAAGAGCTCGGCGATTCGTTGGAGGGGAGAGTCTCGATCCGTGTAGGAAACGTGTGTCCAGTGGTGGAAGCTGGTCGTGTTGGCTGCCGCCCACGGGACGATCTTTCCGTGAGCGTCTTTGCAGAGAATCGTCACCTTTCGACTGCCGTAGAGGGATGGCGAGGAAGCGTTGGACGCCACTGCTGCTGTCCATATCAACTGAGAGCCCGGGCCGTTTTGTCCAAGGGGAGGATTGGTTCATGGTCAGTCAGTCTGTTCGTTTCCCTTCCTAGCCGTCTATACATGGCGTCGCCGTCCATCAAGTTGGCTCAGTCAGCACTCACCACGTTTGGGGCTGTGAGGTAGTTGAGCAGCGTCGGTACTCCGCCTTGGCCTTCCGTGGCGACGGTTATGTTGAGAACGCGTTTGCTGCGGTTGTACGCCTCCTCAAACGTCAGGTCGCCGACGTTGGCCCTCACGCAATCCTCCAGCACCGTCACGTCCAGGAAATAGCCTTCCTTGGAGAAGCGTCGGATCCGCCGCATCAATGTTTCCCATCTCGAACTGAATGTCTCTTGCCCTACCGCACCGTTCTCGCTTCTGTTCTTGGTAAAAGCGGACACGTCGATGCCCTCTCCCGTCAGGACGTTGGGCAGTTCCTCTTCGGTGTGGATGGCCACCAGCGCGGCAATCAGCGCCCCAGTTGCCGTCCCGGTGATGATGCGCGGGAGCAGGCCACGCAGGAACAGGGCCTTGACCACGCCGAGATGGCATAAGCCGAATATCGCGCCGCCTTGCAAGAGCAGCGTGCTTCGTCCAAAGGCCTGCCTCGTGTCGTGTATAAAGTCAAGCTTCATCTGGTTTGTCAAGGCTGTTCCGTCTCCCTGCGAACTCGAGGCGAATGTCGTCGGCAACGCGCTGATGTCCTCCACCGACTCCGCCACCTGTGATATGTACTCCTCGATGAGGTATTTCGTGCCCGAGAACGATCGGTTGTAGAGCCTGGGGACGGTGATGTTGCCGAGATTTCGAACAAGGCCGGATCGGAGGAGGTTGACGAGCTGCTGGAAGTGGTTCTCTTCGCGAGCAATGGCAAGAGACTGCAGCCTCTCCGTGATGAGTCTCCAGTCATAATATTTGGACGTCGGGTTATTCCTCCTGGCTCATGGTCGCAAGCGCGTCATTCATCATCATCATCATCAGTCAGCCAGTTCCTCGACAGCAAAGAGAAAGCGCGCTCAGCCCCGAAAGCTTGAGCGTATTCAGCACTCACCAGAGATCTAGGCCGAGCAGATTGTCCAGGTGAAGGGAGGCCTCCTCCCAGTCTTCAAACGTCTCCGAGTTCCGCAGCAAGTCGAGCCACAGATCGACCGGGTGCGTGCTGGTATACCAGCCCACGAGCTTCTGCGCCGGCGTCAAAACAAGCGCCAAGGGCAAGTCCAAGTCCATGGTGTCGCACAGCTTAGGGCAAGAACAAAGAGGAGGAAGACAGATGAGGATAATACAGAGGAAGGGGGGGGGGGGGGGGGGACGGAAGAAACACGGGAAATCGTTGCTCAAAAAGCAGAAAAGAATAATATATATAGATAGGAAGTAGATACGGTAAAAGTAAAAAAAAAAAAAAAAAAAAAAAAAGTTAAAATGAAATAAAATAAGAAACACGAACCTTGGTCCAGAAGGCTGTCACGTCCGCGACCACCTTCCAGACAGCTAGGACGGCCCCCATGATGAGGTGGATGAGGATGACGGAATCACGGGCACACACCATGCGAAAAAGGAGTGACGCTATTATAGATCTGCCAGAGCGCCACACAGCGAATCCGGGTTCGCTCGACACAATATGGTCGCTTCCGTAGTTGTCGATTGTCTGGCTTCGGCCAATCATGCCCTGCGCTGCGACGAGCCGTCAGGAAAGCTAGCGCTGGCCTTGTTTGCATGTGGAAGGGAAGGGTGGAAGGGTGGAAGGACGCGGAGCAAGCATGTGATGATCGATTTAAGGACACGGAGGGCCGGATTGACCGCCCCGGCTTTGAGCGCCGTACGTGTGTCGCGTCTTGTTTCAATCAATCAGCCGGGCTACGCTACACTACTAGTACTATTTGACAATGATGTCGCGGCGGGTTAGGGTCGAGGAGAACGAGATGTAGCTCAAAAACACAGTGTCGTTCTTCGTCGTTGTCGTCGTTGTCTTTTTTCTTCTTTCTTCTTTCTTCTTTTTTTTTCTTCTTCTTCTTCTTCTTCTTCTTAAAAAAAAAACAAAACGCCCGAATGCATATATAAATGTTACAAAAGTACATGGTGGCCGCGTCTTGCCAAAAATTCTAAAATTTCCCTTACTCGTCGTCGTCGTCCACGACGTGTCGCCGTCTCGATCTGGAGGACGGCTCGGTCGCATCGACGTCGTCTCCCTCGGCGTCCTCGTCATCATCATCTGCTGTCCTCCGCTTCTTCTTGCGACGAGCTGGCCGTTCGTCCTCTTCATCATCTAGGAGCTCTTCGTCGTCGTCGTCGTCGTCGTCCTCCGCCTCGCTGCCCATGTCTTCCTCTTCGCTGCCAACCAAGAACCCATCGTCCATGTCATAGTCCTCGCGGCGTCTGACGCCCTGTGGCAGATCGTCGTCGGAGTCATACTCGGGACGACGTCTCTTGGGTTTGGTAGCTCCGGGTGCGCCTCTTTTTCGCCCGGACCCGTAGCCACGTCCGCTCTCCAAGTCTCCGATTGATAGACCTCCACGGGCCGACCGTCCCGGCCCGCCATCCAACTTCAGGGCCGCGTTCTCGCGCTTACGCTCCGCCTTGGTCCTCTCCTTCTCTGCCAGCTCGGCCTCCCTCTTCTGCAGCTCGGGATCTCTGGTAATGCGGATGATGTTCTCGCCCTCCCTTGCAAATTTGCTGGCCTGGGCCATTCGTTCTGCCAAGGCCGCCAGGGCGTCGTCCCCGACCGCCTTGTTGGGTCGCACGTTGAACTGCTCTGTCAAGTGTCCCACCGTCATGAGTAGGTTGCTGCTAAGCTCGGCCGCGGCCGCATAGTAGTGACCATCGTGAAGCTCGTTGTAGGGCTTGCCCGGGGCGGGTGCGAGGGCTTTCTTTTGAATCTCGTAGTGCTCGCCGCCGACTGAAATGGTCAATGAGCCATCGCTCCAGCGAAAGATGTTTGTATTGCTCTGAAGGTCTCCCGTGCTTTCGTCTTTGCGTATGCGTGCAACATGGATGTGACTGTCCGACTTTGCATTGGCAATGTCGAATTCGGTCGGGACGTAAGTGACCGCAACGTACTCCTCGGGCAGGAATTTGATGAATTTGGGAACGCGCATAACGCGAAGCTGGTGGCGCCATGTTAGCTCAACGCGCAAGTCTCGTGTGGTTGTGATGCATCATGAGGTGCGCGTACTGTTCCATCTTTGGGATTGGGAATCTGGTGACGATACGTCTGCGTGGCCATGACAATCCTGTCTCGCGTCTCGTGAGGTTCCCTATCATCGTCTTCGAGAGACCTTTGTCTCGCCTCGGCGTCTTCATCGAGGTCTGAAGTCAAATCGTCATCGTCGAGGATTTGCTCCTTCGAAGTGGTTGGCAGGTCATCATCAGCTTCGTCTCCGAAGAGATCATCACCATTTCCTTCGAGCTCGTCAAGAGGTTCTTCGGAGTCAGACATTGCGACGCTTATCTGTTTGACAATAAAATTAAATAAGATGAGATCGGCCGTTTGTTTGTTGATGCGCAACGAGATTAGATTCTTAGCGGTGCATCTGCAGGAGGTGCTCAAGTCCAGCCCCACTTCTTTTTTTCGCTCTCGTAATCCTCGCCGTCGCCAAACGATGACGGAACCTGCATCATGCGTATTGCGATCTAGAGTTTTATATACCATGTGATATATTATCCAGTAAAAGGGAATGCATACCGCGCATTGGAAAGAGAAGGGGGAAAGAAAGGATGAAATCGGCTCCCACCAAAATCCACAATTGAATTTCGCCATGGGGCACTTGGAGGCATCTCCATGCGTTATGCATTCTTCTGGAACCTCAATGCAACTTGGAGCAGCATGAAATGGGAGAAACACTACCCCGTCCTTTTCGACGTTGTCAGCACTCTGGTCCTATTGTGCTACATGCGGTGCGTTGTTTTAGAACATTCTCCAGACCTCCAGTACATCCCTCTGTTCAATTTGACCTTCGTTCTTCACCCCGTTTTGAAGCCTTCTTACTCTTCGTACGAGTGATCCTACGCCCAGCGATCCCGAAATCGGGCAAAGAACAATTTCTCATGTCACGAGAGGAAACAAGTCAGAGGCCCCCTTGCTTTCGGTAGGGTCAGAGAAAATATTGTTGCTTTCCGCCAGGGATGATACCAAAAAGCCGATTTCGCCTCTGGCGACCATGGCGCACGGAATCAATAATGGACGCCGGATACAAAGACGGAGGGTTTGGAGTAACCGAGTGAGCCAGACACCACAAGCTAGCTTACCTAGAACCATCATGGTTGCGTACACGAAGCCCTACAGTAGTCGAGTCTCTTTTACTCGTTTGTAAAGCAGCCGCCATGTCTGGCAAAACCTCACTTTCTTCGCCGACGGGAATACTGGCATGATTGTCTTCTGCGGACGATGTGATCACGTTGAGCTCATCTACATCAGCTGAATTTTGAATTGACCTGTGCCGCCAGTTGACGGAAGCGCCAGCTACTACTAAGTAGTAGTATGTAGGCAGCAAGAAAAGTCGAGGTTCCCGCGTAGCTCGCTTTTACCAACCAGCCCACCAGAATCAACGTGTGCACAAATAGTGACGTCCGCTCCGATTTTTCATGAAACGTTTGCAGATACAAGAGGTAAGCAGTGTGAGAAGACGACCGATTCGCCTTCGCAAGGGCTTGACATGAAAGACACATGTCAAAAGAGGGAACGCGATGAAACCAACAGCCACCGATAATGGCCGCATTCCGATCGACGGGGTGGTAGATATGCCTTCTTCCCTCAGATTTGTGATGGCCTGGGCCAAGTCTAGTCCAACAACGTACGTCCGTCATAGCAGCAGTCGTAAGAACAACGCCGAGTCTTGACTTCATCAGTCGACTGGTGCCGAGAACAGGAAACATCGTGCCTAAGCTGATGGAATTGAGCGAAGCTCCTGCGGCAAAGCACTGCAGGGGCGTGGCGTCAGTGAGTCTCATGAGAACGAATGAGAGTCCGATAGGTACACTAATGCCAGTGATGGCCACGGCCATGGCGAGGCAGACATTGACCTTGAGTGACTTCGGAGACGTCGACAAGCCACCTTTACGGTCTCAGCTATCTATCGGTCCACAGGAGACCCAAGAAGCAGTCGGCAGACGAGTCGATTGAACTGTGCCCCGCATGCCCTGAGTAAGAGGCCGAGACAACCAAGCTGAACTATGGCAGTCTCTCTCTATACTGTGTCGAGGAGAGCCCATTTCGACCCAGGTGGTTCCCCAAGCAATTCCCAGCAGTATTTGACCAATCAGACCACAGTAGAGAAACTGGTCGAGAACGAAGCCGACAGCATTGAGCAGTGGGAGAAGCGACGACAGCATCAAGCTGGCGGCGACATCGGGTTCGTGGTACCAGGGAAGAGACGTCAATGTTGGTTGTTTGGACATTCCCGATCGTAAGACATTGTTGGTGCGTGCAATGCTGCAGTTCGGAGATCTGCTGCAGTTCTGCTGCGGCCACTAAGTGGCAGTGACTGCTTCTACTGCTCCGGACCACCCAACCACGTCTCCTCAGGACCCCCCCCCCCCCCCCCACGTCCCCGCCACGCCACGCTGTCTCCAAACATTGCCCGCCTCCTTTTGATGCAGTCCTGGCTCCTTACATACATGTTGTAGCCTCGTCCCCGTCGTCGGCCTGTCCTTTTTTCGTCCTTCTTTTTCATCCCAGCTTCCTGCTCTCACCCCAGAAGAAGATTTTCTTGTTGTCCTGGACAGTTGGCATTCTCATTGTGCCCTCAACTTATCTCGCCGTTCCTTTCCAACATCCGGCACCGGGCGTCGTGTGCCCTTCGAATCTCTCGGCCTTTTCCATCCACCATGTCCAACCTCTTCTCTGGAATGTGAGTAGCCATCTCTCCTTTCATCTTCGAAGCTGGCTGTTCATGTTCTTGGAGCATCCTTGGTGGAATTTGAGTCACGTGTTGCGGGAGCGGTGAGATGATCATATGAGGGATGGAAGCCGTTCGGTGGCACGGCTACACGACAATAGCTTGCGCGTAGACTCTGAGCCAAATTGCTATCTGCGGACCATGACCACTCGTTCCTCGAATCGACGCCACAAGACACGACCGTCAACGGTGACCTTTCCTCGCCCAAACAAGGAGCAAAATTAGCACGAGCATGGACAGCTGTTCACCAACCTGCTTTCTTTCGAAAATCACGAGAATGACAGATGCTGGGTAGCGATGGGCCATTGAGATATTTCCACTTCATATTTTCACCCCATATTCTGGCTTCAGAATTTCCGGTGTTCTGCTGTCGAAACGCTCCTTTCTCGCTCGCAATTCCCAGTACAAATATGTGTAGAACAGAACGCACTGGCGTCTTGGAAACCTCGGAGGACGTTTGGCCAAGATGGAGACAAGACTATGAGCACAGGAAATGGACGAGGAAGCTAATTCGACGACTCTAGAAACGCTCGGCTGCGCGGCGGCTCAGCCAAGCCCTCCAACCAGAAAAGCCCATCTCCGTCGGCCGGTGTTCAACCAGCGCCCATAGACACGGCTTCTCCAGGAGGTCAGTCATCCACCACCGCTGCACCCCGGGTCCCTCCACTGGCAAACTCTCCGTCTCTCGCACAAACGATCGGTATGGACGAATCCAGTGGGGTCATGTCTGGCGGAGATGACATCAAAAAACACGGGCTGCCCCGGCCACTGCCAATGTGGCTGAATGCCAACTATGTCAAACACATCGTCAAGGGAAATTTCATGACGCTAAGTGCTCGGCCAAAGACGGTCGAGCAGGGAGAGTGGATTGCTCATCAAGGTATGCGACTCGTAGCGAGCAGCAGTGACGGGAAAGGTGGTGAATCGAGTCGTCTAACGAGTCGGATCAGTTGTTGAGCATTATCGAAATCTTTGGAACTTTGTGCGAGTTGTGCATGAGAAGGAGGATGATGGCACGAGCATCTGCAATGCCGCTACCTGCCCTCGCATGTCGGCTGGAGCGTAAGTTCTGCTGGAAGCACATTTGGGAAGCAGAATGCTAATGAAGTACATTAGACACCACTCCTTTACGTGGCTCAACAACAGAAGAGAGCCCGTGGAGCTACCTGCGTCCGAGTACATGACGTTGATGCAGCGCTGGATTTCGGGAAAGATTGACGACATGACCATCTTTCCTACGGACCCATCCGGCGTTTCATACGCCCTGAACCCTAGCATCAGCAATGCGCAATTGTCGCAGTTCACCAGCGCAGAAGAAGCTGATCATATTGGCAAACGGTCTGGCTTCCCGGAAAAGTTTGTCGACATTTGCCAAATGATTTTCCGCCAAATGTTTCGCGTGTATGCCCACCTATACTGGTCACACTTTACTGAACCATTTTACCATCTCAACTTGGAGAAGCAGTTGAACAGTTGTTTCTCGCATTTCCTGCTGACGGCCACTGCTCTTGATATGCTCAAACCTCAGGAGCTGGAGCCCATGCAGGCCCTCATTGATCTGTGGGCTGCCAACGGGACTTTCCCACCAGAGTCAAAGGCTTACGAGTACGCCAACCTGCGTGCCGGCGAACGATTGCTTCAGCTGTCTGGTGTGTCTCAGTAGCAGAGAGAATTGTCTCTTGGGCCAATTTGGGGGGTTGTGTCGATGTCATGTTGCTTTTTCTTTTTCTTTCTTTTTTCTTTTTTCTTTTTCTTTTTTAATTGGGCATTTCTTGGTGCAGCATCTGTGCTGTATGGCGAAACTGCATGGCTCTTGCGTGCATGGAACGGATGGACACTTTCTTTTTACAACGATTTCTCGGAATTCCTTCGCTACTCCGCTGCGGGCCAGAGGAGCTGCGAGATGAAATTCCGATTCTCGGCACGGTTGGGCACAAAAGACGAGAATGAAAAGATGACAGGAGAAAGCCAGAAGGAGCGTGTGGGATGTTGAACTCTGCACATCCCGGTCTGCACGCACAGAGATGGCAGATTCAATGCCGCAAAAGGTGGCCGCTTAGACCGGTAAACACGCCGTCTCTTGGATACGCGCTCTTTATCGACAACGAGTTTGGTGGGAATTTACCGACTGTCCTGTCCTTTCTGATCAGGCGCTTTTCTTTGTCACAATTTAGATGCCTGCCCGAAAAAAAAAATGACGGGTTTCCGGTCATTAAACTCACTGTAGTAGAAAAAACGAGGCAAAAACAAAAAGATATAAAATAAACCAAACATTAGACAAGACGTGTTTAGAGTCTGCGCCTGCCCAACTTGATAGCTTGAGCTGTATATGATCTAGGATATAGGGCAAGCACTTCTGGCAACGAGCAATCCAGACATATAATACAGTGTACCAGGATGGCATTCCCCCAAAAGCACATCGCACTTGGTTCCGTTTCAGCGTCTATCTAATAATGAGCAGACCTCAGGGCCACACAACGCCTTCCCATCTCCCCTCTAGATCCCCCCCCCCCCCCCCCCAAATAGCCACCGGAAGTTTCTCCCTTGCAGAACAGTTCCATCAAGAGCCAACCCCCAGACAGTGCCACTCCCAACGAGAAGAAGAAAAAGACATCTCAAATCGGCTCCTGGGGAAAACGTGTACACTCGCGGAGAGAGGGACGTGTTTTTTTTCTTCTTCTCAACGCTGGGTAACTTGGCTGTACGTTGTGGGTTGACGAGAATGCAAAAGAAAATTGAATTTTTTTTTCTTCTTGTTGTTTTTGTAGATGGATTGGGGGGGGGTTTTTTTTGTGTGTTTTGTGTAGGGTGGTTCTTGTGTTGTCGTTGTACTGGGAGTAGTACTGATACTTGTACACAGTAGGTAGTAAGTAAGGTGGGAGGTAGGTAATACTAAGTGGTAGGTACTGTAGGTACGCATGCGAGGTACGTGGATGAATCCGGATCAGGATCAAACGGCATGCTACGTTGCGAGGACGAACAAAACGGGTAGATGTCAGATCATCATAAACCGTTGTGATTTTCCAATGTGCACAATCCTCTCCTCTCTCGCTCTACCGCCTTCGTCTCCTCCTGCCCTTGGGAGCATTCCATGCCTACGCCTACCGTCGTGGTATCACGGCGTTCGCAGCTCCCCATGTCATGTTACGTTTTGATGATGCACGTCCACACGGGGAACGAACACGCCCAATCAATCGGCCAGCGGGCTTTTTATTTTCATTTTTTTTTATTTGGTTTTTTTTTTTAAAAAAAAAAAGAGAATGGACGGATGTGGATTTGGGTGTATTGGGAAAGAGAAGGGGGGGGGGGGGGGGGGGTCGTGTGTGTGTTTGTGTTGTGTGCGCCGTCTTCTGTGGAATGTCTTGTTTCTTTCTCGTTTCTGTGGCACCGTCATACAAGGGGGGAGGGGGGGGGGGGGGATATAGTACGTTAAGGTGAGAGGCGTGTTTTATTTCCATGTGTTTTGTGTGCTTTTTTTTTCTTTTCTTTGGGGGTGGAAAAGGAAACAAGGGGGGGAACTAGAAGAAAAAAAAAAGGGTGGGAGAGAGAGAACGGGGGGAAGGGGAAACACTCCGGATGGAATGGCCCTCGTCTGTTTTGCCGTCGTTTCTGTGGTAGCCGCGTTTGCGTGTGAGCGGTCGGGCGCTGTGTTTGTGTGTTCGCGGGGAGAAAGTAACGACGTCGGGGTTTTCTCGTTAGTGGGCGGAAAAGGTTCTCCTGGTTTTTGTTTTTCCTTTTGTTCGACTCGCCGTGTCGTTTTTGAGGGAGTGTGATTGTGGGAAATACAATGCCATTGGGTTGTGGACTCTAGATGGAAGACCCCCCCCCCCCCCCCCCACACACACCTCCCGGCCAAGATCGCGGGGGGACAGACCGACCCGTGACTTTCTTTTTCTTCTTCTTTTTTACTTTTCCAATCGCGCATTCACAGTGACGGATGGAACGCCATTATCATGGCAGAGGGCCCGAGTAGTGCATAGAGTGGACGCTATGTGGATGCCGTGTGGGTAGCTAGCTCTTGTTCCTTTCGCGAAATGCAGGGTGCGATCCAGCGCGACTCGACGACCACTTCCATCGCTCCATCTGCAAACCTCGCGCGCGCGGGAAAAGGACATCCGGTCACGGCCGAAGGAACCTTATCTGTGTGATTGGTTTAGTCCGGCTGGCTTGGAATCGCCAAGGTGGGACACTGGACCCAGGTTGATGATGGCTTGATATCGGAGAACCACTACAGCACCGCTTCTATGTATCATCATGTGCAGTGCCTCCTTTTTTTTTTCTTCTTCTTTTTCGCTTGGGCCATCTGTAACTGTCCTTGGGGTTCTATGACACACCATGGCACCACGGCGGAAACACGGTCCAACCAGCTCTCGACGCCAACATGTATCTCGTTGCATTCATTGAGTTTACCCATCTGGGTACCTACAGGCCACAGTACCTACAAGGTCACAGTACCTACAGGTCACAGTAGTTGTGTGTTGTGTTGTGTAGACGTCACATTCGTCCGAGACAAGCTGACGCTTGCCATCTCCAGAGAAACGGTTGATCTCGACGCTTGCCAAGGGGCCGGGCTAAATGCTCGAGTTTCGACAGGTTCTGTGTACAAAACCGGGCTGTCATGGCGGCGGCGAGAGGTGCGTGAGAGCATTGTGAAGCAGCCGAAAACTGCCACTTTACGGTGTGTTTGCAAGATAAAGATACGTAAATGAATGACAATGGTGATGATGACAATGATGATAGTAAGAGGAAGAATGAGGATGAGAATAGAATGATAATCACGCCGCTTCCGTAATCATACTAGGGCCGCAACCCTGGCTGAGGAACCAGATGACGGCCTGTCTGCCCACTCATAAGTCTTTGTCATGATGCTCCCGACTTCCAACAGCGTCGTCATGGAGGAGGGGGGGGGGGGGGGGTAGAGAACTTGGCCAAGAAGAGCACGCAGCGGCCTCTGCCACGGTCAACCGATCGTAAGGAAGGGGGGGGGGGGGGGGTCGATGCCTGACACGAAGAAGAAGAACGGCGCGCTCACAGTGGCCGTCGTGGACAGAGGCAAAACCGTTGTGGACAGAAGCAAAGGTTCAGGTCAGTTGGAAAGAGAAATAACACACCGACTGAACGTATGGCATATGCGGCAAGCTTGGCCGGCCATTATGCGGCCATGAGGGCACCTAGTGGAGCCTGCTGATATCGGCAAGGACAAATCTGGTTGGATCAGGGAGCTGCGTCGGCCAAACAAGAGGACGGCCCCCATTCGGAATCCATTTTGTCCCGACTTGGGGAGCAGGAGGGAGAACTACCGCCAGCCACCGATAATAGAGGCATGCCGCTACGACGGAGATTTTTTTTTTTTTTTTTCACGGCTTGGGGCCCCGAAGCGAGAATCGAGCTAGAAGCGCTTATTTAACTCAGGCCCGGTCCTTGGAGTGACTCGAGCGGAAAGAGGCTAAAACAATGAGGGACAAGGGCAATCAGTCGAGTCAGTCAGTCCATAGGCGGTGCAGGAGACAGAGTCGGCGAATAAAAAAAAAAAAAAAAAAATCAACCAGCGCCCAAGTGTCTGTTTGTAATACACAGCGACCAAAGCGGACCGACTGGATAGGCAAGTCGATGACTCAATGAGCCATGACCTGCCGAGAGACTAATCAGACCATCACGTCGCATTTTCTGGGAGGGGATATGCACTCTCTGGTCAGGTGGTGGTGTCGAGTCGAGGCTGTGGGCGACAACCTGACAGGTTGTTGGCCACTGTTGAGACATGCCGTGCCGCCAGGGTGCGGGTTCGAGTCCGCGGCCAGAGTCTTCCGTTTCTCGCCAGAGCGGGAAACGAGAGGAGGAAGAGGAGGAGGAGGAGGTCGGGAGGTCGGGAGGTCGGCATGTCCCCAGAATATTCTGTAGTATGTATTGTGTATTGTGGACGACTACTACTAGGCCGGGCGCGGGAAGGCCAGGCCGAATCAGGCAAAGCCCTTGCAAGCGCCTTCTCTTGCTTCAGGAAGCCAAAGCCGAGCACGAGTTATGTTTTTTTTTTTTTTTTGTATTTTTCTTCGACGCCGCTACGTCTTGACCGTCAACCTCAAGACGCTGCCTCTACCTCATCTTGATCAAAACAGATGTGCGCCATGCATGCCCAAGCCTCCCCCCTTGTCGAGTTGTCTGCCCTATCGACAGTCTGGATTGTGCTCTTGTGACAGCCATCAGCTTGCGCCAAGGGCCACGGCCACAGCCATGGGCTGAGCTAAAGACCGCGGTTTCCCAGCAGGAGCAAAGACCGACGCTATTCAGGCGCGAAAAGAGAACAGACGAGATCCTCTTCGGATGACCAAGCGCGACCTTGTGCCACGAAAGGAGCAAATAGGAGACGAGGTCGTCATGAAGCCCTTTTCTTTTCTTTTCTTTTTTTTGTTTTGAAAGGGGAAAAAGCCTGTCAGATCAGCTATGCCCATCACCAGGTCCAAGACCCCGTGAAATATGCACAAGTGATGGATGACCCGACCATGGGTGTGTGGCTCAGGTGAGATGAGCGCCGTATTAATATTTGATGTGGTCCGAAGTCCAAGATATCGTCATTTTTGGGTATGCGGCCATTTCTGCCCAACCTCCCTACCACCAACGAGCCAAGGAAAAAAAGAAAGAAAGAAAGGGGATCCAAAAAAACTCAACATCACTGGCTACTGGCCGCGACCGCCACCAGTCCGGAACCCTTGTGGGCTCGCGTTTCTGCCATACGCGGCTCGAGCCATCCTCCCAAGCACTTCTCGTCTAGCTGCCCATTGGACCGAGCTGCGAGCATAGTATGTTGCCTTGACAGATAACGGATTTTTTTTTTTTTTTTTTTTGCCTTTTCATAGGTGGACCTGAGCCTTTTGCCCCGAAACTACACGAACTGTGTTTTCGACTTGCCTTGGGGAGCCAGGGCTTAAACAAAAACATGCTCCGTAGTGCCATAGGTGTCTCGCTACTACTAGTAGTACTTAAATTGCGCGCATAGAATAGCAGCGCGCCATGTTCATGTACCTCCGTGTACCGCAGAGATCGAATCGAAGGCTGAGCCCAATCGAAAAAAAGGTCGGCCATCTGTACAAGCTGCATAACACACTCAGATGAACAAGCCAAGCCAGTAAGCCGCATGCATGATTGCAGGCCTGGTATTGGACAAGTACCCAGGTAGGTGAGTGAGGCGGGCAGATACATCATTTGATCCCGCGATTGCATCTAGATAAAGAGCCGTGACGGCATCCACGAACTGAACGCCGAGTAAAACGCAGCCAGCGTCTCTCTCTAGGGGGGCCCGACACCCAGGTACCTTGCTAGTACCTACTACTACTACTACTACTAGTAGTAGTAGTATGATGTTAGTACTGGTAGGCAGGCAATGGTGCTTGATAGAAGGCACCGCCATTTTGCCCGTCTCTCTTTTCTTTGCCACCACCACATTGCTCTTCCGAACCGGGTATCAGGCCCAAAAAAAATTGTGTGATTGGGCACAGTCACAATCTGCTTGTAGAACTCGGATGTATGACTGAGCTGCATCGAATGTTGGAAGAGGCATGGTCTGCGGATTGTACCGGTTGAGTTGGTACAATGCTTGATGGTCATAGCATCGTGCTTTATCATGGATTCCTGCTTCCGGTTTCCATGGCACAGCTGGGCAGCATAGCAGCAGCCGAGGTGGTAGAAGCCTCACCCATCACTCATCCAGATGAACACTGCTGGTATCGGAATGGCTGCCCAAGCCCAGAACGTATGGTTTGCCGGCGAGGCTTCGTCGGGCGCGCCCTGGACGCGAGCACTGTTCTTTGGTTCCTGTGCATGAGCGGATTCGAGGTGGACAGCCGGCGGCCAAGGTGTGGTGAACAGATCCGTCTGGGCTGAGTACAGGGCGGCGGCCTGACGTGAGTTACTCCGTCGTTGATTCCCGTTGACCATGATGCACGCGTCCCCGTCGAGCGCGGGGACCGACCGGCCTATGAAGACGTGCAGTCAGGTGGAAGTACGAGCGGAACCATGTCCATGTTGACCTGCCGAAAGTACCCAGGGGGTTCATTCGAGGCAAATGCAGGCGGAGAGGGCACATGACGGTACCTCTTTCGGGTTGCTCTTGCCCTTTCCAAACCAACATGTGCACGCACACCTTCACCTTCCCTTCTTCCCTTCACCTCCCCCTTCACCTTCCTCAAGCCCAAAACCAAGCTCCGATGTGAGCGCCTGAGCGCTGAGGCATCTCTCTTGTTACCGCCTGTTACCGCTTGTTACCGCTCTGGCTGGCTGGTGCGGCTTGCCCTCTGGTCTTTGGTGTTGTTGTTTGTAGCAGTCGCGCCATACGAAGAAGAGGCTAGGCTAGTAGTAGGTGTCTACTATGTATGGGAGCCATTCCGGCCCACACTCCCAAAGTCGCGCTTGCCTGCTCCTGCCTCTTGCCTGCTCTGGCCTGCGCTTGCCCACACCCCCCCCCCCCCCTCCTTCTCTCTCTCTCTCTCTCTTCCCCCATCTCTGAATCCTGTTTTGTCCTCCATACAAAAAAAAATATTAGCGCTAGATATGTCCCCCATGCCATCATGTAAGTGGATAAAGTTAGGGTAGTAGGAGGTAGGTATCGACTCTAGAGTACATAACCTATCTGGCTCCTCCCCTCCCACATTTTGATGTATGTAGCGCTGCTGCAGATAAATCCATCGTCGCGGCAAGGCCTTATTCTTCTACGTGCCTTCTCTTCTTCTACGTGTCTTCTCTTTTACTACGTGCCCCCTCTCCTGCTCGGCTTCACACAACGACCACCCTCTTCTTATTTTGCGGCTCCTTCACCAGTTGCCTTTTCTATATTTTGTAATTCGGGGATTACTTTTTCTTTTTTGCTGCACGGGCAGCACATCTCCGCGAATGTGTTCTTAGATGCCCTGCATAAACACAGCCTCCTAAATTCTCGGAATTGTCCATACTGTTCCAGTTGTGTAAGTCACGAACTGACACACTACGTTTACTTTTATTTCTTGTTATTACTCTGCACTTGTACGGGTCTCTCGTCTTCCCCCATCCCCTTTCCTTCGCAACTCTATATGAAATCCGTGACTTTCATTTCCTCGAAAAAAAGAACGAAGGAAAGAAAGAAAAAGTCTTGAACAAACTTCTGGCCCTCAAGCCACCTGCGACCAAAGTCTGGCTGGGAATTTGTATTCGGGCGTTTTTTTCGCCAGGGTTGTCAATTGCCTCACTGCTTCAGCCACACATGTCCTCAAAACGTCAATCAATCTGAATTTGTTTTTTTTTTCTTCAAAAAAAAAAAAAAGTTTGTTCCCTTATACTTGCTCGAAACTTGCTCGAAATTTATACGATTCTTTATTGTCCCGAATCTTCCTCATCCACAGCACTTACATCATTTACATTTGCGTGTTCATCCTGCATCTCAACCTCTTCTCATTGCCTGCTCCAAGTATGACCGCGAGGGCATTGACTAATCAAAAACTATAGCTATCTGACCCAATCAGTCATTTTCCCACAAGTTCTCGAAGCAGTGCATCGGATATTGGTGGACTGTGTTGCGCATCGAAACTCGCCATTTTCCTGCAACCGTCGTCGTTCTGTCAAAGCACGCAGCCACAAGTGCTTCGCCAGTTGCCATGGCCTCACAGTTTCCCCTACAGCCATTCTACAGATCGACGCCACTGACCGTCGACACTCATCACGCTCGGCAGAAGTTCTTCGAGGAAGAGGATAAGAACTGTATGCTGGACGATAGTTGCATCGATCGCAGCGCGGCTGACTCCGGACTTGAGCTTTCTCCGCGAATGGCGAGTAGTCGGAGGGAGTCGTTCGCCGTGGGTAGCGCTCTCTTTTCACCAAAGACCGAAGAATGGCAACCCGTGGATATGCAGTCCGTGCCGTCGAATCCATTCGCAACCCAAAATAGCGGGAATAACGGCAACAGCCACAATCCTTTCATGCGACTAGACCCGGCCCAAGGTCACATCTTCTCCCCGCAGGAAACTCACTGTTGGGACCTGAGCAGTGGTTCTGGTGGCGCCCAGCTGCAACAATTCAGCCAGGCCCCAGGCGCCTTTGATGCCGGGACCACCCTGTTCCCTGGTCCAGTGCCGAATCCCTTCAGCAACGTAGGTACCATGTTTGCATCCCTGACGACTGATGATCAATCAATCCCTGCATCGCCGCAGAAGGAGTGGATGGTCTCCTCTCAAGCCCTGGGGAAAAAGATGCAACTAGGTGGTAGTCCAATGATTCGATCTCATAATGATCTTCGAAGGGGCGATGGCATCAGGAAGAAGAATGCCCGGTTCGATATTCCCGCGGAACGCAACTTGAGTAACATTGACTCCCTGATCGCCCAGTCGACGGATGACCAGGAGATCAAGGAGTTGAAGCAGCAGAAGCGTCTGCTACGAAACCGCCAAGCAGCGTAAGTTGCACAATCATTTGATATACCCACATATGTGCTCAAAATCGCTCAGTGGTGACTGACATGGCCTGAGAAAGCCTTGACTCGAGGCAACGGAAGAAGCAACACACCGAGCGCTTGGAGGATGAAAAAAAGCAGTACACAGCCGTCATTACGGATTTGGAAGAGGAAATAGCAGCCTTGAAGGACAGCTTGGACAAGATTGTGCAAGAGAAGAATACCATGATGGGCTACATTGAAAGGATGACGCTGGAGAAAGACGAAATGATCCGCATTCACACTCTCGAGACCGGAGAGCTGCGCAAGAAAGTCAACGTGTTGACAGACCACGTCCAGCGATTGGAGAGCCAGACCATGTCGAACAACGCATCGGGGGTGTTGGAGGACTTCTCCGAAACGTACGACGGCATGGAAGGAATTGGAATGCCAGGTGGTTGGGACGACGCAAACTTCCTCGCCGACTATTCTTCGGGCCAACGCCAGCAAGTCGGACCACAGATGCCTGTGATGCAGGCGAAGAAGAACGAAGTGCTCGCACCTTCAGAAAATGAAAAGAGTACATCGCAAGGAGGCTTGCTCTTCATGCTCTTTCTCGTCGGCGCATTCGTCTTGTCCAGTCACTCGGCGCCAGTCATTCCGCGCGTGGACGAGGAGATTCGGACTGCCTCGGCCACGCTTCTGGATAGTGTTTTGAAAGACGCGGGAATCAACATGCGGACGGCCACCATGCACTCTGTTGCGCCTCAACCCTCTGGATCGAGCTTGATCCAATCTCCTCCGGTGGCTGGCACGGGCATGAATGATGTCAACATGGACAGCGCCGCGCCGTCAATGCTTGAAGAGCTTGGCGACTCGTTGACGCAACCTACCCAGGAGCAAATCAATGAGCATATCTTTTCGCTCTCGGCATCAGAGTATGAAGGTGTCAGCAATCAGGAGTTTGTGCAAAACGCTCCGCAAAGAAGCACGAGCCAAGGCCGCAAGAACCTGGCCGATGCTCTCGCAGCAATACGCGTGGCCAACAGACAAGGTGGCGCTGCCGAAGTGTACACACGGTCACTTCTATGGGAGCAGATTCCCAAGGAGGTGGTGCAACACTTTGCAAAAATGGTTACCGAGAGCAAAAGAATGGCGCAGAAAAAGCAACAATGCGATGCATTGTGATGATGATTTTTATGATGATGACGATGTGAAAACGATACAAATGAGTTGTCCCCCCCCCCCTTCACCCCCCCTTGCTTTTGCTCTTTTCTTTTTTCCTAATTGTTCCCCCCCTTTGCTTTTACCTTTTCTTCTTCTTCTTCTTCTTCTTCTTTCTCTTATTATTTCCTCTCTTACTTTTACTCTTTTTCTTTTTTTTTCTTTTCTTTTCTTTTTCCTAATTACCCCCCCCTCCTTTTACTCTTTTTTTTAGTCTTATTTTTTCTAACTATTTCCACCCTTTCCCCCTCTTTTCTTTGCTTTTTCTTTTACTTTTTTTTTTTTACTTAACAACTTTTGCATTATCACTTGATTTCCCCCCTCCCTTTTTTTTTCCCTTTTTTCCTTTTTACCTTTTCTTCTTTTCTTTGATCGTTTTGTGTCCGCAGTTTAACACAGTCATGTGTGTTACACTTGCATGTCACCCATTGCGCAACATATGACGGCCAATCAGACCAATATGCTCACGCAACAGAAGTGTTCGACTTTTCTTCTTCTTTTTCTTCTTTCTTTTTCTCTTTCTTTCGTTGTTCATTTTCATTTTCAGTTTTGTCTCCATAAGTCTCTAAGCTATTGATGACTTGTGGATTGTATATGAAAAAAAAGACGCTTTAATTCAAACGAGCAGATGCTCATCTATATTTTCATTCGACTGTTTAAGCGAGCGAGCGAGCACTGATCTGATTAACATGTTTGGTCTGCTATCTGCAATTCGTTTTTGTTTTTGTTTTTCTTTTCCGAGGCGGCTGGAAGAGTGGGAATTGGGAAAGGCTGCATGGAAAGCTGGCGAGACCAATGAGAAGACGCCGATACGTTGGGCACGAATGGCAGGTTCTTGACTCGTTGTTTTCTTCTCCTCTTGTCTTTAGTGTTCGCCTTACTGGGGTTCTCTTGGCTGCTCTCGGCGAGGTGATTGGAGATGTTCCCCTTTCCCCGTTGTTACTTACGACATGATGACATCCCGGACTGTCTACACCAGTCCGCATAACGACAGATACTAGCTACGAGTACAAAGACGATATCACAGGCTGGTTTTCTCCGCCGTGCTCAGGCGAACGGGGAAGAAGGCCGAGTCCGGAAGGAAGGGCTCCTGGTCCCTTGCATATGTTGAATGGTGACGCGCAGCGGTGACGTCCCGGGTCCCCAAGGTAACGTACTCTGCAGGCCAAGGCAATGGCTGCCGGGTGAATAGTATTAATAGCGCGGCGTGCATCCATTTCACGGCAGCATGACGCGGGAATGAGCTCGTAGAACGTAGAACTGACTGCAGGGGGGGGGGGGGTTGATGTAGGATATGTGTACTGCCAGATATGTGTACTGCCAATGGCTGCACACATGGATGGATGCATGTCATGGGATCCCAGCCAAAGGGACCGTTTGCGTCGACAAGACGACATGGACAGGGGAAAAGTCTCCATCTCCACGGTACTACGTATGTGCGTGTGTGTGTGTGTGCGTGCGTGCGTGTGTGTGCGTGCGTGTGTATGTGTGTGTGTGTTGTGTGTGTGTGTGTTGTGTGTGTGTGTGTGGAGTGTAGACTGTAGAGCACGCATATACATGTCATGTACCTGCATTGCCAAAGTCGCGGTGTGACGAGAGAGAGAAAAAAAAAACCAAAAATGTCAAGGTTTTTTTTTTCCCCCGTCATCATCCCCATCCATTCGTTGTCTTCTTTTTTTTTTCCCCCATCGTCTTTTCCTTAGGTCATGTCCATGTCCATGTCGTCTTTTTAACCTTTTTACCCTTTTTTACTCACTAGCTTGGCGTGTCTGATTCCGGAGCGGTGGGGGGGGATGTGTTTTTTCTTCTTCTCTTTGATATTTAAATATAAGTATACTTGCTTACTCATATACACATACACATATATATGTGTTATTCCTTCATCTCCACATCACGCATTCGTCCCTCTATTCATCTTCTTTTCTTTTCGTGAAGGTTGATTCCCCCCCCCCCCCACCGACGCTGGTAGTAGTTTTCGTGCGCTACGCGGCTGGGGGCCGAACGGCGGGGAGGAAGAGGGATGGAGTGGAAGGGGAGGGGAATCGGGAGAGGATTGCCGGCGGTTCCTACTGTGTATTGTGTATTGTGTGCTTGTGTGCTGTGTACTAGAGTAGTAGGTAGGGGTGTGAATGAATCCTTGGCGTTGGTAACTTTACTTTACTTTACTTTACTTGCGTTGCGTTGTGTGGCGGGCGTTTTCTCCCACTTCATTTTTTTTTATTATTTCAGGTTTTTTTTCCCAGCTTGACAGACAGAGTCCGACTCACTGAATTTGCGTTACGTGCATTTTTTTCCGGGGTGCATGCTTGCATGGGGTAGATGCTGTGTGTGTGTGTTTTTTTTTTTTTTTTATGCTGTTGGGTGTCCCGTCCCCATTTTCCATTTTCCACGCGCTCTTCGACTCCCATTTTCCCCATTCATTCATTGCACAGATACGAATAACATGCGTATGTCGTCTCTGTTTGCTGCTATATACTACTACGTATACTACGTAGTAACAAGTACCAACTTCTACTCAACACCAACCAACCAACCAACCAACCAACCAACCACCCACTCCCCCCATCATCACTTCTTCTTCTTCTTGCCCTGCTGCTGCTCAGGGTCATACTTGTCCTTCCATATCCTATGTCACCGCGCGCGCACGTACACAGAAAAAAAACCCGGTTAGCGCGCCCCCTGCCATTCTCCGACAAGGCAAACGAACCGAGGTGATGCATTATCGGGGAGAAAAGAAAGAAAGAAAGAAACATACCAGGAGTTGCCCATGGTCTTGTGTCCGGCTTTTTCGGCCAACCGATAGTATCGCGCGGCGGTGAACTATATGCGCGCAAGAAAAAAAGAAAAGAAAAAAAAAGAACTTAGCCCGTTGTGCAAGTGATTGTGTGTGTGTCCCGGGGGGGGTCTTCCGGTTGCAGTATGTAGCACCATGCATAATGCATGCATGTGCCTGTAGAAGCCGGGGCCTAGCAACGCGAGAGAATTTCAAAACAGACCAGGAAAAGCCTTTGGTGCCCAATGTGGTCATCCGTCTCGCATTGGGCAGCGAGGTCATGACGAATGATAATGCCTCAGTGTGAAGAGCCACGACCTGAAGTTGGCCTCACCCCTCACCCCCCCCCCCCCTCCTCCTCCCTTCCTTTCCCAAACCTTGGACATTGTGCGCACGCACGTGCTTCCAAGAACATGGCCGCCACGAGAACAGAACAGGATCCAAGGGGGGGGGGGGAAGCAAAAAGCAAAAAAAAAAAAAGCAAGAAAGTGGTGGGGAAGGCTTCAGCTCACCTTGTCCTTCTTTCCTCCGAATCCAGTTTCGTAACACCACGCTGCATCGTTCATGGCATCTTGAGCACCGGACAGGGCTTTTGTCAGTAACTTTGACTTCTCATCATGTTCTTTGCATATTTCAATGAAGGGATGGCCTCACCGGTGTCTCCGAGGTTTGCCGCCGTCTCATAGTACTATACATAACAACGTCAGTCTTTGCTTTTGCTCTCGAGGAAAAAAAAAAAAAACAAAATCTCGCACTAGAGAAAAAAAAGAGAAAAAGAAAAAAAAAAGTGTACTGACCTGTCTCGCTGCGAACGGGTCTTGCTCGATGCCCCAGCCGTGTCGGAAGCAGTTGGCGAGCTCATAGATGGCCATGACCAGCTCGCCCTTGGCGGCACCGCCCTTCGTCATGCCCGCCTGGAGAGCCAGCTCCTCGACGGCTGCGGAATTCGACGCTGCGGCGGTGAGATATTTGACCGCGTTGGGAAGGTCAGGTTCGCAGCCCCATCCGTGTCTGTGAAGGACAAAGGGGTAAGAAGAGGAAGAAGACGACGCATCATTAGCACTCGTCCTGCTCGGCGCTTTGCCCCTTTGCAAAGACGGAGAGAGATGGAGAGAGAGAGGGGAGGAGGGGTTGGCTGTCTTGGCCTAGGATGCATACCTCAGCGCAAGACCGTACAAGACTTGACTCAGTGGGTTGTTGGCACCTTCGGGGTCAGCCAACCGTCCAAACATGGCGGTGGATGGTTCCAGGTTGCCCTCTTCGTGCAGACGGATCGCCTCCTGGATGTCCTCGTCTATCGCCTTGGATGAGACACGCGCCGGGCTGGCACTTCTCGGCCGGCCGTCGTCCAGGCTCATCTGTGACACGCCATCGGGCAGACCAGGGGTGCCGACAGGAGAGTTCCAGACCAGGCTCTGTCCCGCCAGCATGGTTGCCCTCTTCTCCCACTGCGACTGATCACTGGGGTCCGCCGACGTCGTGATCTCGGGCAGGTTCTGCGGCACGTGCTCGGACGACACTGGCGAGCGCCTGAGGTGCAAGCGCTCCGAGAGTCGTCGTTTGGGAGAGTGACCGTTCTGAGATGAGAGCGAGCCGCTTCGGTGGAACACGTCGAGACTTCGTCGCGGTGAGCGGACCGACGGATTGGGCGACAGGAGGCTCTGGTTCCCGCCGCCGTCGGGCGGTTGGATGATTTCCTGAGACGTCGTGTCTGTTCGTATGAACCTGAACTCGGCGCCGTCCACTTCGCGCAAAGGTCCCTCCCGTCTTGGCACTGCATCGCCGGGCTGCTCGTCCTTCTTCTTAAGCAAGTCGCGAAACCCCATGGCGATGATTGTCTGTCTGGGCCAAGCACTTTGTTTATTTTCTGCCCCCCCTCCTTCTTTTGATATGACCGCACGCGCGCGCGCGCGAGAGAGAGAGAATGTGTGTGTGAGAGAGAGAACAAGGCAGCGCAACGGAACGTCGTGGGAATTCCTTTCCCTTTTCCTCCTCTCTCTTCTTTTTTATTTGCTTTGGCACAGCCTCGTGTGTATGCGTGTAGCGTGTATGATGCGAGACGCAGATGAGTGGACCTCCGGCCTTTGAGAGAACAAAAGCGATGCGGCCAGCCGACCCAACCTGTAACACGCAACGAGTGATGTTCTTCTCACCAACAAAGGGGGGGCTGAGCTGTGGCGATGATTTGGAGTTGGTGGTGGGGGCGGGGGGGGGGGTCCGTTTAATACTATCATTTTAATATTATCATGCGCCGCCCGCCCGCCCCAACCTGGAAGTACTACTAGTAGTAGTACTATGTCGGAAGGAACCCAACTTGTGGCTGGGGAGTTCTGTTCGCAGCTTCCACAAAATACAAAATGTAAAACGGCATTCTTCAGCCACTGCAGCCACAACAGTGACAACTGCATATGAAATTAAGTCTTGATAGCAAAAAAAGAAGGAAAAAAGAAGGAAAAAAGAAGGAAAAAGGAAGGAAAAAGAAAGGGAAAAGGAAGGGAAAAGGCAGGAAAAAAGGCAGGAAAAAAGGCAGGAAAAAAGGCAGGAAAAAAGGAAGGAAAAAAGGAAGGAAAAAAGGAAGGAAAAAAGGAAGGAAAAAAGGAAGGAAAAAAGAAGGAAAAAAGAAGGGGATAAGAAGGGGGAAAGAATCTGCATCTAGGATTTCCCTCCAACGCCTCATTTCAATATAGACAGCAAATATAGGTCACACGTCTTGAAGCACAGATAGAATCACGCCATCATCACAAAATACACATGCCATCTTTGTTTTTCAATTTCAATACTGCTCATATGTTCTATGTCTCAAAGTCTATGTAATCATTTCCTAGAACATGCCGGCTTTGCTATGCAACATCTTCCCCGCTCAGTCATTCATTTGATTTTCCCCATCGTCGACACTTCCAACGCCTTCGCGAGGAGGGGGGGGGGCCTATCAAGAAACTTACGATGGGCAGCACAGAGTTGATATTTTATTTTTTTTCTTCTTCTTCATAATCATCTTCTTCTTGCTGTTCCTCTTCCTCTTCTTCTTCTTCTTCTTCTTCTTCCATCGCGGTTTTTCAGAGCGGAATAAAGTCCTTTGGATGCTCAAAGTCAGAGTCGTCCGACTCGGCTTCGATATACTCGGCCATCTCGTCCGAGTCCACGTCATCAGAGTCAATGGGCTCATCGTCGCTCGAGACATCTTCATCCGTGGCATCATCTGCTTTGGCCGCCACCTGATGCCGCAAGAAGCTTGCTCTTTCACGGTGGAGGAGTTTACATCCCTTGGTCTTGCAGGTCCCGGTGTTGCTAAAGTTTGGGCACTCGTAGACATGGCGCTCAGCACAATCTGCTCCTCGTTCACAGAAGCCATAGAAGCCAAACGCCTCGCAAACCAACGCACTAGGGGCAGCTTTGGAGTGGGTGTATGGACAGTCAGGGTTGGTGCAGTGACCCCTTGCATAGTGCAAGCAGTCGGGCATGCGTTCAGGGGTGCTTTCGTGGGAAAGGTCGCAGGACTCGCCGTTGGGGCACTTGCCGTCCTTGAGGAAGTCTCTGCAGATGGCCACCTTTGTCGGATCGTGCTGGTATCGACAAGACGGGCCTTTCGGGCAGGAACCTATACGCGAGTTCGTCAGTACCCAAGTTGTGCAACATACCGGGCTTTCATCTCTGGATTCGGAAGAGTGCCTGTCCGATTCGTTTGGGGAAAATGTTTTTTTTTTGATCAATGTATTACCGGTCGTTGAAAATATTTTGCAGGGTTGCAACACTTTTTTGAGGTTTCCGGAGCGGCTGCGAATGGTTAGCCTGACGGTCGCCACTGGCTCGGCCACATACCGTTGTGTTTGGACGATTCTATTTGCCACGAGATTGCCCGTCTTAGTCCGGTGAAACCTGACGCCGGCGACTACAGCCGTCTTAGGTGTGGTCGCATATCCATCGTCTGAATCCAAGAGGAACACTGTTGCGTCAGTGATTTGACACGCGGGACATGTACAGCATACGACCTTAACCTGAGGCGTCTTACCGGGAGATTTGATGAGTTTCTTGCCGCCATCAACGACGAGAAAGCGTATGCCCCCAATCACGACGTTATTTCTGCCTCTCGTCGCATTCGAGCTATCAGTAGCCGCATCGGCAACTTCAGCGTGATTGCGCATGTAGTCGTTGAAGCGTGATTTCTCGTGATTTTTGCGATCCCTCAGCTTCTTTTGCCTAGTCTCTTCTATAGCCTTGACTCGGGATTGCGTTTCTTTTTCGTAAACGTTGGCGTTGATCAGCTGTCGGTGACGATCATTTCTGGACACCCAACCCGAGTTGCCGACCATTGAACCTGGGCTTGATGTGTTCGCATCGCAAGCTTGTCCTGCTTGGTTCAGATGGAGAGTCCGATGGCGGTGGTTGACTGTCGGTGGTCTACCGATCCTGTACGAGGCACCAACATACGTGCCACGTCCGCGATAGGCATTGGCCCCTTTACTGTAGTCAGCACCGTAGGTTACGGTAGCATCCTGTCGCGTCTGAGAGCGTCTGGGAGGAACGAACGTCGATTGCCAGTGAGTTGATAATTTGGCACAGCTCCGGCCTGTACGCTCTTGTGTCTGTTGATTTGACCTAGGGGCAGTCAGCAACGCGTCGAGTGGCCGAACTGCTCGTGTTTTGTCAATACCTGCAAGTTGCCCGATTCGAGCCAAAAGATCTTTTTCTTCTTTCGACATGGCTACGGAGAACAGAAGCGATGAGCGGTCAGTGACTGCAGTATTGGAACTTGGTTGACGGGAGAGAAGAGAGAGAAAAAATGGGGGGGGGGCAGTAGGTGGAACAATCTGCGCGTCAAGGGATAGTAGTTGAAAAGATAAACAAGGGAAAAAATGTGCGAAAGAAAAGTAGTAGGCAGTTGGCAGGATGGGGAGGATGAAGGAGATGACGGCATGGGTGGTGGGGGGGGGGGTTCTGGTTGAATTTGCGCTGCCTGCCGCTGCAGAAATTAGTCAGCTAGTCATTCGGTAAGGCACGACAGAACTCCATGATTTCAGCCTATTTGGAGCAGCCAACCAGCGAACGCCCAGCTTAACTTGCAGACGACTGACGAGACTGTCCCATGCCGTCGCATTGCGACATGAAACGCATATTTCCAAACGAGAACAGCGTCTAACTTGTCCAGCCACGAACAATTTACTCCGACACTGGCCCACCCACAGGTTCTCGTCAATCTTTGGATCTGGCACGGGATCCCAATCTGCCGTCTCGGCTACCAAGAAAACGAATCTGTTGTTCGCAGACATGACTTCCTGGGATTTACTGGACGAAAAGGGCGAATCTGAGCTTCACAAAGCCCGGCTCCTCAACGTCGAGGAGAAGCCCTTCAAACGCATTACCAAGCGCCTCCCCGTCATCTCCTCTGCCGTGTCTTCAGCAACGAAACACGCCGCCTCGAACCAAAACGGCGGCGACGGCAGCGGCGCCCGAGCCGGCCAGGATACCTTGAAAGAAGACCTCACTCTGGACTTTGCCGCCTTCGACAGCAGCATCACGCGCCTCCAGTTCCTCCACGACGCCAACCAGCGCGAACGCGAGCGGTATGCCGCTGACCAGCAGCGCATCCTGGCAGAATGCCAAGCCGTCCGGGCCAGCAACGCACAACTGCGAGAACAGCTCGACGGCGCGCGGGCGATGCTCGCTCAGAGGAAGAAGTTTGACGAGCTCGCCGAGAAGATCACATCTAACAGGCTGCTGCGGCCGCGGGAGGACCAGCTGGTTAACCTGTCCAAGCTTGAGGAAGAGTGCAGGGAGCTGGAGCGCGAGAGCGAAACCTACATGGAGACGTGGAAGGAGCGCCGAGAACAGTTCAACAGGATCATGGACGAGGGCATGATGCTGAGGCGGCAGATTCGCGACGAGAAGGAGGAGGTCGACCGACGAGAGGGTATGAATGAGGAGGGAGAGGACGAGGCGGACGGCGAGAGAGAGGGCACTACGCCAAGACCAGACCCCAGCGGGAATGCCACGCCGCGGCCGGACGGTGACGCGCCGACGAAACCTGAAAATGAGGAGGGAGAAAACGAAGTCGAGGCTGCGAATTCTGCGCCGTCGGTTTCGGGAAGGACGCCCAAGGATGAGGGGACACCTGCGCCCGAGAGGGGGACCAAGTCTGCGACGACGTCGGCTGAAGCTGAACCGGCGGCGTCTTCCATACCGCGGGCCGCTTCGCAGTTTCTGCAGGTTCAAGTCCCGGGCATTGCAACGCCTTCACGCCAAAGTGATGCAGGCACAGCAGACGTTGACATGGAAGACCAAGACGAGTCACGGAGGACAGCGCCAGTAAACGATAGCGATGAAGGCATGGAAGTTGATGAGTAGGGAGATCAGCGTTTGGCCGACAACAACAAAAGCTCATCTGTTAGAGCCAGCCTTTTTTTTTTCTTTTTTCTTTTTCTTTCTTTTCCTTTTCTTTTCTCAGAAAACAAATGGCATGTACTGGTTGTTATGGGAAGCCACCATCACCTCCACCCATCCATCCATTTTCCCATCCTCTAGTCATAGACATGCAGCCTCATCCTTGATCACAATCCAGCATACCACCACAGTCGTGTTGGAACATCACCCAACATCTCTTCCCAATAAACCAAGCAGTCATCAGTGTCAACTTTTCTTTACCGCTTCAAATGCATAACACTCAAAAAAAGAAAATCAAGACGACGCCTTGGCCTCCCCCAAGACCTTCTTCGCATTCTCGAGCCCATCCGCCCCGCCAGCCTCTTCAGCCAGCGCAATCTGGTCCTCCAACTTGACCACTGCATCTTCAAGCCTCTTTTTCAACGGGCCGAAAACGGCCTTCGTCTGCTCAATCGCCGTTTTCTGCAAAAAAAAAAAAAAAAAACACGTATCTCCGAGTTAGAAACATGGAGCCGTCTCGCAACACGACGCAGTTAAAATATGAGAAGAAAAGGATGCAGATTCGCCAGGGAACAGCTATTTATTTGAAAAAGAAAGAAAAAAAAAACACATACACTCTGCTTCAGCATAAACTCGGCGTTGCCGTCGTCGTCGGCGCCGCCATTCCTGATGCTCTCTTCCTGCTTGACCACCTGCGCTTCCTGTTCGACTAGTTCGTCGTGGTACGAGGCCTGTTCCTTGAGGAGGCGCGAGACGGAGCTGGTCGCGATGGCGAGTTGCGAAGGGGGAGGCATCTTTGCGAACGGGTGCCAGAGACTGTGGGCAGATACACTCAAGCTGGGTTTGAGGGTTTTGGCGAACTGAAGGGGCGTAGTGGCGGCCGCGTGGGAAGGAGGAGACGTGGGGTTGTTGCATGTCGGATTGTCTGCGTGGCGGGGCTGCACCTACCACTGTACATAGTACATAGTACATAGTAGTACGTACACAGGCACATGCGGTCACGGGTTGTGGCCCAAGGTTCAAGTATCGAACTTGGCTCGCAACAACTCGAAGACAAGGCAAGACAAGAGTTCTCCCTCGTCGACATGGAGCGCCGCATGGCATGAATCAACGTTGAATCAACGTCTTTCTTCATCATCTTCTTTCTCGGCAATACCGGCCGCCAGATCAGGCAATTTATTGCTTACTGCATACTAGTAGGCAAGTGGTATCCAACACATGTCTGGACGGCATGGTCGCTCGCTCGCAATGGCCAAATCAGCAGACTTGAGCAATTCTGTAATTCATTCAACCGGTAAAGCTATCTAGATAGAATCATTCCTCTGCCCTGCCTGCCTTCCCATGACGGCCTCCTACCACAACACAAACACAAACACAGCAGCAATGAGAGCCCGGTCAGGTCCTCCGAAACATTTGCATCGCAACGCCTCAGCACACGCCAAGCTCGTTTATGTCTTTCTCTCCCTCTCCTTTTTTTTTTTGGTTTTTGTGTCTTGGGGCATAAGATTCTCCCTTATCCAGCTGTGCTTCCATATCACGGAAAATGGTATCTCCCTCATCAACGCCAGCAACGCCGTTTGAGAACCCAATGAGCCATGCCCGACAAGCGCGAAACCAATATAATACACAAGCAAGCACAAACAAACAAACAAACACAGACAGACACACACACACAGACATACCCTGTGTAATCAGAACGTTTCGTCCCGTGACAAGATACAGCATCGTCGTGTCTCCATACAGTCGGGTTTCACGGTTCCTATGCTTCGACAGCAACTGCACCTGCAGTCCCGCTCAGTGCCGCAGACTCTGGCTCGTTATGGCTCAACATCTCGCCACCCGCTTCGCGTTCGGCCCAGTCTCCCCAGAGACCTCTCTTGCCTCTGACTCTGATGGCATCTCCGAGACCGGGACCTTGCTCCACTTTGATGGCGTCCTTGGTCGCCAGGACGAGACACTCAAAAAACATTTTGGTCGCTTCGGCCTTGGTTGTCTGCTTTTCGGGGAGCAAATTCTGGAAGACAACAGAGCTGTTCTTTCTCTTCTCCGTATTCGTTGCCGCCTCAGCCCCAAACAGATCGCGAAGGATGTGTACGGCATGCTTAGTGCCGATGGACACCGGGCCACTGTCTTGTGGATGCACAATAGGGGCCGTCGTGTCGTCAAATGCGTGGTTCGAGCTGTTCTCCCGGTCAAAGTGGTCATTGTCGCCGCCGCTGACGGAAAGGTCCAGAACAGTGCCGTCGGCATCTACAATGGTATCGCCACCAGTCAGAGCATTGTTGCCGTCGAACCCGAAGTCGGTGTCGTCTCCCAGCTCGAGGCGTGGTGACTTGGCGGCTCCATGATCGCTTTCCATGTCGGCGATGCCGCTGTCACGCTTTCGCTTCAGCTCACTCACACCACGAACGGCATCCAGCGAGAGTATGCCCCGGAGCTCTGGCGCCCAGGCCAAGCTGCGACCTTCGGTCATGATCGATGACACAAACCCGCCGCTCTTCTGCATATCAATCAGAGCCAGGAGAAACGGGTCTCGAGGGAGAAACGAGGCTGATCTGATGATGTTATGTCGATCAGTCTGCTGCTGCTTGATATGGCTGCTGGACAACGCAATCTCATCATCTGGCAGCATGATCTTCTGCTTCTTAGATCGTTGCGCAGGTCTCCGGACGACGGTGAGTTCTGTATCTTCCACGGGTTCGTAAAGGTCTGTGTGGCTGTGTTGAGCGTATTCGGCTTCGACTTCCTGAGCCAGCCTCTCGTCAATGTCCGACAATGGCGACTCCGAAATCCTAGCACGATCCACAACATCCGCGGCTGGCGTCATTTCAGGCATGGCGGACTGATCATCGACATTGAAACCAAAGTCCTCGTCACCTCCCATGGCAATATCGTTGTCTCCTTCGGCAATCCTAACCGGCAAATCGGTGACATCAGCCTGGTCTTTGCGGGGCATCAGATCGATTTCACTAAAGACGTCATCGTCGAAGTCTCGTGCTGGTGGCGCGTCTCGACCCATTTCAATGCTCTGGCTCAGTCCATCGTCCATCGATATGCCAAAATCCAGTTCGAGATCCAAGTCGTCGCCGATGGGCAACAGATCGTCTGTTTCCTGGACATTGCTGCCCTGTAGAAATTGGCTGATTTCCAGGTCTTCTTGTAAGTTGATATCCCTGTTGTTGTTGGCGCGACCCTTACGTCCAACGGGCGTTGCTGTGATATCGTCGACTTGCGACATGAGCCACGAAGCATCTGGGGGCGGGGGCAGCTCTAGATTGTCGTAGGGCGTTATGCGGTCAGGCAAGAGCAAGGCCTCACGGTTGGGGATTTGCAGGTTGGCTGCCAGATCATTGTTTCCACTAGATCGGAATGCCTACGCCGAGTCGTCAGGAATGTTGTTTTGCGTGAGGATACAGGGCTACGTGAAGAACTGAAACCACTCACCATTTTGATCTTCATCATGGCCTCATTGCAGTCATCCAAGAGGTAGCGCGTCTTTCTTTGGTATATCCTGACAACACCAAGCAATAGCTGACCGCTCAGGCGCAACGCCATGGGGGCCTGGTTCGGCGTGATGATGGCCTCGACACTGTCGGTGACATTGGACTGGAGAATGTGATTCTTGGAAAGCTTGCGTTCCAAGTTTGCGGACAGCCAGACGCGAGCCAGGGGCCCGCTCTTCTGGAGAAGCGTCTCCGAGTAGAACATGGTGGCGCTTCGCGACGCGGCACGGCTACTCGAATAGCTCGAGGCGGAAGAGCAACAGGCAGCTCGGTGAGGAAGCGCGACAACAGAGTTGTGAAAGGGTTTTCGTTTTTTTTTTATGTAGTAGTAGTCGTTGTTGTGGTTTTTTTTTTAAAAAAAAAAAGGGTTTGGTAGTAGGGGAGCGAATGTGCGCAAACGCGACGACAAAGTGGTGCGCGCGTGGCGGAGAACAACAAGAAGCGCGAGTACGTGTCGACAATATATGTAACGCGCTAGAAAAAACGATGCAAAGTTATAAAGCAAAGCAAAATAATCGCTCCGGTCGGCTGCGAGAATCGGTGACGAAGAGCGAAGACAAGCGACGCGGCTGGGGCGAACGCGAAGACACGGTCGGTTGGTGATGATGCGGATTCGAAGTTGCAAACGGGAGTCGCTGGGCGCCGCCGGAGGAGGAGGAACGGACAGCAGGACCTAAAAGGGCGTGGCTGGTTGGATGCTTGGCCTTGGTGAACGGCCGCTTGCGGGTCCGTGACAATTGACAATTGGGTAATGGTATTGGGTGGGGGGATGTCTCCACGCCAACGAGATCACGTGATGCAATGGAACATCGGGGTAGATGCAATGCAGCTCTTCCGTCGTCCTGACGTATGATTGGCTGACAGCAGAGCCATCCTTCTCGAAGACGCCCCATTCGGAAAGGATCCACCCAAAGTACCACGTAGTCCGTAACCTGTCCCCTGGCGCATTTCAATTGCCGTCATCGTAGTGCGCTTCTGATCCACGAAGATCAATTTCCGCACTTCACCTTTCTTGTCGCGAATTACCGCCTGAACTGCTGAACTGCAGTCTGTTCAGACACTGCCTCCCACGTTGATGAACCTGGGTCTCAGGTCAGACCCAGCTCCATGACAACGCGGTCCAGACACCAATTTGTCTAAACACCCTCATGTCATTTCCGCTCTGAGAGGGCTTTTACTTTCGTCCACGACGATGCAGATACCATGGGTAGCACGCGAAGGCTTTTCTCAGGAGCCTCTGCTCCCTACCTCTGGTGCTCCGGCCATCACCGAACTCTCCTCCTTGGACTCGGCCTACGGCGATGAGCCCCAAAGACCACGCTATGGCCGTATGACCTCGTCGCACGCAAGAGTACGTCGAGTGCTTCCTCACCAAGCCGGCATGCCAGTCGAGACAATCTGTGAGACTGATGGGACTTTAGGACATGGCAGACGAGTATTCATACATGACCCCGAGCGAGGCTGCCGCTAAGCTTCGCACCTCGTTGAGCCACGGGCTCACGGCAAAGGACGCCTTGACGCGATTAGGCGATTACGGACCGAACGAAATACCGCATGACGAGCCAGAACCGTTGTGGCTTCGATTTCTCAAACAGTTTCAGGAGCCACTCATCATTCTACTTCTCGTGTCAGCTGCCATGTCCCTACTGTTGGGCAACCTGGACGATGCCGTAAGCATCACAGTCGCCGTAACTATCGTGGTGACGGTGGGCTTCATCCAAGAGTATAGATCCGAAAAGTCCATAGAGGCATTGAATCACCTGGTACCCAATCATGCGCACTTGATACGCGGCGGCGAGGGCAAGTCATCGGCTGCCATGTCCAAATCACCCTCGTGGCCACCATCAGCAGGTGGTGGCATAGATCAATCCGGCAGCCAAGAGACAAAACCCCCAGTCGAGGATGCGATGGATGCTATTTCGAACAAGGTCATGGCCGGTCAGCTGGTTCCTGGTGACCTGGTTCTATTTACAACCGGCGACCGAATCCCTGCCGATGTTCGTGTCACCAAGGCTGCTGATTTGACGATTGATGAGTCCAACCTGACGGGAGAGACGGAGCCTGTCCGGATCACGACTGAATCGCGCTCAAGACGAGTGGATGCTCTAGGACTGAGCCACCTCCAGCTTCCCCAACCGTCGGCGCCAGGATTGGAAAAGAACCAGTATGGAGACGGCGGGAGCGAAACTCGTAACATTGCCTACATGGGAACGCTTGTCACATCGGGCCATGGCCAAGGTATTGTGTTTGCCACAGGAGGACACACGCAGTTCGGCACCATTGCGACGAGCGTCTCGGGAACGGAGAGCCCGCGCTCACCTCTTCAGCTGTCTATGGACGATCTCGGCGGCCAGCTCAGCAAGGCCTCTTTCGTCGTGATCGGGCTCATTTCATTGGTGGGATGGTTGCAAGGCAAGAATCTCTTGGAAATATTCACAATCTCCATATCGCTGGCGGTCGCCGCTATTCCCGAAGGACTTCCCATCATCGTCACCGTGACTCTGGCACTTGGCGTTCATCGAATGGCAAAGCACAACGCCATTGTGCGTAGAATGCCCAAGGTCGAGACCCTTGGCTCCGTCAACGTCGTATGCACCGACAAAACTGGTACGTTGGCAAGCGTATTGATTCTTCATGTCCATGAAGCATCAGATTCTCAGTACGTTGACATGATCTGCTTTGTTAGGCACCCTGACGACGAACCACATGACGACATCTGAGATGTGGTACTTTGGAGCTGGCGAGCCAATCGACGTAACGGCTGATTTCGAATCCATGGAAGACAAGACGACATCTACTTCTCTGACGATCATGCGCATCGGTAACATTGCTAACAACGCGCGACTCGCCCCAAAGTATACAGAGAGCGGCGCGGCGGCGTCTGTGGTTCTGACGTCAACGCTTGGGCGCGATCAGGTAGCTCCTGCGTCGAGATGGGTAGGCCAACCGACAGACGTGGCTATGATGGACATGCTTGATAGGTTCAGGGAACATGACGTGCGCAACTCCGTGGGACCACGAGCAACCGAGACGCCATTTAGCTCCAGCAGAAAATGGATGGGTGTAACAATCGCCACTGATTCGAAGGAATATGCGTACATGAAGGGGGCCGTCGAAAAAGTCCTCGCTGCTTGCAGCACGTATCTTGATAAAGACGGCAGGGAGATTGTCCTTGACTCGACCAGGCGCCAGAACGCCCTGGCCGCCGCAAACTCAATGGCATCAAAGGGACTCCGGGTCTTGGCCTTTGCCAGTGGCACAGTGTCCCGGTCCTTCAAAGGCCGGCGCGGACAAAGTGGCTCTCGAACGACTACGCCTGGCCCCGACAACGGCAGCGATAGCTCCATGGCGACGGAAAACGAAGAAGCATATCGCGATTTGACGTTTGCCGGTCTAGTTGGCATGAGTGATCCGCCACGACCTGGTGTCAGTCGGGCCATAAGAAGGCTCATGCGGGGCGGCGTCAAGGTCATCATGATCACGGGCGATGCCGAGACGACGGCGCTTGCCATTGGCAATCAACTCGGCATGAGCATCACCGTATCCAGTCAAAGCTCCAGCAGCCAGGGCACTGTGCGTCCGGTGATTCGCGGTGATGAAATTGACGCCATGACGGAAGAGAGTCTGGCTATGGCCATGCAACACACGACCATTTTCGCGCGGACAAACCCGGATCACAAGATGAAGATCATTCAGGCTCTGCAATCTCGCGGCGACATCGTCGCGATGACTGGGGATGGTGTCAATGACGCTCCAGCGTTGAAAAGGGCTGATATCGGCATATCCATGGGCCGGCACGGCACAGACGTTGCCAAGGAGGCCGCGGACATGATCTTGACGGACGATGACATCTCAACCATCCTGCGGGCCATCGAAGAGGGCAAAGGCATTTTCAACAACATACAAAACTTTCTCACGTTTCAGCTAAGCACGAGCGCAGCCAGCTTGTCGCTCGTTCTCCTCTGTACCTTTTTCGGATTCAAAACGCCGCTGAATGCGATGCAGATTCTCTGGATAAGTATGTTTCATGGGTGGCGGTGGCCTGTTCCGTGTTCTGAGGTTAAAAAAAAAAATTGCTGACTCTTTTGAAGATATTATCATGGACGGTCCTCCAGCACAGTCGCTGGGTGTGGAAAAAGTCGATCCGGATGTGATGAACCGACCGCCGAGGCGACGAAACGATCCGGTACTCACAAAGGCAGTACTGATGCGTGTTTTGACGTCGGCGACCATCATCATGATTGGCACGATGCTCATCTACAGACGTGAAATGATGGCGGATGGGCAGGTGACAAGACGCGACACGACCATGACATTCACTTGCTTCGTCTTCTTCGACATGTTCAACGCACTGAGTTGTCGATCAGAGTCGAAGTCGATCTTCAGGGGGGAAATCGGGCTTTTTGCAAACAATCTATTCAATTGGGCGGTATCGCTTAGCGTCATTTGCCAGCTGTTGGTCATATACACGCCTTGGCTTCAGGAAGTGTTCCAAACAGAAGCAATCGGATTGGGAGACCTTTTCAGGTTGGTGATCCTTTGCAGTTCGGTGTTTTGGGCAGACGAGCTACGCAAGTATATCAAGTACGGGAGAGGGCGTTTTGGCGGCGGATATAGTCAGGCTGTTTAAAAAAAAAAAAAAAAAAAAAAAGAGAGAGAAAAATGGCTTCCCCCCCTTTGTTTTCTGGACGAAAAAAAGAACCCCTTGTATATGTTGCATCTTGGGCGCGGATCAGGCCAACGAGCTGGGGCCCTAACGTTTTACATAGAAATAAGACATGACATAGCAATTTTGCTGGGCGGCGGGATCGCTTGGTCCTCTATAAATTGTTTCGCGCATTATATAGTACTGTATGGTTGCTGATGGCGGTGTTTGTTTCGATACGTGGGACAAAGCTTGCTTTTTTGCGTTTGAGCGAAGAAGTGACTTTGGCCATGGCGTCGACGCTTGTGAATACTATGTAGTAGCATGCGGGACAGCTTTCGTCTTGTTGGACATTTGCCCTGCGGACGGGTGGACGCATCTGGCAGGCCGATATGGCTGACTTGGTATCTCTTCGTCATTGACCACGTAATGTAGTATTTTAAAAAGGAGATTCAGCCTTTACTTACTATGTCTACATTAAGATCGAAGTAGCCGGGCAGAAGCAATAGGTAGGATCTTGTATTATGAAAGGACTGAAACTTGCCACTCTAGGACCATGTACGGACTGGCTCTTACAGAAACACCGTACAGTTGGTGGGAACACAAACCTTCTGCCTGTTCCGCTACCTAGAAGACCTATACTTCCTGAACTTGAAGTATGTTGTCCTTATACCACGGCCAATAATCGTCTCTTACCCACTGGGCTAGCCTCTGTATCCCCCAAACAGCCTTATACACACCAATCACATCCTCTGTAGAACCAAAGTCCCGGCATCCCCAAAACGTTGTTTTACCATTCTCCCGAGTCGTTGCTGCTAAGCTCCATTCATGTCCATGTACTATTATTCCCGGCAAGAACGGGGGAAGTATGCCACCGGTCTTTTGAATCCTTTGAGAAAGGAATTCCCAGTGTGCATTGTGCCAAATAAAGGTCTGCAGCTCAGCGGACTTGGCTGAACCGTCTGGTTCGCTGGTTGCGATAGTAACAGCCATTGGGCGATCACAAAGAGGTTCGTAATCGGTGTGGTTGACGACGCCAAGAGGTAATGACCGGCGTAGCTCCTCGATAGCAGTCTGTACGACTGGGGTGTCGGCACCTGCATCGATGTAAAATGTGTAGTCGATCATCTTCGAAATGGTATACCTCGAGATGTTATACTTCATACTGTACTCCTTGACAAGTTTTGCGGTCGTGCTAAGATGATTGATTAGTTTTAGCTATTGGTACTTTTTAAGAAATACTTACCAATTCGTGAAGTTGATAAGTGGAACATTTCTTTGGGGTTCCGCGCCAAATATGGCTCGACTTAGCAGTGGGAAACGAACACCATCATTCCATGATGCTTCTGGATGTGAGTAATGAAATCGTTCAGACGCCTGTCTGACAATGTACTGGACGTCATCAACCGATGGCGTATAACCGATCGCATCACGGGTTTCATCATCGGCAAACATCCAATCGGAAATGCAGGAAAAGCATATATCCTCTGTCGTTTCTGTTGTATTTCAGCCTATTTGTACCATCAGTACATTCCATATACCCTGGTTGAAGACAAAATGTTCACATGTCACATAATAAAATCGGGCATGAGACTCCTTACCTTACGACGTTGAGAGACGATTCCAAAGCCAGTGGAATTGCATTCATACATGTCTCGGGTAAGCTTCAACAATGTACTGGGAATCGCAGGGTTGTTCATATCTAGGTGATTCCATCTATAGCCTGATAATTTAAGAGAATTTATCTGCTTTACAGGCCATGATGAACCTGATGGATATGACTGAGAGTGTATTGAGTTCTTCATTTTGCCTTGATATAGTACAGAGGTGGCTGCACGCAACTCTTTCATCTCATCTGTTGCGTCATCTTCGCTGCCTTCAGTCGAGTGGATTCTTTGCCTCTTTGCTTTCTGTTCTGACATTGTGCGCCTGCGCTTGGCATTCATATCTTGGGTGGCGGGCGGACTTGGTGAATGATGTTGCTCGCAACTAGACCAATCACCTGAATGTGTTTGTGAGAGCCAGTTGATTATCCTGTTGTTTTCCATCTATATTGGTTGTTAAGATCCAAGATACAAACGCGCTTTGTTGAGTTGATAATGGTGTGCGTCCAGTGTGTGTCGTGTGTGCGGCGCGTGGTACAGGTTAGATAGGTGCATTCTGTAATGAGAAAAAAAAAGATGAAGAGTTGGTTATTGAAGTGAAGTTCCTTGAGGAGTTGACTCTTTCTCAAAAGTCTCTCTCCCTCTAGGCCTCCAAGTTTAGTATAGTAGTACTTACTACTAGTACTAGTACAAACTAGTAGTAATGCATAGTACTGCTACTACTAGTAGTAGTTAGTACTAGTACAGAGCTACAGAAGGAAGGGTGTGACCCATAGAGCGGGGCCCCTCTCACACAATCCAAATGGCATCTCGTCATCACGCAGCAGCAACACCACTCGTCGAGCTCTGGACTTTTTTTTTTTCTTTTTCTTCTTTTCTCTTTCTGTTTCTCAGCAACACCGTCGACAGCAGCTCTCCGGAGCGATGCGCCTCCCGGCCACACCTTCTCGTCGTCAATGTCCGCCCTCATAAACGGAGCGCCCCATCGCCCCGATCCAAGCGATGGCAAGCTGTCGAAATCGACGGCTACGTCGCCTCTCGGCGATATCACCAACGTGGCCGATTTGCGAGCCGCGCTGCGAGAATTACACGACCGCGAATCTGAAATCATAGCCCGACTCGATTCCCTTGTTGCCTCGCAGCCCGACCTGACTCGAGATCTCGGTCGACTGGACCTGCTGCGAGTCGGGCTCGGGGCCCAGGCTATTGCGGCGAGGTCCATCAACAATGACATGCTTTCCTCGGCGGCCGAGACGGCCGAGAGGCTCAGTAATCGGGTCAAGGAGCTCGACCTGGAGAAGAGCCGGGTGGAGGACACCCTTGGGGTCGTGGAGCAGGTGGCCGAGCTCAAGGCTTGCGTGAATGGGGTCGTCGGCTCCATGGGCGCGCCGCAAGACTGGGAGGCGGCGGCCGGCTACTTGTCTCGGGCGGGCAAGATCCCCGAAGAAATCTGCAAGGGCGCCTTCGCGGCGAGCATAGTGCCGAGTGTCGAGGTTCCGGACCCCCCGTGGGTGACGCTGGAAAGCTCCAGAGAGTCCCTGTGCGGCCTCTTCTTGCGCGAGTTTGAAAAGGCTGCCGGCGACGGCGATGGCGCCAAGGTCACGCGGTTCTTCAAACTGTTCCCCCTCATCGGGCGGGCAGATGTCGGTCTGGATGTGTACGGCCGATACGTCTGCCAGGGTGTCGCGGGGACGGCCCGCGCCACGCTGAAGGAGAATCTGGGCGCGCAGGACAGAAAGGAAGGCTTCTTTTACGCCGGCGCCTTGACCAAGCTGTTTGAGCACATTGCGCAAATCGTCGAGTCCCACGGCGGGCTTGTGGAGCGACACTACGGCGTCGGCAAGATGGTCAGGGTAATCGAGCGGCTGCAGATGGAGGCCGACGTCCAAGGTGGTATCATCCTTGACACATGGAGCGAGGAGAGAGGTATAGACAGGAGGATGACCGACGTCAAGAGTTACCCCTTTTCGTTTCTGGTACAGAGCGTTCTGTCTCAGGCGCCCAGGAGCGGTACGCCTCGGATGAATTCTCCTTCGGTGGGAGGCAACAATCCGCGCGCGAGCGAGGATGAGGGCGTCAACATGAAGGAGGTGGACGGCTTGCTCAATGAGATCGCCGTCATGCTAGGCCGGTGGTCCTTGTACACGCGCTTCCTGTCGGGAAAATGCAAGGTAAGTCCCTCACCTGATCACACAGTCCATCTCGCCCAGAGCTGGGGGGGGGGGGGGGTCGGATTCCTAATCCCCAGTCACTACAATAGGATGCGAATCTTGAAAGCGCTGCTCTGGTGCTTCCCGAACTGCTGGTCAAATCGAACCTCTATCGTAAAATCTCGGCGAAGCTCACATCTCCCTACAACGTCTTGACGACCTTCTTCTTTCGAAGATCGGTAGAAAAGGCCTTCCAGCTGGACGAGTATCCCACCGGTCTTTCTCTAAGCCTGAACAAGCCTATTGAGGGTAACACGCCATTCATAATCACGGCGGTGGACGACGTCATGTACATCGTCAACAATGTGATCCAAAAGTCTCTGTCAACATCACAGCGGGATGTTGTCTCTTCCGTCATCTCTACGATAGGCCGTGTCCTGAGCTCGGATTTCATCGGCATGATTCAGCGCAAGATGCGAGATGAGTCGTATCCAAAGGCCGCCATGCACGAAGTCCTGCCTCCGGCAGACAAGATCATACAGTTCATGGTGCTCATCAACAGCCTGGACAAATCAAACGAGTACCTGAGCAGGATCATCAGGGGCCGCGTCACTGCCGCCGAGGGGCAGGAGCATGACGTCACGTTGCAAGAGCCGCTGCAGGAGTGTTTCCCCTTCGAAAAGGATGTGGCCTTGGTAGCCAAGTCGTTGCATGCTCTCGAAACAAGTTTCGTCGCGAGCTCCACGGAGTTGCTGAACGATGGCATCCAGGTTCTCTTCACTCAGGTCGTCAAGCTTCGCTTGCGGCCCGTCATTGCGGAGACGTTCCGCGACGCCGATTATTCCCTTGCTGAAGATGAACTGGGTGAAGTGGCGCAACAGAACGACGAGGACGAGGAGGAACTTCTCCATCAAGTTCGCCGGCGATTTGAGCACGGTTGGGACCAGCTGATGAAGCCCATCGCGCGAATCATGACCCCCGGCACATTCGGTACCCTGCTCGATCTGACGGCGCGGCACTTGTCGAGAATCCTGGAGAAGAAGATATTGACCCATGTCGGCAAGACGAGTCCGTTTGGCGTGGTTCGCATCGAGAGAGACTTTACGAGTATTGTGGACATCGTATCAAAGGGCAATTATGGCGTCCGAGAGGCATTCGCCAAGGTGACACAGCTCCTCATGGTGGCGAATATGGAGGATGACGAGTGGGAAGAGGTCTTGGGCGACGACAGGGGTGGTATTGACTGGGTATTGACGACGGAGGAGATGAGAAAGGCTAGGGGGCTCGTGCAGGTGCAGTAGTGGAGCTGGCGACAATGCACGGGTGTGGTATTGGTAGTGATGTTGATGTTGGTGTTGGTGTTGGTGTTGGTAAAGAGTTTATCAATCTGACGGGACTTCCTTTTTTTTGCCCAAAGCATACGTGTGTGCAAGAGGAGCTGAGATGAGAGCCATCCTGGATACCAGAAAATGTTGAAAGCGGGACGGGGGGGGGGGTTGGAATGAGTGGTAGTGCAATACTACCTAGAGTACAAAAGAACAGGCGGAAGAAGACATGACGCTATTCCGACAACCAACCAGGAGGTTGCGCGAGGTTGTTTCCGAAGACACGGTGACTGTTGACCCGCACTGTGAGGAGGAAAGATAGACAACACAAACCAGTATTGGTTCGTTGGCAACGTAAACATAATGTTTTGCACCCATTTACTAAGTGTACAGTGGTGGTTCTCTCGTCCAGAATTGTTGCTGAAAAAGGCGAGTGCTCCATGATTTTGCGCTTAGAATATAACCTTCAATTGTTGCCCTTCAACCATACCCTGGTTAGGGTTATGGGCTTGTGGTCTAGGGGTATGATCTTCGTTTCGCACCTGTGAAAGCTCGGGTTATCGTCAAGATGATCTTGAACTATCAGTAATAGTTGCCTATGAATGGTCCCGGGTTCAATTCCCGGCGAGTCCATGCTTTTTTGGGTCGCGCCCCCATGCCGCCCCTGTTCCATCCACTTTTGCTCAAAGTCATAAAAACGTGCATTTCATTTTTCCGTCAGGCGCAAAGACATTTTTGTGATAATGAGGGGAAAAGTGGGCAGGAAATAGGAACATGACATTAGCATAGTAGATAGCATCGATAGGGTTGGTGCGTGGGAAAGTATTTGACGAATGTGAGTGAGTTGACTCGGAAAATTTTGAGGTTGCCGGCCCAAGCAAAGTCCTCTCTTTTTTCTCTTTCTTCTTCTTCTTCTTCTCCTTTTTCTCCCAACGCATGATGGATGGATGGAGTCTCTTGCCGGCAGGATTGGTGTTGCGCGCACGCTAGGATATATCCATACCTCCGTTTCCTTCGTTACATTGCACAGGCTTTGAAATCGGAGCTTCGCAAGACAGAGACAAACAGGTCCCTCGGACATCTCAGAAAAACAGCATCCATCGTCTGTTCGTCACGCTGGCTCGAGTGGCAGCTCCTCCACTTACATCGGCAGCGGCAGCAGCAGCAGCCCGACTCCTCACCAGCTGGGTCGGTTCTCTGACGCCACCGGCCATGGAAACCCGGGTGGTGTCGATTCCGCGAGGCTCGCCGCTGGGGTATTTCGACGGAGCAGAGGGCTCGCTCGACAGACTGGACGACTGGCACATCAGGCCCGAGGCCAAGGCTGCCGTGGCGGTTCTGCAGCCCGCGGCCGAGTATCTCAGGACGAGGGACACGCCGGTCGCGTTCCCCACGGAGACGGTGTACGGCCTCGGCGCGGACGCCACGCGGAGCGCATCGGTCAAGGGAATCTACGCGGCCAAGGGACGGCCGTCGGACAACCCGCTCATCGTCCACGTGTGCGACCTGCGCATGCTGCGGAACCTGCTCGGGGAGCCGGACCAAGGCCGCGGCGACGATGACGGCGACGCCGACGTGGACTCGATACCGGCCCTGTACAGGCCGCTGCTGGAAAGGTTCTGGCCGGGGCCTCTCACCATCCTGCTCCCGAACCCGCGGCCGTCCCCGCTGGCGGTCGAGGTGACGGCCGGCCTCGCCACCTTTGGCGTGAGGATGCCCTCGTCGCCGCTGGCCCTGACGCTCATCAAGCTCGCGGGGGTGCCGCTGGCGGCGCCGTCGGCAAACGCCTCGACGAAGCCGTCGCCCACGACGGCCCAGCATGTCAGGGACGACCTGGACGGCAGGATCGAAATGATCCTGGACGGGGGCTCGTGCCGCGTCGGCGTCGAGAGCACCGTCGTCGACGGCCTCTGTCGACCTCCCGCCGTGCTCAGACCAGGAGGCATCGCCATCGAGGACATACGCGCCTGTCCCGGCTGGGAGGGCGTCGTCAAGGCGTACAGGGACCAGAGCGAGGAGGGCCAGACCGCCCCCCGCGCCCCGGGCATGAAGTACAAGCACTACAGCCCGAGGGCCCGCGTCGTCCTCTACGAGCCGTCCTACGCCGCCGGCAGGGGGGGCATCGTCCCCGCGGATGTCCAGCACCCGGCCGCGGCGCCGGAACCGTCTTCCGCGCTCGCAGACCGGCACCAAGCACGCCCGACCACCAACGGGGAGAGCTCTCCCCCGCGCGTGGGTGTCATCAGGACGAGGAGATGGCCCGCCGCGGCTGGTCTGCCATGCACCGATCTGCGGCTGCTCCACGACGCGTCGACCTCGTACGAGATACGCGATGGCCACTTGACGGACCGAGAGGGACATGTCGTCGGCGACGTCTTCGACATCAGCCTCGGCCAGGATACGCAGCGCATAGCGCAGGGGTTGTTCTCCGCCCTGCGCGAGCTGGATGCACGGGGCGTGGACGTCATTTTTGTGGAAGGCATCGACGACGATGTGGATATTGCGGCGGCCGTCATGAATCGTCTTCGCAAGGCCGCGTCTGACATTAGGACATAGATGGGATCGAGGAGATCTCGCTGGCAGGGAAGAGGGGGGGGGGGGCAAAGTACTAGCAAAATAGAGCAAAACGAGTAGATGACATGGAAAGATCAAAGAGCAATCAATCGTCTCTCCTTCTATATATATGACTGAGTGCGTTTTGCCCTCCACCATGAATCATCCCTGTGAGGTTTTGCAACTCCTGACAGATTTATTTTCGGTCCATGATTTCTTCTCATCTGGTGATGTGGTGGAGACTAGGACTTTATAGTATGGAATTGTTTCATTCATGCGGCACCCAGTAGAGACACCTTGGGGAACTGAGTCCTTTCGTGTCTTTTGATGCCAGGTATATCGATCAAGGCGACAGCAAAATGCCGCGCTCCCTTTTATGTCTGGAGGAGTTGTCTCCCCCCCCCCCCTGCCCCCCTTCTCCGTGACGTAGTGTAACTCGTCTTCTTATAACATGTCCCCCCCACGCTCCTATACTCAGAGACCTTGCCGTAGCCAATCTGCCAATTTTGATTTGCCCAGCTGGGCGAGGTTATTGACGCCCTGTTCGCTCAGGTCGATGCGGCCAATCGTCACGTCCTGTGTCGGCGCCTTGCTGACGCGTTGAACAATAATGGTAGGGTCCGTTTCGAGGATGATGCCGTCGTCGACGATTTCGTCAATGGCGAGAGAAACAAGGTCGTAGTTTTCGATGATGGTTCGCTTGTCGACGGATTGTCTGGTGGCGCATTGCGGGTCAGTTCTTTTCTTCTCCTGCTGGCATGGATGCACGGGTTGGTGTTTTCGTTTCTCTCCTCTGATGCTTTCTCTTCTCATCCCATTTCTGAGACTGGCCGAGGGGGAAAGTGGTTTTCAGGGAAGGAATTTCCGGGGTAAAGAGGAAGAATGTCCTACTTGAAGAGGAGATGTAGTGAGTCTCGTATGGCAAGAACTGCATTGTATAACAGTATTTCGTTTTCTTCCAAGCTTCCGACCACGTAAATCATGACATCGGACTCGAGCTTATACAAGATGATCCGGTTATCGTAGAGGATGATGTCGCCGGTCTGCTTGGCCGTCTTCTCCATGAGGCCCTTCTCGAATGCCTTTTGGGCTTTGAGGTCGGCGTAGGGGTTGTTTGATGCTACACCGCAGAGGAATTCGATTCGTCAGGTTTCAGCCTTTTTATTCCGCAAACAAATCTCGGCACGTAGATGTTGCGCCTAAGAATAAGAGGCAGGGAGCTACAACGTGGTGGTGGTGTTGGATCTTACCTGCGCCCGAGCTGTGAGGAGAAGAATAGTATTTGGCAAGAATCCTGGCACCGTCCTCGATCCCAAGAATGAGGACGGCCTGGACCGAGAAAAGGGTCATTCCGGGAGACATGGTGAGCGGCGGTGTTTGCAATGCGATGGTTTGTCGGTAACGGTAACGTGTAGCTGGGCTGGGCTCGGCTCGCAAGTGACCAGCTGTCTGTCGCCCGCCGCCCGCCGCACTGTGGGCTGTGGCCTCCTGCGGCCGAATACTTTGGCCGGGCTCCGGCGTCACCTTTTAAGCCACAACGTCAAGGTTCCTTTGTGGCTGACAGTTTTCTTTCTCAGGTCGGGGGATTTCGCGACGCTAAAAATGAATGCCATTAACGCGTGACGCGCTTCTTCTTCCTCGGCTTCACCAAACCCTTGCCTCAGCGGACGTGACCACCTTGACCTTGGCACATGCACTTTCAATTCGGCTTGATTCGCAAAGCAAACACAGTCACTCGCCATGTCGTCGCCGTCTAATCGTCGACAGCGTGGCTCGCAGGCCGGCACGCCTCGTCGATCTGCACGCCGATCCGAGGCAAACACGCCTCGCAACCCACCGTCACAGCTTGTCTCGAGCCCAATGTTCTTTCAATCATCGCCGCCGCCTGCCGGAAATGACCAAGAAGATGGAATGGACGGGAACATATCGTCTCCGTTAAGGCAGATGACCGACAGCCAGACCACGAATGGTTATGCTGCCGCACCGAGTTCACCGCTGCGGCAGATGTCAGATACACAGTCGCAGCAGGATGACCCCCAAAGAACACCCAGAGCAAGCGGCATTCTCGCAGGAGGTGAGTCGCGGTGGAAGGAGATGATGATGGCCGGGGCAAAATGAAGGCGGACGAACGATAGCTGATCCGTGACGTTAAAGAATCATCGCCAATTCGCTACGAACCGAGTTCCAGTCCCGGCAGATCCCTCGGACACCGTTCCGAGCTGCGCAGTGAGACTAGCGGTCTGTTCGTCGGTTCGGAGCGTGGCAGTTCTGCTGCTTACCGGCGTGGTGATATCAACTCCGATGCCATGCGGACGCCTCGTGCTATGCGCCGCGTGCTCGTGGATGACGCTGGCAGAGTCGTTCAAGAAGGGCAAACTCCAGGCTCAGACGCCGCGTCGTTTGCCAACCGGGACCCGAATACATCCGAGGCTGACCATCTGGGCGGGCATAGCCAGAGCCTCATCTGGGGCACCACAGTCTCTATCGACGATAGTTTTGCCTCCTTCAAAGACTTCCTGCGCAACTTTACCCAAAAATACAGAATGTACCGAGACGGCTTCTCTGACACAGAGGTTCGGGAAGCCCCGGATGCTGAATCAAAACCGTACTGGGAAGCATTGGAGAACATGCTGCTCCTCGGCACAACCAGACTGTACCTCGATATCTCCGATCTCAACCTCTACCCCCCGACACGTAAGCTGTGGCATCAGATCCAGGCGTATCCTCAGGAAATCATTCCCGTCATGGACCAGTCTGTTCACGACGTCATGGTCGAACTAGCTCGGGCTGATGCCGCGAGAACTGGGTACTCACAGAGCAGTGCTGGCCAACGGGATACTCAAAACAACACGCAGAGCTCGGAACCCGTCTTTCCCAGCTCGGACCGACCTGACGAGCCTGCTACGCCTCGTCCACCTCAGGACCAACCATCGCTGGAAGATCAGGTGTCTTCCTCCATCTATGTTGTTCGTCCCTTTGGCCTCGACAAGCCGACGAACTTGCGAGATCTGAATCCGTCTGGTAAGGGTCCACCTCATCCCGCAAGCTCCCGGGGGGGGGATTCTGTCGATGCTCTTGAGAAACTACTGGCAACCCACCACTGACCGTCGTTTCATTTTCTAGATATGGATCGCTTAATCTGCATCAAGGGCCTCGTCATCCGAACGACGCCTGTGATCCCTGACATGAAGGATGCTTTCTTCCGTTGCAACGTTTGCAACCACTCCGTCAACGTTGGCCTTGACCGTGGCAAAATCCATGAGCCAACGGAGTGCCCACGTCCCATCTGCAACGCCAAGAACTCGATGCAGATTGTCCACAACAGATGCTCCTTCGAGGACAAGCAGGTCATCAAGCTGCAGGAGACGCCTGACGCGGTCCCGCCCGGCCAAACGCCTCACTCCGTTTCCGTCTGCGTGTACAACGAGCTGGTTGACTTTTGCAAAGCGGGCGATCGCGTCGAGCTGACGGGCATCTTCCGCGCCAGTCCCGTGCGGGCGAACCCGCGCCAGCGGACCGTCAAGAGCGTCTACAAAACATACGTGGATGTGCTGCACGTGCAAAAGGTCGACAAGAAGCGCATGGGCGCCGACGCGACGACGCTCGGCGTCACGGGCGAGGACGAGGCAGACAAGGGAAGCAACGAGCTGGAGGAGACGCGCGTCATCACGCCCGAGGAAGAGGCCAGGATCCGGGAGACGGCGGCTCGCGAGGACATCTATGAGCTCCTGGCCAGATCGCTGGCGCCCTCCATCTACGAGGCAGACGACGTGAAGAAGGGGATCCTCCTGCAGCTCTTCGGCGGCACCAACAAGACGTTCCACAAGGGCGGCAACCCCAAGTACAGGGGCGACATCAACGTGCTGCTCTGCGGCGACCCGTCGACGGCCAAGTCGCAGATCCTGTCGTACGTGCACAAGATCGCCCCGCGCGGCATCTACACCAGCGGCAAGGGCTCCTCGGCGGTCGGTCTGACGGCGTACGTGACGCGCGACCCCGAGACGCGGCAGCTGGTGCTCGAGTCCGGCGCGCTGGTCCTCTCGGACGGCGGCGTGTGCTGCATCGACGAGTTCGACAAGATGTCGGACGCGACCCGGTCGGTGCTCCACGAGGTCATGGAGCAGCAGACCGTCTCGGTGGCCAAGGCCGGCATCATCACCACGCTCAACGCGAGGACCAGCATCCTGGCCTCGGCCAACCCCATCGGCAGCCGCTACAACCCGGACCTGTCGGTGCCCCAGAACATCGACCTGCCCCCGACGCTCCTCTCCCGCTTCGACCTCGTCTACCTCATCCTCGACCGCGTCGACGAGAAGACGGACAAGCGGCTCGCCAAGCACCTCCTCTCGCTCTACCTCGAGGACAAGCCGCACCACGCGCCCTCGGCGACCGACGCCATCCTGCCCATCGAGTTCCTCACCCTCTACATCTCGTACGCCCGCTCGCGCATCCAGCCCGTCATCTCGCGCGAGGCAGCCGACGAGCTAGTCACCTGCTACGTGGCCATGCGCGCCCTGGGCCAGGACGTCCGCGCCGCGGAGAAGCGCATCACCGCCACGACCAGACAGCTCGAGAGCATGATCCGCCTCGCCGAGGCCCACGCCAAGATGAGGCTCTCCGACACCGTCACCCGCGACGACGTCCGCGAGGCCAACCGCCTCATCCAGACGGCCCTCAAGACGGCCGCCACCGACGCCCAGGGCCGCATCGACATGAGCCTCCTCACAGAGGGCACCAGCGCCGCCGACCGCCGCCGCCGCACCGACCTCAGAGACGCCATCCTCAGCCTCCTCGACGACATGACCGCCGGCGGGAACACCGTCCGCTGGTCCGACGTAGCAAGGCGCCTCGCCGACGCCGCCAGCCTGCCCGTCGAGACCGCCGAGTTCAACGAGATCATGCGCAGCCTGGAAACCGAGAATCTCATCTCCGTCACCGGCGAGGGCCCCCGGAAATCCGTCCGCAGAGTCACCGCCATGGTGTAGACGTACAGTACGAGTCTGTCAGTCGCTCACATCTGCTTGAGTACTATTTCAGGGTCATGGAAAAATTCACATTGGCCCCCCCCCCCCCCAAAGACTAGATGCATCAATTCGCCTATTGACACGAGGTTACACGAGGTTTGTCTTTGTTAGGGATATGAGGCAAAGCGGCAAAGGAAGGGCACGCCGCGAATGCGCAGTCGGATTTTGCATGGTAGACTCGGCGTTTTTTTTTTCTTTTCTTTTTCTCTCTTGGTTTTGAGTTTTTTTTTTTTTTTTTTTCTTGAACCCCCCCCCCCCCCCCCTCCTCCTTCTTTTATGGTCCCTTTTGTGGATATTCAACTATACCGCCTACTTTGGTTTTTATTCACGGGGACAAAACGGCTTCTTGTTCATTCTACTTGACGGATATCACCACAGTTACGCGATAAAAATAAAAATTGCCATAGTACATAAAAAAAACCATCACCACAGACTTCTCTCTCTTCCCTCATAGGCAAAGTTGAGCGCCACGGCGAAAAACAACGACAGGCAGAGCGCGCTGGGCCCCCACTTGTCGTAGAACCGAGCCGCCTTGCGGTTGCGAATCGACTTGCTCCGGTACAGATAGATGCCGATCGAGTAGCACAGGCTCAGCATGGCCAGCAGGGTAAAGAGGCCGGCTATCCAGAAGGACGTGCGCGTTGGGTGGTCCCCAAAGTTGAGGAGCGTGATGGCAATGGTGCCAATGTAGGTCGAGTATTCGAGCTGCGTACATGAGGCCATGGTCAGTAACTACAGCGACGATGAGTCGATTTTTGGTCAGGAGTTTTGGCCACAACGTACCCAGCCGAGGAATGTCCTCTCGGCGGCGAAATAAACCTTGGGTTCCACGCGAACGGGGACGTAAATCTTCTTGCCGGGAGGCGCCTTGAACTTCTTCTCCTGGATGGGATCGGAGCCGAACAGCATCTGCAGTCGGGCGCTACGAGGGAACGTGGTGCTGCGCGGCGCCGGCATCAGGTGCTTCAGCACATCCAGCGCGCCGTCGCGAGCGGCGCGACCCTTGTTGGCGAGCAGCGTCGAGTAATAGTGCCAGCCGCCGACCCGTCTCGCCTCTTCCAGCTCGTAGTTGGCGTCGTACTCGTCGTCCGAGTCATAGATGGGATAATCTTCGTTGCTGACTGGCTGGTCGACCGTCTGCCCTTCAGCGTCGGTCGAGACACCAATGGCCCTTGAGCTCGGTCGACCGTTCGAGGTTGACGCACGAGCAGCTGGGCGGTCCTGCTCGTCGTCGGAATCCATATCCTCTTCTTCCTCGTCTACGTCGGATGTGTTGGTTGTGCTGGAGAGACCGGGGCGGCGGATGCCAAAATCATGCGAGGCGGGTTTGCGGATGTCAACATCCATCTGCGGCATCCAGAACGGCAGGAGATTAATTCTGGAGGGGAATAGACACGCCGTGCCGTGGATGAACTTGGAGAATTTGGGAACAGACTCGACGAGGTGAGATGAGATGAGCTGGCGCACCCACTCAGGGGGCTCCTGTCCCATTTGCGTCTGCAGCTTCACCTCGAGGACGGCATAAGGAAACCGAACAACATCCTCGGAAGGCAGCTGCGAGAATGGCCAATCGATGCCAATGTCGGTGCGCCTCCAGTTGTCACCGGATCGAGAGCGGCCGTCGAGATTATCTTCACGAACCATGGTCAGCTCCGTGTCCAGCGAGATGCGCACTCGCGCATCTGCCGGGAGCTGGAACGCGGTTCGATTGTAGAACGAACGACACACGGGCTTGTAGCCCTTCTTGAGAACAGACCACTGGATCTCAGAGGCGAGCCGCTCGTCTTCAGCAATGGCCTTTTCCGACTTCTTGCCCTCCTTCCGCGCCTTTTCAAAGATGGCGGCAGGGAGAAGTTCACCCTTCATGTAAGCATTCACGTTCTTCTCCTTGATGGAGAAACGCGCCTTGACGGATTTCTCGCCGGTCCAGTCTTCCCGATGAGTTTTTCTTTCGACGAAGATGGTTTCGGTCTGCATGCCTCCGTACCATCGGAGCCGAATGGCTTCGGCTCCCTCCGTCTTCTTCAAGCGGCCCTCGTACAGCTCCCAGGTATCCGGGTTGTCGTAGTAGATGGACGTAATGGCCGAGTCTTGTTGTTCGAACTCCTTGCTGGCGTTGAAGACGAGCACCGGCAGATGTTTCAAAATGATGAGCTTCAGCTCGGTGACGTTGTCTGGATGAACCCAGTACTTTGTCGTTTGACGGACAAAGTTCGCCTGACCACCGCCAGCGGCACTGTCGCCCTTGACAGGGTTACCGCGGGTCCGGACGAGATCGTACAGCTTTGAAAGTTTGATGACGGAGGCGTCGTAGTTTTCCTTGTAGAATGGCTTTGCCTTGAGGCGAGTGTCGAAAACGGGACGAAGATGCCAGCCGGTCATTTTCTGCAACATGTTATTGTAATGTTTTTTTTTTTTTTTTAGTCACAGCTGCCGGGACAAGGGTGCACATCTCCTCTTTCAGGGCGACTCACATCATGCTTCTTGATTATCTTGTAGAAACCAGTGTAGTTTACCTGCACGAACTTGGCCAGGTCGTGGACATCAGCGATGATGTCACTCAGGTCCTCCTCCAGCAGCATGAACTCCTCCTCGCTAGGGCCGTCCTCGTTGGGACCGCGTTCGTTGAGCGAGCTCACGACGTTCTTGACTTCGTGTTCGCTGACGGCGATCCGTCTCGAGATCTCCATCGTCTTCACCTGCTGCTTGGTGTGCACCTTCTCGAGCTCGGCCTCGAGCTTGCCGACGAAGCGTATCTCATCCTCCTCGGTCCATTCATTGACCCCGGCATTGTCGGGCCTGGGCGGGCCAGTGGCTCTTTTGAGTTCGTCCTTGAGGACGTTGTAGTCAATGTAGTACCACTGGTACTCGCGGATGACGCTTGACCGCAGTTGCTCGCCGAACTTCATGACGAATAAGCCGGGCTGTGGCCGAAAGGTGCCCTTGCTGGATGATGTCCAACAGCTATCTTGATCCTTGAAGTCTTTGATGATGAGCATGGGCGAAAGAGCAGTGGCGTCCTCGGGGAGTGACCGTGTTGTGAAGCAGGAGCGATGCCCGCCGACGCGGTTGGCGGATGTTTAGGGACACATGGGAACTTCCAGGACTGTGGAGAGGGAGACAAGCAAGAAAGGGCAGGAATGTGGCCACTTACCCACTCACTCGCGCGCGCTCACAAGAACAAAGTCTCAGTGATGGCGCAGCGAAAAGTCAATCAATGCAAGAGAAGCCAGCCGGCTTGCAGCTGAAGCGACGACCTGGGCGAGGCGACGATAGTATGGATATGGATGATGGCGATGACGCTTTAGGAAATTGATTTTGGACGGTTTGGACAATCATTGGCGAGTCATGCTTGTCGAGAGTTGGGCTGTAGCCAAAGCAACGGCAAGACGCGGCCGGCAAGCTACTTAATTGACAAAATAAACTGGTGACAAGCCTCCGTCTGGATCGTGGTGGGTCAACCACGATAGTCCAACTTCCCGATTGGGATCCACAAACCAGATCGAGATGGTGTCACACTTTTTTTTTTTTTTTTTTTTTTTTTTTTTTTTTTCAAAAGGCTCTTTTCAGATGAGCCGCGTTTTGCTGGAGTCGTGATATCGTCAACACCAATTCGGCCCCGAGCAGGACATCGCCTCCTCCGTCGCAACCATGGCCCCCGCCATCGACGACTCCATGTCCGCAAGGATATCCTCCGACTGTCCCCAGGACACGCGCGACATCCTGTACCACGCATGGGGCCACGACACGGCGGAACTCAAGAAGCTGCTCGACGTCCGGGGCAAGGCCAGCGTCCAGGACCCCAAGACGGGCGAGACGCCACTCCACGCCGCGATCCGGGCGTGCGGTCCCGCCGGCCCTGAGGACGGCGAGGACGGCGAGGACGGCTGCGTGGAGGAAGCGAGGGAGGTGCTGCAGGAGCTGTTCTTCTCGGGCGCCATATGGAACGACGTGGACAGCAACAACGAGACGCCCGGTTGTGTCGCCCACCGACTCGGTCGCAGAGCGCTCTACGAAATGTGTGTCGACGCCGGGGTGCGTGCCGAACTGCTCTTCGCACTGATGGATGGGTATGAGGAGCTCTCGTCGGCATCCGATGGCGAGGAGCAGCAGCAGCAGCAAGAGGAGGAGGAGGAGAACGCCGAAGCCGACGCCGATGCCGATGCCGATACAATGGACACGTCCGACGACCGACCGTCCGCTGTCCAGACGTCGCCATCGTTTGTTCCCCCCGACGCCAATGAGACGACCGTCACAAGTGACGAGTACCTCGGGTCCGCGTTGAAGTACGACGCCTCCAAGCTCGTCGACTCCAACCTCAACGGCGTCATGATGTCCTGGGAGACGGATATCATGCGCCGGTCCGTCGCCGCGCTTCTGCCCGACCAGCAGCCCGGCAAGCGCATTCTCAACATTGGTTTCGGCATGGGCATCATCGACGCCATGTTTGCCGAGACGAAGCCTTCGAAACACCACATCATCGAGGCGCACCCCTCTGTGCTCGAGCACGTATCGAGTCCGGACTCGCGGTTTGGGTCAGCGTGGGAGAAGAGCGGACCCGAACAAGGCGCTTACAAGGTCTGGGCCGGCAAGTGGCAGGAGGTGGTACCTAAGCTACTGGAACGAGGCGAGGTGTACGACGCCATCTACTTTGACACCTTCGGCGAGGATTATGCACAGCTCAGGATGTTCTTCATGGAATATGTCCCGGGGCTGATGGACCAAGAAGGGAGATTTAGCTTCTTCAACGGGCTGGGTGCCGATCGCCAAGTGTGCTATGATGTATACATCAAGGTTGTGGACATGCATGCCGCTGACGCTGGCCTGGACGTCGAGTGGCACGAGAGTGATGTGGACATGGCTGCTCTGGCAGAGGATGGCAAGGGCGAGTGGGAAGGTGTACGCCGGAGGTACTGGACTTTGCATAGTAAGTTTTGTCTGCTAAGACCCAACGCTTCGTGATGTGTGAGATCGATCTTGGCTGATATACGCGAAACAGAATATATGTTGCCTGTGTGTACCTTTATGGGATAGCCATCATGTACAAGGTTGAAAACAGATGCATAGACACATGGAGAAAATTCTACCAGTCAAAAAAAAAAAAAAAAAAAAGGTGATGTCGCGTTCGTGCCGTCAGCGTCTATGGCAATGATCATGTATTGGTGGTGTGTATGCGTGATGCGACGTGACGTTGCCCTCTCATGGGAGAACTCGACAGACGTCTTCTCGATTCACCGTCCATATTGTATTGTGAGCACGCGAATCCCGTCTCGCCGACAACAATAGAAAGAAAATGGACCAGTGTGCCCATTCCAACTTCGCCCATCCGTCTCCGGACAGCAAAAGACCAGGCCTATGTCAAATCTTTACCTGAAATTCTCAGGGTGCAGGACACCAGCAAGATTGCCCGCCTTGACTCTCTTCAGAGTCAGCGCGGCGATAAGAGCGGCACCAACACCGCTGCCATCTTCGGCAGCAAGGATCTCGACAGGATCTTCTTCCTTGGAGTTCGACTTGGCGGGCCAGTCGAGAATCTCTCTAAGAGCCTGCGCACCACGCGCCTTGAAGTGAGGGTACTTGTTGAAGACGGAACCGTCAGCGCCCACGTGGCACGACTTGTAGTTCTTCTTCTTGCAGATGGCAGCCACACCGCAGGCGGAAAGGCGGGCGGCGCGCGTTCCAATGAGCTCGGCCAGTCTTCGAATGAGTTCACACTCGGGCCGAGTGCAAACAATGTTCAATTTAGAAAGGAACAAGTCATTGGTTTCCTGCAAGTTCTCGAACGGGTCCCTGCATGCACAGCCGCGTTAGACAATAAACAACGCTAGGGAAATGTAGAAGCGAGAAAAACCTACTCTTCGATGGCAGAGAGGAAAGAGGAGTCCAGCGAGTAGGCTTTTCGAAGGAGAGAAATGTCCTGGCCGGCAAAAATGTGGTTGCCGTTGTCGTGGAGGTCAACCAGAACAAGTCGGAAGATCTCGCCCAGGTACAGGCCCGCAATCATCTTCTCGAAGGCCTGTTGACCGGGTCGCGGAGAGTCGCGGTCGATAACCTTGTCGAACTCTGTTCGCGGAAGAACTTTGTGCTCGTTATCAAAAGCTCCCCATTCACAGTTGATCGCCATTGGCGTGTCTGGTGCGAGTTTCATGTGGGCCAGTTTGGGGATGCAGCCGGCCTCCTCCATGTACGCGGCGTTGCATCCTGTTCCGAAAATGCATCCTATCTTCATCTTGTTGTCGGTATAGGCGGAAGCAATCAGAGTTCCCGTGGTGTCATTAATCAGGGCGGTCAGTGTTATGGGCACACCCTAGTATTCGAGGTGATTAGCTGTCAGCTGTCAGGTGGTTTTTTTTTTTCTTCTTTTCTTTGGACCTTGACACCGGCCTCGATTTGAGTGTATTGTATGTATTACCTTCTTCTTAAGAGCCGAGTTCAGCATAGGAACAACGTTCTCGCCCTCAACACCAGCAATGTCGAATCCCTTGGTCCATCGCTGGAGAATACCTTCGTCGATGTAGTTCTGGGTGGCCGGGTACGAAAAAGTAAAACCAAGCGGAAGAGTACCGATTTTTGCGCCATCGCCGTGGTGGGTTTCGACGAATTGTTGCAGGCAGTCGGCAATATACTCCCACAGCTCTTCAGAATTGCCCGTCTTGAGCTCTTCGGGCATGCGATACTTGGACTGTAGGATGTCGAATTCGGACTTCTGATCAGTCAAGGTAATTTGGCAAACGCGCAGGTTGGTACCGCCCATGTCAAGGGCGAGGAATGTGCCGGTTTCGTGGCCATCTGGAAATGACATGACCCAAGTCGGGTTCATGGGCTAGACAGATCAAAGGTATCAATTAGCCCACGTTTATTGAATGAACTTTTGTCAAAATCCCAGTGTATTGAACTCACAATGCTTCCGCCTTCCACGCTCAGACCTGCAGCGTATCTAGGTTAGACATAAAGGCAATTGGCGTGCGATCCGGAGAGCCTTACCCTTGGCCAGCTCAGACACGAAGTGGTCCGAGATGGTCTTCAACTTCTGCGTGTCAACTGTAAAGAGATCCTCAAGCTTCTTGACTTGGTCGATTAAGTCCTGAGGGAAGTCCGTCTTCGAACCTGCAATCAAAGTGTGGTCAGTCATTTTGACTTTGACTTCTAAATTCGCTGGCAATTCAATATTTGTTTTGCTATGGTATCATGTCCGCATTGGAGCAGACGAGACAACTTTTGGGCGAGACGACGTTCTCGGAGACCCATCCAAGGCGTGGTGGCACCAAATCAGAACCCCTGCTCTTGTCACGTCTTGGTTGATAGACTTGTCATTCTGAGCAACAGGCAACAGACAGGTAACGGAGCTCGTGGGCCGAGCTCGTCATAGCCCGGAACCAACAAGGTGCGGTTGGGCATTGCGTCACAATGTCGAGCCACTGGGCTTGACTACGTATGCATGATGTCGACAGCGGTCGCACGGCACAGCGCAGCGACAACACTGAGCAGTGGCTCCAACGCAGACGGTCACTGGGGAAATCGAGGGCAATCCGAGCCGTGATACATACCCTTCCTAGAGGGAGGCGGACGCGGTCCAAGACCAACCATTTCGGAGATGTGACAGCGGCGGGGCGGAGGGGATATATCAGGAGCAAGAGCTTAATTCAACTGCACGGAGCTGCAGTCGGGGCGGGCGAAGCCGATCGGGGGCTGGGGAAAGAAAGGACAGCTATAGATCGTAGATGACGAGGAGCCAAGCGCGAGGTAGAAATACTGAGGATAGGTAGTAGGTATGACAGCTCAGATGGAGGGGGGATGGAAGGGGGGGGGGGTGATGGAGGGGGAGGGGGGAGAAGGAAGAACCTGGAGGGGCGGAGGGGATGTGATTTCAGCTGGCTGAGACGTCGATGGACAGCTGCGGCTCGTCGTGAGGGGAGCTCACGTTTTTGGGGGAGTGTTTTTTTTTTTTTTAATTCTTGTTATAATTATTCATTTTATTTGATTTTTCTTCTTTTTAGTTGAGCAGCGTGGGCCCACCCGCTTTTCACACCTACACTTGTTGACTTGTTGACTCGGCCTCGCCATTCTTTAGTAGTCTCACCATTGTACACAGGACCGCGTACCAAGTAGTGTATCGTACTATTGTGTTGTTTGCTGCTCACGTCAAGGTTGTTTGTTACGAGGCACGAGCCGCCATCAACCGCTGCATCAGCTGAGCATAAGCCGTCGCCCGCCCACCCAACGGCGCATCAGGATCCTTTTCGCTGGGCGTCGTCGGACCTGGGAATTGGAAGTCGGCTTGGCAGAATTTGTCAGCCCATCCATCCATCATCTGGGTGGGTGGCTGCTAAGGAGGAAGGGGTAAGTGCCAGTGGCTAGTACTTAGTACTACGTACTTAGTAAGTACTAGTAGTAGCACTAGACAAGGTACCGCTCGGCACCCGGAACAACAAGCTCCCGTCAGAGCTTTCCACACATCCCCCCCCCCCCCCCACCCCTGTCACTGCTACGCCGCCCCAAGCTCCCCTTTGGTGGATGATATTTGGTATTACGGGTTACGTAGCCTGAGGAGGAACTCGGGGCGTGCATATTGCTGTCGACCCCATCGGCCTCTTCCTGGTGTTCCAGATCCGCAACACTGAGGCGACCGCAAGTCAGTGACGGCTCGCCACACTCTTTGGTCAACATGAAGCCCGCAACTCTTGCCTCGGCGGTCCTGGCCCTGGTTTCCAGCGCCGTCGCCGCCGCTACTTCCAAAGAAACGCTGTCAGCGCAATTCCAGCCGCCGCAGGTCTTCAAGAATGCCAACCTGGTCCACGTCATCTCTCTGGAGAAGAACTATGCTAAGGAGCAGCTGAACGTTGTTATCGAGAACATCTCCAAAGAGCCCCAGAGCGAGTATTATCTGCCCTTCACCTCGGATCAAATAGCTCGCATCGGCGGTTTCGAAGTCAGAGATCGCAACGATGGTCGCGTTGGTCCCTTCGTCTCAGAACCAGCGGAGTATGACCCAAAGAGGTTCGTCTCTCGTCTTCTTCTTCTTCTTCTCTTTGTTTCGCTTCATCTCTTTCGATTGCGGGGAGTGGCGCAAAAAATAAAATGTCAACTGACCTGTCTCAGCGATACTCAATACTTTCGCATCACCCTACCAACTCCTCTCCAACCTGGCGGCCAACAAACGATCGGCATCTCCTTCTACTACCTCAAGGCCTACCGTCCTTTGCCTGCCTCGATTGCCCAAGATGAACACCAATTCTTGGTCTATGACTTCTCCATCTACGCTCCGTCCGCTTACGCCACCGTGAAACAAAAGACCGAGATCAAGACCGCATCCACGTTTGTTCCGGACTTTACCGAACTCACCGATGGCAACGAGAAGATGCCTCAGAAGAAGGGATCGAAGCTCACCTACGGACCGTTTGGTGAGAAACCCGCCGGCGCCGTGTCATCCGCACAGATCCGTTTCGAGTTCAGCAAGCCTGTCATACATGTTTCCACGCTGGAGCGCGACGTCGAGGTCAGCCACTGGGGCGGCAACGTGGCTTTTGAGGAGCGGTACGCGCTGCATCATCTTGGCGCAAACTTGTCGACCCCTTTCAATCGCGTCAAGTTCATCCAATCATCTTATTTGAAGTCGCCTACCATGGTTTTGAAGGAGCTTCGCGTGCCGCTGCGGGCGGGCAGCGTCGACCCTTACTTCACCGACGTCATAGGAAATGTGACCACATCTCACTTCAGAAGCAACAAGCGGGAGGCTTTGCTCGAGCTCAAGCCCCGTTACCCCATCTATGGCGGCTGGAACTACCCTTTCACAATTGGGTGGAATGCGGACACCATCAGCCTGTTGCGCAAAACGGCGACGGGGGGTCATGTTCTCAAGATACCTTTTCTCGAAGGCCCCAAGCAGGCAGAGGGGATCGAGTACGGGCAAGTCAACATCAGGATTCTCCTCCCTGAAGGTGCTCGGTACGTCGATGTTTCTTTTCTATCTTTATTGATTTCTTTCTTCCTTCCTTTCTTTTACTCTACTCTACTCTACTCTGCTGACAAGTGGTGCAGTAACGTCAAATACTACACCAGTGTTCCAGAGTCTTCTATTGTCGAGGCCTCGGTCAGCGTGCACAAGACATACCTGGATACCGTTGGCCGCACGTCTGTCACCTTCAAGGCCCGGAACTTGGTGGACGAGTTCAGGGACCGAGACATTATCATCTCATACGACACCACCTTGTTTGATACATTGCGAAAGCCCCTCGTCGTGTTTGGAAGTGCGATGGTAGTATATGCTTTGTCCTGGCTGGTAGGCAAGATGGAGGTCGGATTTTCCAAGAGCAAAAAGGCGTAGAGAGTTCTTAGACCGGCGGTCGAAGGATGCATGTTATAAGTCAGGGTAGACAGGCAGCGACGAATGTGGTCCTTGACATGCGACGAGGAAATTGAGGGAGAGTGATTGTCAATGTACTATAAAAGGGGAATCTGATAATTCGATACTTGCATGGTGAGGACGGATAATGCCGAAGAGGCCATGTCTTGACCCAGGAGTGTGTGAGAAAAGGTTTAGCCCAGTGTGTGAAAGTTTAGTCCATAGGTGTGAGAAGGTGTAAAGCGCCAGCCAATCGCGGTCAAAAGATCAAGTCAGCAAAGTCATCGATAAATGGGCTGAAGAGCACAGCCCACGGTCCGAAGGAGCGAGAGGGGGGGGGCGGACGGGCACGAGGACAAGGTTTTTGGGGCGTGGATAATGCAGCGACTGATCGCTCTCGTAGGGTATAAGAATGAACAGGGAGACGCACTCCGATGAGTCCAACCACGCCACTTGTGTCTCCTTTCCCCGTCCACTACTCGCGCCCGAAGATTAACAGACGTGTTTTGTTTGAAGACGGAGCACACGGGACGTTCCCACTCTCCGCATCATCTCTCATCTGCCCGTATCCAGGGTAGCTAGACTGGCGACGGCGGCACCGCAACAAAAGCAAAGCAATAGAAGACGAGTAGACGAAGAAGAGAAAGAAGTTATTTTTTTTTATTTTTTATAAAAACATGTGTCTCTTTGGCGAGCCGAATAAAAAGTACTACTACCAGGAGGAAATCATCCCCCCGCGACGATATCACCACCATCACCGCCATCATCACCGCTCACCGAGGGCAAGCTACACGAGCGTCACGAGGCACACGTACAGGGAGAGCCCGCGGGTGAGCAGCTCGCATGCTCGTCTGCCAGCCGGGACTGTCGTTTACGGCCGGGCGCCGACGGTGGTGTACGAGGCAAGGAGGTACTGATGTATTTTTCGCCTCAGGCGGTGCGGATTTTATCCATCGGGCATAGAAGGGGGGGGGGGGGGAGGCTGCTCAGATGGGCCGACGGGACCAGAGTGACTTGAAAGTTTATGCGCCGGGCCTTGGCGTCGGTGTCAAGGGTTGAAAGTACGCAGTCAAGATCAGTGTGGAAATGGGGGATCGTGAATCCTGGGGGCAGAAGGAAGGGTAGAGTTGCGCGTTGTTTGGGCCAAGAGGGAGAGAGACGCTTTGCAATTCCACGATGACTTGGCTGCGGCTTCTGGCGGGGCTGTCTCTTGCGACAAGCAATATACATACACATCAACTTGCAACTCTGATTGTTTAAAACAACCGAGAGCAAAAGCTCGCACATGAATGACGGGACTGGGCCGCATGGCGTCATGCGTGGCCGAGAGCAGAAATAAACCGCCGAGCTTCCCTTGGGCCTTGGGCTGCCTGAAACGGGTTGTCGAGACGTCGTCTTCAATCGTCTTTCGTTTCCGGTTGTCCAGAAACAGACCCCCCCCCCCTCTTTCTCGTCTCTCGGCGGGGCAGAGCAGCTGGACGAGCAAATAGCAAACATTGCTTCGTCCATGCGAGCAGGGACAATCATGACATCATGGAGCGATTCCGCCACCAGCGTCATCGTGTTTGCCGTCGCCTGACCGTCTCATCGTGAAGCTTTGCGCCAGCGTCGCATAGTTTTTGCGCTCGAATGGCTCCGACGTTCAATTCGTTGCTTCTTGCACTTCCTGCTACTAGGGTCCATAGAAATGTCTCTATCCGGGGCAGAACAACTCCAGCTGAGAGAGAGGCTTAAGTTGGCTTGTCTTTTTTTTTTGCTTGTCCACCCGAACAGTGTTACTAGAGTTGCCGTCGCGCCGAACCTGTTTAAAACCCTGCTCCCTCCGGACGAGCCTATGGCCGGAACCCCTCTCCTCCTTCTCTGCGTCTCCGTCATCATATCCAGGACTGCTGGTTTCGCAACCGTCATCCCTGTCGAGTTCTGTCGAGTCCGGTATTTCCCTACCGGCCAGAATTGGAGTTATATTTCTGTGACCTGCGACATCTTCTTCATCCCCTTGTATGTGTGTGAGTGATGTCGAGGACATCGTGCGGCGAAGTGAATATGGTCAAGCTGACAACTTTGGAAGGCAAAGCCCGTCCAACTACCGAAGCTTCTTGGCCCGTCGTAGAAGGTCCGACTGCTTGATCCAAGATACTTGGAAGCCGCAACTATGTACGTGAACGCAACTGTAGTCTTGGAGAAGAAGAAGAAGAAGAAGAAGAAGAAGAAGAAGAAGAAGAAAACACTGTTGCCTCTCTTGCGCACAACATTTCGTCTTCACTCTCAATCCGCGGTTGTGCGCTTTCTTTCTGGCTAGAAGAAAAAGGCGCTCCATCATGTCCCGATCAAGCTTTGATGGCTCTTTCCTTCAACCTTTCCTGCCTCATATGCGCTACGCCGCGGTCGAGTCAGCCACTAACGGCGTGTCAACCAACAGGAATCGTGCGATGTCCATCCGCTCCGGTGGCAAGTCTAACAAGAGCAGCTCTGGCAGTCAGCTGCCTAGCTTTTCCTTCAACTCGCTGCGTGGACACACCCAGCCAGAGCTTTCACGCAAGTTGTTCAAGCTCATCAAGTCGGAAAACAACCTCATCAACGCACACGAGGCCGCTGGTCGTGAGCGCATTCAGATTGCGACTCAACTCTCGGAGTGGGGAGAGCACACCAACGACGATGCCATCAGCGACATCTCGGACAAGGTTGGCGTAATCTTGAGCGAGATTGGCGAGCAAGAAGACACGTACGCACACGCTCTGGACGACTCTCGCGGACGCCTAAAGTCTATTCGTAACACGGAGAAGAGCGTCCAGCCTAGCCGCGATGGCAAGGCCAAGATTACCGACGAGATTGCCAAGCTGAAGGCGAAAGAACCCGAGAGTGCTCGCTTGGTCGTCTTGGAGCAGGAGCTTGTTCGCGCCGAGGCTGAGAACCTTGTCGCCGAGGCCCAGTTGACCAACGTTGTAGGTTTGCCACGCTAAGAAGCCCTCATCGCCCCGTGTTTTTGCTATTTCACCCGCGCAGATAACAGTTGTACGAGGCTAACCAGAGCGGACCAAAGACGCGACAAAAACTCAAGGACGCGTACGACACCGAGTTTCTCGCCACCATCGAGCGTGCCGAGAAGCAAATCATTCTTGCCAAGCATGGCCGACGTCTCTTGTCACTCCTCGACGATACACCAGTTGTACCTGGCGACAGTCGAGTCGCGTATGCGGAAGGAAGTCAGGCTCGTCAGATCCTCAACGACTGCGAGGATGATCTTCGCGATTGGCGTCCCGAGAACGAGGAGTATGATGCGTCTGCCGAGCAGCAGACCGCCCCCCTCGAGGGGAAGCAGCCCGACGCATATGGCGAGTCTGACGCTCCACCTAGTGAGACGGAAGCTGTGGTGGCTTCGTAACGGACAGGGACTCTTGGCGCGCTCGTGGCGATGTAGTTTTTTTTTTTTTTTTTTTTTTCCCATATATATATTTTAAACGGTGGACATGCGCGTTGACGCTTTCTTTCTTCCTTTCTTTCTTTTGCTGATTCTGTCTGTTCGTGTTTGGCCTAATATCCATTGAGTCACAGGAGAGGTCGCTTTTCCATGATAGCATGTTTGCAATAGCTCATTCAGAAATTGTTTCTTTGATCAAAGCCGCCGAACGATGAATGGACCAGCCTTGGTATGTTGAAGCTTGCCAGCCAATCTACTAAAGTGGACCACGTCACGGTTGGCCCTGGTTGGCCCTGGGAGCGCGTCGTCGTCGACCTGTGTGATCCCCGCCTCCCATAATTTCACCAGTTGAAAAGGCTCGAGGCCAGAGAAACGAACTGCATTAACGGGCCGACATCGGCCAAAATAACCTCACTTTTTGTTTTGCCTCTCCCAGTGGCAGAAACATAGTTTATCTGACGCTCTTGTCGACGGCCGCTTCGCCTTAGACGACTCCCTTCTCGAACCCCTTCCCGACCCCCCCCCCCCTTCCACCTCTACTTCCACCTCTACTTCCACCTCTACTTTCACCTCTACTTCCACCTCTTTCGACGATCCGGATCCAATTGATGCTTCCTCTTCGGGCACGTCGATTCACAGACCTGCGACGTCTGCAGCGTTTGCCGCGGTCCTTGGACTGGCCCGTTTGCCGCCTCACCGCCGCACTGCACGCGTCGCCGATTGGACCATCTGCGGCTTCACAGGCAAACGCTTCGCTCACCCCATGTCGGGCGCCGGAGAGGGCCATCCTCCTCAGTAGCAACAGTAGTGTTGTTCCGTCTGCTGCCGTTCCGTCTGCTGTTGCTGCTGCTGCTGGCATAGGCATTGCCAATATCATTGGCCCTCACCGTGGTCCGCCAGTCACGGCCACAGTTAAGATGGGTCTCCTTGCCCCGCCCCCTCCATCTCGCTCCATCACCTCATCCCAGACCTCGTCACGACGGACTGCACAAATTGCTCGTCACCTGTCCAAGTCTTTCCACTCTCTCGCTTCTCCGACCTCCAACTCCCTCTCCTCCTCTTCCAGCTCGTCAATCCCTCCCGAGTCGCCCAGCATGGCATCTCAGTTCTCCCTCCGCAAGGTGGCCGCCCCCAACACGTTCGAGCACCGTGTTTACATCGAGAAGGATGGCGTTCCTGTTTCCCCTTTCCACGACATTCCCCTCTATGCCAATCAGGAGCAGACGATCCTGAACATGGTCGTTGAGATTCCTCGATGGACCAATGCGAAGCTCGAGGTATGTGAAACTATGCTTTCGTCAAGTCGTCGCACCCTCATTTCTGTTTGACCGCTTCTATTTCGTTTGTGTTGGTCTTGTTCCCCCGCCTCAGCCCCTCATCTAGCAGTTGCGACCTTTTTTTTTTCCCCCCCGCTCACGCGGCGACAATATGCGTCTTTACTAACAGTATGACTTCGTCTTTAGATTTCCAAGGAGGACCCCTTGAACCCGATTAAACAGGACATCAAGAAGGGAAAGCTGCGATACGTCCGCAACTGCTTCCCCCACAAGGGTTACTTGTGGAACTACGGTGCCTTCCCCCAGGTAAGTCGAGCAGAAGCATATGACATGACACTGTGGCTTTCTGTCACTAACTGGCGAACGCAGACCTGGGAGGACCCCAACGTTATCCACCCCGAGACCAAAGCCAAGGGTGACAACGATCCTCTCGACGTTTGCGAGATCGGCGAGCTTGTCGGTTACACCGGACAGGTCAAGCAGGTCAAGGTTCTCGGCGTCATGGCTTTGCTTGACGAGGAGGAGACTGACTGGAAGGTCATTGTCATCGACGTGAACGACCCTCTTGCTCCCAAGCTCAATGACATTGAGGACGTCGAGCGCCACCTGCCCGGTCTTCTCCGAGCCACTAATGAGTGGTTCCGTATCTACAAGATCCCTGACGGCAAGCCCGAGAACCAGTTCGCCTTTACTGGCGAGTGCAAGAACAAGGCGTAAGTCCTCGGACAACGTGAGAGGCATCGTACTCCATGTAGCTAACGGTGTTGGTTAGGTATGCTATGGACGTTGTCCGTGAATGCGCCGAGGCTTGGGACCGTCTCATCACCGGCAAGACTCCTGCCAACGGTGTCTCCATGTACGTGCCCATCTAGCCGACCTCATGATTTGCTTTCCGTTGCTTTCTTTCTTTCTAACCTTGTCATCTAGTGCCAACGTGACTGTATCTCACTCCATCAACCACCTCAGCCCAGAGAAGCTGCCTCATCTGCCTCCCCACCAGGACCTCCCGGCGGAAAAGATTGACAGCTCGATTGACAAGTGGTTCTTCATCAGCGGTGCCTCTGCTTAGAGTCTATATCGTCACACGAAGATGATTCAATCATGAGTCATATCAACTCCCACTCTCCCCGTATTTATTCACAAAAGAAGATAGCCAAAGCGGCATATAATGCGACGCTGTGGAATATACAAGAATAAAGAGCTCAATGCCCACTATTCTGGAAAAAAAAAGTACAAATGTGCTCCATCCGCCGCCGCCCCCTCCCGTTCGTGTGGTATTCTTCTCCCGCCGTAAATATAACAAACGCCGTAAATGCAAAGTAAATCTGGCTGTCACGAAACTTTTCTTCAAATGTGTCTCAATCTGTAAGGTCGGCCGCCTTTTGCAGTTGACGGGAGTGCCTGTCAACTTCCTCGGAGAGACCCTTGATGGTGATCCTGGAACAGTCAAACATCAACTCTTTGCCATCCTCTGCCAGATGTTAGCCGCCGCGGAGGTACCACTGATAGACTGCGTTGGGGACATACTGAATTTAACTTTTAACGAGCTATGTTCGGTTGTGCCTCGAGGCAGCACACTTGTTTGTATTGAGGTTCCGTTGGCGCGAGCATTTGGAGGCAGCAGCGTAAGAAACAGCCGGGCGGGCTTGGAGCAGGTAGAGAATGGGTTGAATTTGGCCGTGACCTCGGTCAAGAACTTGGTCATCATATTGGAGGTGATCTGAGCGCACACCGCACTAGTTTAATCGGCAATTGAGAATGAGAAGCGACGCAGTTGATGCTGTGTAGCTGTGTAAATACTTACTAAATGAAGCTGCCTGCGCATGGCAGGGTAGGTGTTGAGGCTCCTACACAGTGAAGGTCACGTGATCTACAGTGGGTTTTCATCCGCCTGCCTAGCCATCGCAAAACAAAGAGTGGAAAAGAAAAAAAAAAACTCTTGCGTGGTCCGATTTCTTTTTTCCCTTTTTTCTCTTCCCCAAGCATCGCCCTCTGAGAAAGGCCACGCTTCCATGCTTACAAACAGAGATTTTATGTTACCACGTATGTTCACATACGAGTAATCGAAATCTCCAAACGAAAAACAAGAAGACCTCCCTTTTTTCTTTTCTTTCAGAAATGAAGAAAATAAAGAAGAAAAGGAATTTTTTTTTTCAAATTTTGCATGTGAGAAATTCGGAGAAGCCTCTTTCACAGATCATTTGGTCTTTCCCTTGATTGGGGAGGGTCTATGATCAACCGCTGTCACCTTATTTTCTTTTTCTTTTTTCTAAGAGAAGGGGGAAATTGGAAGGACGGGTCTGCCCGTGAGGGCCCGGCGTCCATCGACGCCCGCAGTTGGCATCAGAAATATCAGGGTTTGCCCCGCGATGAACTTTTTTTTTCTTCACAGGAAAGAATGTTCATACTCGGGGTTTATTCTTTGCCCTCTGGGAAGTCACTGCGAAGATTGTGTGGTGAACACTTGAGTGCGATGCGTGGCATAGTTTTTTTCCTTTTTGTAAAAGAAAAGGAAAGACTATAATTCGATTCCGATTATTCTTCTTGGAGGGCGATGCTTCACTTTTTTTCCTCCCTAGGTCTGCTCTTTTCTTCCCTTTTCTACTTTTCTTCCGTCTTTATTGGGTTTGATTACGAGGAATTTTTGCTAATTTGGTGTGCCCTTCGGTCTGGTGTGGCCGTTGGGTGGGAAGGGCAGGTTGACGCGGGATGCGTGGGGGGAGGGAATGGCGAAGATAACTTGGTGTTTTTTTTTTTTTTTTTTTTCTCCCATCTTGGCATTAGGTGGTTAGGATTTGAATAAAGAAGCTTCGCGTCACAAGATTACGTTGCATTGCGCAAAAAGAAAATTATTGGAAATAAAATGGCGTCCATGGTGACGTGTCGTTCCATGCCTTTCCAAACGTGCAACGTGGCGATGACTCCTCCTGTGCAAACCGTGTAGGCCGTGTAATTTTCTCCATGTGAAACTTGTCTACGACGTCAAGCATGTTCGCGCAATTTACCTCAAAATCAGCATCATGTAAACGCGAACCACCCCCTCCCCCCCCCCAAAATAAAAAAACACAAACCGATTCGAGGCTTGCGCAAAGTTGGAAGCTTCAAGTTTCGCTCGCGTCAACTTCACATATCTTACCAGCGGAGAGCCAATGAACGTGAGTCTTGCAGAGAGGGCAGACCCGCATCCGCTTCGCTCTGTGGCCCTTTTCCCCTTTCCCCAAGTACGTAACTGACTACTTACTACTACGTAGTAACTACTATCCCATACGTGACACGCAACTCGTAACCCGATCGACAGCGAATTGCTTCCAACCTCGAACACGGAATACTCGATTACCAATTACCCCCTCCATAATGTCGTTGCGAGGACTAGAGGAACGCCTGACGGCGCTGCAGGAGACGACGACACAGCTGCGCGAACTGATTGACCGGCTGGCCAACCTCGAGTTCCAGCCCGGCGCCGTGCCGCAGGAGACGGTGGACGAAGAGGGCAGCCCCAGCGGGGAGCTGAGTGCCGAGATCGGCCAGGTGCTGCGCAGCGGCGTGGAGGAGCAGGAGCTGCTCGCGGAGGAGGCGAGGTTCGTGCGGCCGGAGGGGGCGGAAAAGACGACGTTGAGGGAGGGTGTCGAACGGCTGGGTGCCGAGCTCGTCAGGTATGATGAAAGTCACGGAGGAAAATGGATAGCGCGTTGCTGACACCGTCGTCGGGGGGGTGTAGTTGTCGAGGGCAGTTTCGAAAAGCACGCTTGTCGGCGCGAGAGAGGCTCGCGCAGGCTCGCCGGACGGAGAGACGGCTTCTGATGCAGTCGTATGCGGTCGTGTCGGGTGCGGAGGCGGCGGCGTCCCCGCGGGGAGACGAGCCCGTCGGGGAAGGAGAGGCGCGGCGGCGGCAGCAGCAGCAGCAGCAGCAGCGGCACACGCAGCAGCAGGTGTCGGGCCTCTCGGAGAAGGACCAGCGCACGGTCGGGGCAAGCGACAAGGTGACGGCTGCGCTGCGGAGGACGCACGACCTCATCGCGGCGGAGCTGTTCCGCAGCGAGTACGCGCACCAGACGCTGGAGGAGTCGTCGGCCGCGCTGAGGGAGCTCGACAACTCGTACAGGTCGCTGGACTCGATGCTCGCCAGCTCGCGCCACCTCCTGGGCACGCTGCTGCGCTCGCAGAAGAGCGACACCTGGTACCTGCAGACGGCGCTGTACATGCTGGCCGCGACGGGCGCCTGGCTCCTCTTCCGGAGACTGCTGTACGGGCCGGCGTGGTGGCTCGTCTGGCTGCCGCTGCGGGTGCTGTTCGGCATCGGCGCCAGGGCAGGCGGCGCGGTGATGCAGCAGCGGTCGACGACGACGACGACGACGACGACGGAACCGCCCGAGAAGGCCGTTGACGGCGGGGCCCTCTCCGTCGACGGCCTGCCGGACGAGCATCTCCCCACCGCGCGGGTGGGACATGAGACAGCGGGAGAGGCAGACGCGGCGATGGACGAGATCGCACGGATCGTGGACGCCGCCAACGAGGCCGATGGCCCGGGGAACATGGCTCATCTCACGGACACGGACGAGGCGACGGGCGACAAAGCTACGAACACGAAAAAGCGCATGTGGGACGAGGACGAGGTGCTGGCGTCGGCAAAGGTGGATGAGAAGAAGCCAGCGGTCGTCGAGGAAGCATCAGAAACACAGCAACGCGACGAGCTGTAGTAGAAGCTGTCGTTCTATATAGGTCGTGAAAAACAAACATAAAAAAAAAAAAAAACCATCCGCAACAACCAAAAAAAAAACCATGTCCACCACCCGTTTGTTTTTTTCTTTCTTTTCGTTTTCTCTTCATGCCTCGTCACGAATACGCCCGTATGCGGAAAGGGGAAAAAAAAAAAGGGTGCCACGGTGCACAAGCTGCTTTTCACATGATCGTTGACGTGGTCAGGCTCGGTCGGGAGCAATGCGGGCAACCTCGCTTATCCATGGGAGACCTAGCTTTTCCATCTCCACGGCCAGCTGGAATAGGTAGTCGAGGCTGATGGGGGAGAGAAATGGGGGTAAGAAATATGGGCAGGTATATCAGCATTTGGTTTTTTTTTTTTGGCTTCGGCTGGGGAACGTAACAACAATGACCAGACATAAGGGCAAACACCAAACACCAAAAAAAAAAAAAAACAGACCACAACAAGAAGAAGAACGACAGGAAAACAAGTCTCTCTCACCTCTCACACATGGTCTTGGCCTTGTGCACAGTATCCCCCCATACGTAGACGCCGTGCCGCCTCACCAGAACGGCGTACGTGTCGGGATAGGCCTCCATGGCGGCCTCGAGATACTCGGTCAGGTCCTCCTCATGGGGCGTGTTCTCGATGACGGGGATGCGCAGCGTATCGTGGTAGCCCAGGTTGCCGGCGCGGCGCGGGCCCCTGCCGAAGCCCTTGATCTGCTCGATGTTGTTGATCTCGAAGACGGAGCTGGCGCCGCGGCGGCGCTCGAGAAGCAGCGTCACGAGGACAGCCCACTGCGAGTGCGTGTGGATGCAGCAGCTGGCGTTGCGGCGCGTAAAGGCCGCGAGGAAGAGCGGCGTGCACTGCGAGGGCTTGTGGCAGGGCGGCGAGCGGAGGTATGTGAGGCTCTGCTTCTGCTGCTGGTGGGTTGTGTCTCGGTCGGGCTGGTCGTGCTGGTCGTGCTGCTGCTGCTGCTGCTGCTGCTGCGCCGAGAGGGAGAGGACGTAGATGTCCGTGTTTTTGAGGAGTTCTTTCTGGACGCCCGAGGGGGCGATGTAGACGCGGTCTCTGGGGGAGAGGGGGGGGGACGGATGAAGGGGTTTGTCGAAAGAGAGAAGGCGGAAATTGTGAGAAGAAGAAATATATAAAAATAGAAAGAGAGAAGAAGAAAGAAGAAATAAGAAAGTGAGAAGAGAAAGAGAAAGAGAAAGAGAGAAAGAGAAAGAGAGAAAGAGAAAGAGAAAGAGAAAGAGAAAGAGAAAAAGAAAAAGAAAAAGAAAAGGTTGAAGAAACCTAATCTACCACTCCCCCCCCTTCTCCCTCCCTCCCCCCTTTCTCTTCATCACCTATCACCCCTATATCATCTTATATTCCTCTTCTCTCTTCCTTTACACACAACACACACCTTACACCACACACAAACCACACAAACCACACACACACACATACACAAGTACAAGACTTACTCTTCTCGAATAGAACATCCGCCCCCCGTGCCCGTGACCCATCCCAGGGTCCAGAACTTGGCGCAGAGAGAGGGGATAAGGTTGGCGGGGTGGTTTGGATTGTCCGACGTGACGAGGTGATCGGCGTTGTCGCCGTCGGGGCGGTGCTGCGTCGAGGCCATCATGGTATTATTGTTTCGCGACAAGTTGCGTGATGACTGACTGCTGCTCGTGGTAGGATGTGTTCCTCCTGTTTCAGTGGCTGGTTATTTCGTCTTTTCCCCCCTTGAGTTCCTTTGGGATTCCCTTGTTTTTTTTTTTATTATTAAAAAAAAAATCCTCAACTGAGGAGTCTTGGGGCATGGATTGACGTCACTGGGGTGGTGGGGCTGCCGAACTTGGGCCGGCGTCGGCAGGCTGCGGCAGAGCATAATTATGTGCTTGTGCGAAAAAACACACGAATTGAATTTGCTAGTTTCTCTCGACAGCGCGCGAATTTAGAATTTTGTACTAATGCTCGTGTTGCCCCCCCCCATCGCGTCCGTTTGGACATGTGGTCGTGTTCCATGGTGGATGGATGAATGGCCAAAAATAGCGCTCCCGGCTCTGGGGGGACAGGACTGGGCGGGCATTTTCATGACCATTGTTTCCTTCTTCCTTTCCTTTCCCTTCCTTTCCCCGGATGTTGTGCATAGACACGCATTTGCAGATGTTGGATGAAGTGTCGCGGGAACTCGAGGAAGAATACCGGAGACGGATTTGAGATGGTATGACGCGGTGATACCGAGCCCATTGTTGGGCTCCCGGGCTTCTTGTCTCGTATCATCCGTCTCTGTTCATTACGGCCTCAGCCCAGAAGGCGGTTGGGCCGTCATCGTCATACTGGAAAGGGGGTGAGTGCTTGGCAATGTGCGCGGATGCGGAAGTTGTCACCATCATGGGTCGGTCAATGGAGAGGGACGAGCCAAACGACACGACACGACACGAGACCAGAGAAACAAAACAAAAACGCAACACGCCGTCGAGCTGGATAGCCGCAGTCCAGCTGGCCACAATTGACTCTTTGTTGTCGACGCTGTGACCCAGAGGGCCGGCCGGAGCAACGAGATCGATCGGTTTACATTCCTGCCGACGAACCCCCCCTCCCCCCTCCCCCCCTTAGTAGTATTCAATCCAGGCGGAATCGCTAGCGTCCCTGTGGCGAAAGAAATCTCGAGCGTGTCTCAGAGGAGTGAGACAGAAATCGCCAGTGTAACGATCCAAGTCCACCGGCCAGGAGACTTGCGACGACGGGTTCATGTCGACTGGCCGCGAACGCCGCTTCTTCTTCTTCTTCTTCTTCTTCTTCTTTGTCTTTCTGGTTGATTGCCATGTGCATAGTCAGGCGTCCATTCCAGTCCACAAGAGTCCGGCTGGTCTCTGGTCTGCAGGAGACGGGAAATCGGCATGCACCCGCTGTGGGACAGCATGTGCCCTGAAATGATGGTCTGCGCCGCCGAGGCCGGTCATGTGCCGTGAGAAAGGACAAAGCAAAACACGAGCTTGCTCTCGTGTGACATCCAATCCCGAACGTGGTTTACGAGAACAGGAACAGGAACAGGTGGCTGAGGGGGGGGGGGGAAGAAAACCAAGGAGGGTCGTTTGGGAGACGGCGGAACAGGGGGGGGGGCGGCAACATGGCAAATAACGAAATAACAACCTGCCTGGAGGAAGGTGGTAGTTGCAACCAAGCCAAGGCAATTAATCCATGGCGCCCAGAGAAAAAACAACACAGCCGCACAGCATCGTCCGTCGTCATCCGCCATGGCACAACCTCAGCGCCAGCAACCATTCTCGGCGCTTTCTCCTTTCTCCGAGCGACTCTAGTCTTCTCTTGGCCTGGGGGGCCTAGTTGGTGGCGCCGTCCACACCATCCTCGCCCACCCGTCACCCGTCCTGCTTCCTGGGCTTGTGGGTTTATTCCATACTCTCTCTCTCTCTCTGTTCGTGTGCTTGGCTTGTGGTTGTTGTTGTTTTTTGTTGTTGTTGTGATGACTCTCCGGTCTGTCTCTCGAGTCTCTCTCTCTCTCTCTCTCTCTGGCTTGTCTGTCTGGTGCTCACTGCTTTCTGCTCCCTGCTCTCGGCTCACTCGCGGCTCACTCGCGGCCTTCTCCCTGCTCATCCTGCCATGGAGGTGACACCGACACCGTCGTCCTGGCGCTGGGACCACCTGCATGCTCATGCTTCATGCAGAGTCGTGGAGCAGAGCTGGAGTCGTACTACGTAGTAGTAGTAGTAGTAGTAGTTAGTAGTCGAGTTGGAAGTCCGGTTGGCAGGCCGGCGCAGTAACCAGTAACCCCCCCGGCGAACAAAGAAACTTGGCCCCCCCCCCTCCCCGGGGCTCATTGCCTTTTTCTTTTGCTTGCAACATTTCCCTACTTGCTGTCTGTCTCGCTTCCATCTTTTTTTCTTTTTCTTCTTCTCCCTCCCACCTCCTCCTCCCTCTCCTCCCTCTTCTTCTGTCAACAGCCCTCAGTTCAGTTCAGTCTCTCGTTTGAAGTGTGCATCAAATTTCGACATCACCTTCGTTTTCCCAGCACCCGGCCTCATAGTTCCTGATATCTCGCTTTCTTGAACGCCATCCACACACGCAAACCGTCAATATGCGTTTCGCCGTTGCCCTCGTTTCTGGCCTCGCCGCCGCCGTCTATGCCCAGACCAGCACCTCTGTCGATCCCGCCACCGCTTCCGCCAGCGCTTGCTTGAAGAAGTGTCCTGCTGGCGACGTCAACTGCCAGTCTCACTGCATCACCGTAAGTCGGCCCCGATAGACACCTTGCTACTGCGGTCCAGCCTTGAAATTCACTGCTCCGGCTGCCATCGCCATCGCCGTCACCATCGCCATCGGCACCTCCCAGATCCGACCTCCTGACAAACAGGATACGCACGTGTGGAACTGACATGGAATTCTCTTGCTCAGGTTCCCAGCCCCAACGAGCAGCAAGTCAACGACACTACCAAATGCGCTGCCGCCTGTCCTCAGGGTGACGGTAGCGCCGAGCAGACACAGAAGTTCGCCGACTGCGTCCAGGCATGCATCGCCAAGCACTACTACGTCTCCAGCGAGGGCACCCCCAACGCTACTGGTGGCAGCGGTGGCAGTGTTGGCAGCGCCGCTCCCTCGAGCTCTGAGAGTACCGCTACCGCCTCGGGCACCAGTGCTGCTCCTACCATCTCGTCCGGCTCCGCCGCCGGCTCCAGCTCCAGCTCCGGCTCCACCAGCTCCGGCGCCAGCTCCGACTCGGGCTCCGCCCCAACCACTGGGAACTCCGATTCTGGTGCTTCCGAGACTTCTGGTTCCAACTCTCCCTCCAAGACAACGTCCAGCGCCGCTGCCACGAGCACCAACGCCGCTCCTGGTATGACCTTTGGTGCCACCGGTGCTCTCGTCGGTGCCTTGGCCGCCCTCTTTGCTCTGTAAATTGTCTTTTCCGCCGCGATTTTTGAGGGCTGATGTGGTTTATTATGGTGACATCATTTGATTGTCGGGATGATAATGACACTTGGGGGAGGATGGACAAGGCGAGGCAAGGTCCGTTCTGTACTGTAGCCTACGGTTGGACATAATACCCGTAATTAGAAAGGTTTAGGGGTTGAATCCGATGTTTGTTCAAAAGCGCTTGTGGCCCGACGTGCGATGCTGTGCTGCCAGGGGCACGCGCCTCCAGCGCTAACGTGCTGCGTTCGTGACGCACTGTTCTTTCTTGTTTGGCATAGGGGATTTTGACCAGCATGTTTCGTCCAGTTCAAACAAAGCATGTCCTATATAAGTGAGAAGATGAAGATGAGAAAAACATTCGGGGTTTGATGGACGCCACAATGGCCACAAGTGCTTGTTGGCTTATCTTGCTGATACGGAACAACCGACAGGTGGCTTTTTCTTTTTTTTTTCTCCAACACTAGTAGGTTTTGCCAATGTCTCGACTTGGGGACGGCATGGCACGGGAAAATCAGATCATGATGAAGGTAAACAGTCGGCCGGTCGAGCACGGGCGATGGGATGGTTGATGAATGAATGGTCTTGACCAGTGGTGGGCTCGATGGATCCGAGGCGACCGACATACTACTACTACTACTACTACTAGTACTTAGTAGTAGTACTACGTACTTGGTACTAGTAATACATTAGTAGTACATACTACTAGTACTATGTACTGTGTACGACGACATGCTTCAGAAGCGTGAGCAGGAAGTTAGTACTACTACTTAGTACTTACTTCCTGGCCGCATCTGCATAGGGGATTGGGGGCCACTGCACACGCAACTGCACGGCCGTCTCGAGGCGACGCGCGACGTGGCGACTGAATCATGAAAGGAGTTAAGGCAAGGTGGCTTTTTCTTCTGTTGGTGGCTCTGGCTTCTGCCAACTTCTCGCAACTTCTATGTGGCCTTGTGCAACGATCTGGTAAGATTAAGCACGCCCCTCTGCGCCGCCCGCCCCACCGCGTGAATGGGAGAGAGAGATCCCCCCCCCCCCCCACCGCAATACCATGTGTTTGTGTGTGTGTGTGTTTTTTATTTTTTATTTTTATTTTTTTTTCTTCAAATTCTAGCACCGTGGCCACTGTGGTTCGAGGGCTCGAGGGGTGGCAAACGAAGCTACTACCACTAGTAGCTTAGCGTCTCTAGTAGTAGCATCTCAAATTCGCTCTCGTTTTCGTTCTGGTGTCTGGTGCCTTGCCCCCCCCTAATCCCCAATCCGCAATCCCTAATTCCTTAATCCCTAGTACCTGCTACTACTACTACTAAGTACTAGTAGTTCCCCAGTCCCTAGTCCCTTAACCTAGTCCCCTTATCCCTACTACTAGTACTTAGTACTTGTACCTGCTACTACCACTACTAAAAGTAGTAGTAGTACTGTAGCACTATGTACTATGTACGTACTACGTAGTCCCTCACTACTACTACGGTGCTAATATCAGGGGCCCTTTTTCTTCCGCGCTGCCTCACACTGCACCATGCAACCACTGCGCAGCCCATCTGGTACCTTCTACGTGTCCTCAACTCGACAACCACTGGCTGCCAGCTCATAGCTCCGGGTCCCAGACTTGAATAAAGCTTTCTTCACGGATCTCACCATCCATCTCTTTCTCTTTTTTTTTACTCCTTCTCCCCCTCCCCGTCTCCCGTCTCCAACTTCAACCATCTCCCGAACACGAAGCCCGCCTTGAGCGCTGGAAGCCGCCTAATTGACATCGTCTTTTGTCTTCTTTTCCTTCCGTCAACCGACCAGACTGCCTTGTCGTGTCTCACACTGTGCTCAATCGCGCCGCGCGCATCGGTTTCTGCCTCTTCGCCGCCAAACTCTGCTTCTCCCTCCCCTCCTTGGAATCACAATGAAGTTCAACGCTGCTGCTGCGGCCGTGTCCGCTGCCATCTTGGCTGGCACGGCTCATGCCGACAAAGTCGAGGAATCGCCTGCTGCCGCCGCCGAGCTTCCTGTCTTCAATGTAAGCACATCTCCTCGCTTCTTGTCTGCCGCTTGGCTCGTTTGACCACGCTCGGCTCGCCACGTTATGTCCAAGCCGTTCTCGCAAGTTCTGCCATGCGCGGTGATGTCTGGATGGCAGAGTCCGTACTGCGTAAATGTGTTTCGTTCACCCCCCCCTCCCCCCATTCTAAGCTAACTCATCCATCCTTCTCTTCTGTTCCCTTTTAGCCCACTACCTTGAAAGCTCCTTTCCTGGAGCAGTTCACCGATGACTGGGAGAAGCGATGGAAGCCCTCGCACGCCAAGAAGGACATGAAGGGTTCCGAAAATGAAGAGGAACAATGGGCCTACGTTGGCGAGTGGTCTGTCGAGGAGCCCTATCAGTACAAGGGCATGGCTGGCGATAAGGGTCTTGTCCTCAAGAATCCTGCTGCTCACCACGCCATCTCGGCCAAGTTCCCCAAGAAGATTGACAACAAGGGCAAGACTCTCGTCGTTCAGTATGAGGTCAAGCTTCAGAGTAAGTTCTTGATGCTGCGTGTTTCCGCCCTCCCAACACGCCTTCATCTCGCTGCTGCTGGTGTCGTGCGAGTCTGTCGCATGTTTTCGTACTGACGAAGTCTGCTTCCCTCAGAGGGTCTCGAGTGCGGTGGTGCCTACATGAAGCTTTTGCGGGACAACAAGGCCCTTCACCAAGACGAGTTCAGCAACACCACTCCCTACGTCATCATGTTTGGTCCTGACAAGTGTGGCCACACGAACAAGGTTCACTTCATCTTCAACCACAAGAACCCCAAGACCGGTGAATACGAGGAGAAGCACCTGTCTTCGCCTCCCACCGCCAAGATCGTCAAGACAACCGAGCTCTACACCTTGATTGTCCATCCCAACAACACCTACGTCATCAAGCAGAACGGCGAAGAGGTCAAGACTGGCTCTCTCCTCGAGGACTTCACACCTGCCGTCAACCCCCCCGCCGAGATCGACGATCCCAAGGACTCCAAGCCCGAAACCTGGGTTGATGAGGCTCGTATCCCCGATTCCGAGGCCACCAAGCCCGAGGACTGGGACGAGGACGCTCCCTTCGAGATTGTCGACGAGGACGCCACCATCCCCGAGGACTGGCTCGAGGAGGAACCCACTACCATCGCTGACCCCGAGGCCAAGAAGCCCGAGGACTGGGACGACGAAGAGGATGGCGATTGGATCGCTCCAACTGTGCCCAACCCCAAGTGCGCCGATGTCTCCGGATGTGGTCCCTGGACCAAGCCCATGAAGAAGAACCCCGACTTCAAGGGCAAGTGGACCGCTCCCTTGATCGACAACCCTGCCTACAAGGGACCCTGGGCTCCACGCAAGATCAAGAACCCAGCCTTCTTTGAGGACAAGCATCCCGCCAACTTTGAGCCCATGGGCGCTGTAAGTAGTAGATCCCGTTGCCGGGCCTTTGGCCGGAAGAAAAAGAAAATCACTAACCACGTCTGATGTGCAGATCGGTTTCGAAATCTGGACCATGCAGAGCGATATTCTCTTCGACAACATCTACATCGGTCATTCCATCGAGGACGCCGACAAGCTGGCTGCCGAGTCATTCAGCCTCAAGCACCCCGTTGAAAAGGCTCTGGCTGACGCTGACGAGCCCAAGAAAGACGACAAGCCCGATTCTCCCTTGGACCTCAAGTTCCTTGATGACCCTGTCCTCTACGTCCGAGAGAAGACCGACCTCTTCCTGTCCATCGCTCGTACCGATATCGTCGAGGCCATCAAGTTTGTTCCCGAGGTTGCTGGTGGTTTCGCCGCCATCGCCGTGACCTTCATCGCCCTTATCGTTGCCCTCATCGGATTGGGCGGATCCTCTCCCGCTGTCAAGGACACTGCCGCTGCCGCGAAGGGCAAGGCCAAGGAGATCAAGGACAAGGCCATCGAGACCAAGGACAAGGTTGCTGAGGCTGCGGCCACTGGTACCGAGAAGGTCAAGAGTGAGGCTACCAAGCGAACTACGCGCAGCCAATCTTGATTTGGACGAATATCAAGGGCGACGGATGAGAAGAGAAGAAAGCGCAAAGAAATGATGGCGTTTGGGCAAAATTTGTGCGTTGTTGACCACGCAAAAGAGGTGAAGAGAAGTAATTGGGGGGGGGGGGCACAACAAGGGCAGACCAAGCTCATGAATAGACAACAAAGTGGGTTAAATTGCTTGCTATTCGATAAATTCTTCTCACAAGCGTGAGCAAAACACAGTTGGAATTCTTTTGGTAGTTAACCTGTCTTAATGACCCAGGCGGGCGATTTGACTGATGGCAACCACGTCGCCTTGTCTTAGGGCTGTTCTCGTCGTGTGCAATGATGAATTCTCTACAAGGGGAAAAGGGGATTATCGGGTCGGGGTTCGCGGTTGTGTGGTCGAAGTTGAGTGTGCAGTGCAGGTAACTACTACTACGTACGTACTAGTACTGTGAAAATTGTTTTTATTTTTTATTTTTTTTATACTAGCATACATCAGACGAACACGAGCATGTGCTATTTCGCTTCCATCCAGCAAATCCATTGTACTTGCTTGATCTGTCCACTGTGTAGATGGATATGATACTTGATCTGTCTTGTTTGTCTACAGCGCCGAGCGCATCAGCCTCTTTGGTTCCGCCTGCACCTCTCCGTGAGTTCAATTGATGATAAAATGAAAAAAGATAGATTCGTTTCGATTCGATTGATTGATCAACACGTATGTATTCGTCCTCTGGCCAGACCACGTCCGCTCGTATTAATTGGTCGCGGTCCCCGAAGAATCCAAAATCCGTCAAATATGTCTTGTGTCGCAGAAATGAACATGATTACACAAGAAACCAACACACAGATATTATGCCAGCATGCTTCCGCCCTGGTGTCACACTACCTTGGTTCGAAGCTCGTCTACACGCATTGCTCCAGGTAGTCTATACAGTGTTTTTATCGTCTTCGATGCTGTCCTTTTGTCTGGATTTCCTATGCTCAACGTCATGTCTGTCGCCATCCAAAAAAGAAGAGGAGAAAAAAAAAAAAAAAGAGAAAAAGAAGGGGGGAAAGAGAAAAAGAGAAGAAGAATAAAAAAGAAGAAAAAAATCGGAAGAAGCCAACAAGAAAATTCAGCATATCCAGTATCTGGTGAAAATAGATGACGGCGCCGTCGTGTCGACGCTACAATACTCGAAATCCGTAGTATACAGGTTGTGGGTTGGGAAAGGTTGGCGGGCCATCTCTCTACATGACGACACATTCTTTTTCGTCCTTTTCTCCTTTTTTGATGCGAGACGGAGCAACTTCCATGGGTGTGCCGTGACCACTGGCGGCCGCTTGGATGACAGCAATACGCTGCTTGGCTCGTTCGTCACCCGCGTCGGCGGCCTCCACGTACCACACGTTGGCCTCAAGGACGTCTCGGCGACAGCCAATGCCCATCTCAGTGAAGTATCCAACTGCATACTGTGCCTTGACGAAACCTGTGGTAAATATCCTTCGTTAGCTTCTGCCTCGTCCCGTCTGGTACTCGTCATGACAGTTCGTCCTCGGCAACTAGCAGCAGGGCTAATAAACGTACCCAGTTCGGCGGATCGCCGTGCCCACTCATACGCCTCCTCCTCGTCCTTTTCCAAGATGGGCGGCGCGCCAACCATATACCACGCACAGAGTCCCATCATGGCAGCCGCATGGCCTCGCTCCGCAGCACCAGTATAGAAATGTACGCTCAGAGCAGGATCCCGAGGGCAATTCAGTCGACCATGCTCGTAGGCATCGCCCATCCGATAATTGGCCTCTGGATGACCCAGATCCGCCGCTTGCGTGAACAGTTCGGCAGCGTAGGACTCATCGGCAAAAACATCCTCACCATATCCCGTCTCGTAGAGACAGCCCAACTGGTATGGAGCAGCATTGTATTGCGAGTCAGCCGCCTCAGTGGCCAGCTTTAGCCATTTCAGGCCCTCCCGGTAACGCTTCTCTCCAAGATCTCCAGATAGGCAAGCTTTACCCAGGCGTGTCATGGCTCCAGGGTGCCCTTTTGATGCAGCGGTCCGAAGAAACTGCACGGCTCTGGCAGGATCCTTACGGCATCCCCATCCAAACTCGTAGCAGAGAGCGGTACGATACGCAGATTCGGCGTGGCCGTGCTTGGCAGCGAGAACGAACAGCGGAAACGCCGAGTTGTAATCCTCCTTGCCCTTGCTGAAAAGACCAGATGCGTATCCATCTGCAAGATAATACTGAGCGAACGGGTAGCCACCATTCGACAGTCGCTGCAGAATTTGACGAGCTTCCCGGACCAAATCATACGGACTGGAGACTCGTACTTCCACGTCAGGACTTTCGACGTCTCTCATGGGTGGCGGAGTCTGCTTCTTCGTTGCCTTTAAATCGCTGAGGTCAAGCCCCTGTTCCTGAGCTGTAGAGATGAGAAACACGGCGAAAGAATACTGGATAGAGAAGTCCATTGTCTTCTTGACATTCTGCCTATACATGTCGAGCGTTTTTTGCGTGCTGAGAAGAGAGGCGTTATTCCCAATGACGGTTCGGAGGTTCGAGTTATCCAATGAAAGCGGCGCCGGAGCCTGTTGCGGATACGGCACATTCAAAAGTTCGGCATAGGAAGACGGTCTTGTGTCAGGAGATTTTCGAGACTGAACAGAAGCTGCCCGCATATGTGCACCTCCCGGCATGAGGCTCGGTGATCTGCACCGTGAGCTGTAATCCGAGAGGATGGAGTACGATGACGGTGGTCGAGTGATGGAGCTACGTTGCATGTACAGCGAGGTTGGAGTAAGATGGCGTCTGATATTATTGCCCGCATTTTCCAAGAGTTCGGCCGACGGCGATCGACCGAACTGACCACTTCCGCCGCTGGTGACTCTTTGCGAGTACTGGTTGTGTTGATGGTAATAGTGAACCGGTGGAATAGAAACATTCTTGGACCCGAGGCTTTCCATGATGGAGCTTTGAGGCGAGTCAGTAGCAGGGGGGTAATACGAATAGTCGTTGGCGCCGAAGACGGAGCTCGCGCTTGTTGCTGCCGAGGACTGTGCAGAGGCCTGCTGTCGAGAGGTCCTCGTCGTCATCATCTCGTCAGATTCGCGGCTGTTCTGGTTCGCATATTGATGCCGCTCGCCCTCTACTGATAAACGACTGAATTTGGCGGCCATTTCATCGGCAAAGGAGGACCCTTCTTCATCTGTAAAGGCTTGCGCCAGGCTCGGTATCGACGCTGAATGGGTTGTGGTATTCTCAACATTGGCATTTGACGGCTCTGGCAGCCCCTTGTCCTGAAAGTCGACTCGTACAGAGGAAGCAGGCCCGTCTCTCAAGCGTGCGTTGCCAGACTCAAACGACGCGGGACTCAATGGCTTTCGTGGCACCGTCTTCCCTGCTGGATCCGATGAAGAATATATATGAAAGGCCATGTGTTCGCGATCGTCGGAAGTCTGAGAAGCTGACATGGACAGCGAAGAAGTGCCGGCTGCGACCATGACTTGGAGATGTAGTTGCCAAAGGAGGGCAACCGCTTCCAATTTCGTTTGCGAAGTCCGACTTTTGCAAAGCCGTCGTAAAATGGCTCAAGATGAGCCTTCGGAGTTCGCTTGCTCGACCGGTCGCTCTCAACTCTAAATCTGGAAGCAGATGGGATCGTGGAGGAGCTTGTTGTCAATAGTTCAGGATTTGCACTTTCGTACTATATACTCCGACTCTGTTGACGAGGCAGTCTTGACGAGTGAGTGATCTGGCCTGAATGGAGAAAAGAGATGAAGTTGATAAATTATATGTAGGTCGATGTCCCAGATTGCCAGATATAATGTCTCGTTGGATCGTGCGTTTCCAGAGATTGGTCCCTACAGTCATAACAAGGTGAACAGCACGCTTCGAGGACAATGTCTGTTGGTAGGCGACAGGTGATGGACTGAGGGAAGGGTTGACGATGAAAATCACCGCAGCGGGCCTAATCCTTTTCAGACACACGTCGGCTTGGATAGGTGGAAGATATGGGCTATGAGATGAATACGAAGGATGATGGAATAAGAAACCCGAGAGAGCTTTTGGGACATCACCCTGCTTTCCGCAGAGGGAGGGTGGAATAATGGCGACGTGAACAGGAGGGAGATTCCACAATCTGAGTGAGACTGGGCAGGGAGTAACAGCAACAGGGAGTGCGAAGTTGTCATACCGCTAGGCAGGCAAAGCTCTAAGAAGATCAAAAGGCATCTACTAGTAGTAGCCTACGTACCTACTACATACTACGTACAGTTGCCGTAACTGCCCATGAAATGCCTGCCAACTGCCAACTGTCCGCCAAATGCCCGCCAAATGCCTGCCGACTGCCCGAGCGAACTGCCCCGAGCCCCCAGGCCCCGCAGCTGGTCCGTCTCTCATCGGCTCTAAGTGGTTGCCCACGAGTCTCCCTCGCGTCGCGAAACAAAATTCGCCGTCAGCAACAGAATAGCAAGGTGGTCGGTGGCTTGGCTGCGGCTGAGAGATCTGGCGAAGGGGGGGATCTGTGGGCAGTGGAGTGGATACAGTGAACGCATGATCATTTGATAATGGCGACACGAGCTTTTCGCCTGGCCTAGCCTCGGAAGGAGCGATCCTGCCGTTCGGGGCATTTTTCTACTGGTACCTAACCCACAAACTTGCAACGGTTTTTGTTATTACCTGGTCTTTGCCCCCCCGATGCTTGGTTGCTTCACGAAGAACCAACCACCCCCCCCCCCCCCCCCCCCCCGGGAAAAAACTCCGCAAGGGTGAATTGTCCAGTGTCTACTTCCAGCGTTGCAGCGATTCATTTAGTCCGACAGCTTTGTTCTCAACACTAATATTCCGGAATCCATGCGTATATTTCAAGGATGTGGGGACCGTCGCGCGATGTAACGGTTCTCATGAAGTAATGAGCAATGTGAAGACAAACAGCCATTAAGTGGAACTATTCTAGACATAAGATTATCCCACATGCCATTAGTGCAACGCTCAGCAGGGAGACGGCGGCGAATTGAGACGGCGACTCAAGTAGCCAATAACTCACCCCGTTTTACTCGTGCCACATGCATTTTTTTTTTTTTTTAGAAACGTGACTTGCTCTTGAGCCGCGTGTGAAGTGTTATGCATGAGTTATTTATTATACGATCGTTATGCTAACAGAAAAAAAAACATCCAGGCGGCCATAGGCAGCTGATAGGGAGAAAACATGCAACAAAAAATATCAGATGCTTGCATTGGGTTAGGCTTCTCAGTACTACGGTACCCGACATAAGTAGTAGCACCCCCTTTACGATTTTTGACCCACTTTTTTGTCACTGCACAGTGAAGCCCATCGATAAATGTGGGGCCACCTCCGCCACTTACAGGTATTCTAATCAATCGCATCTTATCCTTCAACTAATCAAAATGTCTGCGTTCTTCGCTCTTATTGGCCAGATTGCCCCACATACATATTTGAAGGTATATCACGTGATAGTATAATTAAGAGAAAATGACGTATAAGCGTCTAAGCGGGGATTATTTCCTTGGCACAATGCAGCAGCGTTGTAAGGATGTTATTGCAGCCAATAGAATGCGAGAAAAATGTCAGAAAAGTGGACCCAAAAGCTTGCCAGCCAGCCAATTGAAAAAGATGTACTTACCCCTCATCGTGTTAAAAAGACTGTATATACAGTGCAGCTACGCCAAGAGCCCCACTTTTTCGTAAAGGGGGTGCTACTACTTATGTCGGGTACCGTAGTAATAGTACCAATACTTACTACTAGAGATGGCAGGTAGTACTTAGTAGTAGCGGTACGTAGTACTGTAGTACTAGTACTACTTAGTAGTACCAGCTACCAGATTTGCCGGCTATTGCTCGGGCACTTCAACACACAGACTTTGGCAGGTACCCCGCCCTCGCCTTGTTTCAACAGGCAGTAGCCAACCAATGACAGGCAAGCGCTTCATCCAGACCAACCCATGCCTCCCCTCGCCACGTATAATTAATCGCCCGCCCGCCCGCCTGCCCCATTACCCCGTTACGTATGTGTGTGCACACACATTGGCTTGTTTTGCTCTGCTCGAGGACGGAATGACGGAATTATAGTCGCTGGGCAGAGACTCATTAGTGCGTGGAATAATCTAAGTATGAAGATCCATTATTATCCACACGCTCCTCTGGTTTTCTTCCGCGCCGCCCTTCAACTACGCTGACCCAATCCCAAACTGGTCTTAGCTCTTGGCCTGCCTGCCCCCGTCTCCCTGCCAAGTTGAGTCGCCAGCCAAATCCCTTACCAACCAGAATATCCCTTTTCCCTCGTCGCCAACACCACCATCACCGTCACATCACACACATCTGGTCATCAGGCCCCCCCTTCCTCTCCCCCCCTTTCCCAAGCAATGACACGATAGCAGACTCACGGTTGCCCCTTCATCTTCTGTTCTTTTCAGCACAGCACATCCATTGCTTGTTGTCATTCGTCCATTCGCCTTTCTCTTTCCCCCGGCTGAAGCAGTCGAAACACCCGCTTTATGCGCAGGGGCGTCGTTGCTGCCACGAGTTTGTGCCCTGGCAAGTTGATGATAACCTACAAACAAGGACATTTCCCCTCTCAGGAATCATCATCATCCTCATTCTCCTCTTTTTAGTACTGGCTCAGACCTGGTCATTCCGTTCAACTGTGTAAGTGCAACTTCAAATCCTTCCACGGCTCTGCGAGAGCTGCGTCTAGGCCAAGCAACGATGCACGTTGGCTATACAGATGCGAAAACAAGAATGAACACTACTGACATTTCATACTCAGGAAACATGTCTCCTTCAGGACTTTCGGGTGGCAGCCCTAGACGTGATGAACGGGACATGCACCGCGTGTCGTCTCGACGTGCACGACCTAGTGATATTGAAGCTGGTTTCCAACACGTCTCTAGACCACGGCATGAACGTGGAAACTCCGGTTCTTCCTTCGCCGAGACCATCTCGAACCCGAATGCCCCTACAGAGACGTATCCTCTGTCACCGACGAATTTTTCCATGAGTCCCTCACCGCCGCCGCCACCACACAGCCCAGATCAGCGCATATCCAGAAAGCGAAGTCTCGTTCGGCCGGAGCGAAGCAGAATTGGAAAGGATCACAGAAACTATCACTACCTCAAACATGCTGCCAAGATGGAGACCATGCCGTCATCAACCGGCAACGATCCCATCATGGAGGGATTTGATGAGTCCACAGAGCGATCAGGCGGTTCGCAAGCTAACGACAGCTTCTCGGAGAGCCCTGAAACACGCAACCATCAAAGTCGCCAGACCAGCGGTAATCAGGAGAAGACGCCAACCCGCGTCAAGTCGCAGCCTCGCCGCAGCAAGTCTGGCAAGGTGACCAAATCACGCACAAAGAGAAAGAGTTCTCGTCGTAAGAAGCCTGTCATTCCCGAACAAATTCGACCACCGAGCGCATGGAATGTCTACTGCGCCATCGTGACCTTCTGGTGTCCAGACTTCATTCTGAGTTGCTGTGGTAAGCCCACAAAGGCCCAACGTCGAGCATGGCGGGAAAAGATGGGCCTCATCAGCATCATTCTCGTCATCATGGCCATTGTCGGATTTCTCACCTTTGGTTTCACGGCCACCGTATGCAGCTCTCCTCCGGAGAGATTACGAGTCAACAAGGTGACGGGCAATTACATGATATTCCACGGTGTTGCCTATGATCTGTCCACTTCGCATCATCCCCCCGCTGAGGGCATTCCCCTTCGGCAAGACCGTCTTGGTGCCAACGTTTTGTACGACCTGCCGGAAAAGCATGCCGGTCAGGACGGCAGTTTTCTTTTCCAAAACGTCAACGGACACTGCAAGGACATCATCAACCTGGCCCCCAAATCTGATATTCCAACCAACGCCAACAATGATTTGGCCTGGTACTTCCCGTGCACCACGTTCAACCAGGATGGCTCCAGCCGGCCGAACTTTACCAATCCTTACTATCTTGGTTATGCTTGTCACACCAGTTCTAAAGCTCGCAATTCGTTTTACCTTGACCTCAAAGGCGCTGCTGATGTCTACTTTACCTGGGACGATGTTCGCAACAGCTCCCGTAACCTCGTTGTCTATTCTGGCAGTGTTCTCGATCTGAACTTGCTTAACTGGTTGAACGAGGACGAAGTCAGTATTCCTGACCGATTCAAAGCTCTACGAGACGAGAACAGCGCAGTCAACAAGGCAGTCCGTGGCCGAGATGTCACTCGAATGTTCCAGTCCTCCGACGACAAGAAGACAGCTCAGTGTCTCGAGGAGATCACACGTGTGGGCTTTGTCGATACCGAGACTGTCGGCTGCATTGCCTCTCAGGTTGTGCTGTATTGCGCCCTCGTCCTCATTCTGTCTGTTGTCGGCACACGATTTGTCCTGGCCTTGATCTTTCAGTGGTTCATCAGCCGCAAGTACGCCGTGGCGAAGACATCCCAGACCTCTAATCGACGGAAGCGTGCCAAACAGATTGAGGACTGGTCCAGAGACATTTATGCTGCCCCTCCCCGACTCCCCGGCGATGTGGGCAGCTCTGCTACGGGGTCGTATGAGAGATCTGGCAGACGAGGGTCCTCCTTCTTGCCCACGACATCTCGATTTTCTGCTGTCTACGGAGCTGACAGTCGTCCAAACGGAGGAAGGCGCGTGGTTCCCACAACTATGTCGAGTCAAACTCCTTCGGGCGCCTTGCCTAGTTCAAACGCAAACTCCATCTATAGACAGGGGAACGAGAGCCGCGCCAGCTTCTTCCGATCAGACCCCTACAATAGCACTGCGAGCCCCTCTGACGGTCCCGGCCCAGCTGGGTTCATTCACGATGCCCTTGTGCCGCAACCGCCATCTGACTGGATGCCCTTCGGGTTCCCCTTGGCTCACACTATGTGCCTGGTCACGGCGTACTCGGAGGGCGAGCAAGGTATCCGCACCACATTGGACTCCATTGCCATGACTGATTATCCCAACAGCCACAAGGCCATAGTTGTTATCTGCGACGGTATTATCAAGGGTAAGGGTGAAGCGGTCTCTACTCCAGACGTCTGCTTGAGTATGATGAAAGATCACTCCCTTCCTCCGGAGATGGTTCAGCCGTTTTCCTACGTGGCCGTTGCCAGCGGCTCCAAGCGTCACAATATGGCCAAGGTCTACTGTGGATTCTATGACTATGGAAACAAGAGTCGCATTCCAGCGGCGCGACAGCAACGTGTGCCCATGATGCTCATTGTCAAATGCGGCACCCCTGACGAGGCAAGCAAGTCCAAACCTGGCAACCGCGGCAAGCGCGACAGCCAAATCATCCTCATGTCATTTCTCCAAAAGGTCATGTTCGACGAGCGAATGACGGAACTCGAGTACGAAATGTTCAACGGTCTTTGGAAGGTCACCGGCATCTCGCCAGACTACTACGAAATTGTTCTGATGGTCGACGCCGACACCAAGGTGTTCCCTGACAGTTTGACGCACATGGTTTGTGCCATGGTCAAGGATCCCGAAATCATGGGCCTGTGTGGCGAGACCAAGATCGCCAACAAACGAGACAGCTGGGTGACTGCTATTCAGGTCTTCGAGTACTTCATCTCGCATCATCTTGCCAAGTCGTTCGAGTCTGTCTTTGGTGGTGTCACCTGCTTGCCCGGTTGTTTCTGCATGTACAGGATCAAGGCGCCAAAGGGTGGCCAAAACTATTGGGTTCCGATTCTGGCCAATCCAGACGTCGTGGAGCACTACTCGGAAAACGTCGTCGAGACGCTGCACGAGAAGAACCTGTATCTGCTCGGTGAGGATCGTTACCTGACAACTCTCATGCTGCGCACATTTCCCAAGAGAAAACAAGTCTTTGTTCCGCAAGCCGTGTGCAAGACGACTGTTCCCGACAAATTCATGGTCCTTCTCTCACAGCGCCGCCGCTGGATCAACTCAACGATTCACAATCTGATGGAGCTTGTTCTTGTCCGAGACTTGTGTGGTACTTTCTGCTTCAGCATGCAATTTGTCGTGTTTATCGAACTGATGGGCACGCTGGTATTGCCGGCAGCTATCGCCTTTACCTTTTACGTCGGTACGTATTTTTCTGGATTCATACATGACAAGTTGGTGGTTCGAGGAGAGAATGAATTATTAACGCTTTTGCCTTTTTTGTTTCTTAGTCATTACGTCCATCGTCAACTCGCCTCCGCAGATTATCCCTCTCGTATTGCTCGCTCTCATTCTCGGTCTCCCTGGCCTTTTGATCCTCATCACAGCACATTCATGGTCATACGTTCTCTGGATGCTCATCTACCTGTTCTCACTGCCGATCTGGAACTTTGTTCTCCCGGCATATGCCTTTTGGAAGTTTGATGATTTTTCATGGGGCGACACGCGTAAGACGACAGGAGACAAGGTGAAGAAGGCTGGCATTGAGTACGAGGGAGAATTCGACAGCAGCAAGATTACGATGAAACGCTGGGCCGAGTTTGAGCGTGAGAAGCGCTCCAGGTCTGCCTACCCTATGCCAAGGGATAATAGTGTTGACGACTGGGCCTTGCCGCTTGGCTACGTCCAAAACGACCCTTACTATGATGCTTAGGAGCTCCATGACGTTGGCGGACGTATTTCGGCAAGCAACGCGTCGTGGGAAATACATACCCGCGGACATTGGTTCGAATTCGATGGCCAGCACTTGTTTTGTTTCACGAAGGAGAAAAACAAAAACTTTTTTTCCCCTTCTCTCCGCTTTGCCTGCATCATCTTTGCCACTAATCTCTGCAACCACATTCCAGCGATTCTATTCTTCAGAAACATGAATGTGAAAGGTTTTAGCTGGGTTTGTTGTTTCAGTTTTTCTCCTTCTTCCGTTGAATGTTTCAGCTCATCTCAAACCAAGATGCATAGTTGCAGACACCGACTTATGCAAACACGACACGAGGTATCCCTTACATGGACAGACGCGCATCTCCGGGCGATCGCGTCGGCCCATTGTGCAATATGTGTAGAGATTACCACAGTGGGAGGCGATTACGGAATCACGATGTACACGAGTACGAAAATGTATGACTGGGGTTGGTACACACAGACATGTATGGTTTTGTTTTTCCGGGAAAAGAGGGCGTTTGATTGTTGCCCTCCCCATCATCATCGGTCTCTCTCCCACGTTTTACAAGAGAGGGATCAATAATTATTAATGAAATTGGCTGCAATGCGCTGGGCTCACGAGACTCGACATGTTTTACGAAGGCCATGTAGACGGAATGTATTGAGGAAATTAAAATCTCAATCCACAGGTTTCGTTTGTGTCGAATAAATAAATGGACAGAAAAGACGGTCTCATATACCAAGTAAATCAAGTTTAAGTTCCGTTCCCCTTGCCAAGTCCCCCCCCCCCCCGTCCACACATTGGCTTCAAAAACAAATCAGCGCAATCACCACAAAAACCACACCTTCACCTATCTATCTGTGACCGGATCACCGAATCAAAAAAAGAAGGTAAGGTCCCGACACTGAAGATGATCAAAACACAACGCCATCGTCATCGCCATGGACAAAGCAGCAAGTCAAGAATCACGTATATAGAAGAACTAGTATAAAAGACACACCCAACATGGGAGGGGGAGGGGAAACGAGAAGATGATTGAAAAAATAAAACCACCCATGCCGTTCATCTCTTTATTGATTGTCCCTCGTTATCCCCGTCACAAAGATCAAGTGCAGTTCCAAGAGGCTCATTAGCTCAGCCCAACGATAGACACCTTACACATCTACTTTCAAGACAAAGATGTATAATGTGATGATGTAATAATGTAGTGAGTGCTCCTCCCGGGGATAGAAAAGGAAAGAAAGGAAAAGAAAAACAAACGCTCAAAAGATGAAATAAAAGAAGCAGATTCATTAATCGATCCTCTCGAGTTCCGCATGCGCCATGGCCAAGATGATCCGTCAACGCCGGCAAAGCTCGTTGTAGCTAAAAGGAATGGAAGAAAGGAAAAAAGAAAGAAAAAAAAAACTAGAAAAAGGGAGAACACCAGGAGGAAACCTGAAATAGACAACATGTACCAATGTCGAGAATATGTACCGAGAATAGTTGAAGAGGGGGGGGGGGAGAGAAGAAGAAAAAAAAAAGAAGAAAAAAAAAAAGATCCGTTCTTTGCAATCCTTCTCAAATTTGCGATGTACCGCCGGCCTTGTCATGCCAAGCCCCTCTCCCGCATACATCATCACCAATGTTCATTCTCTTATCCCTGATTTGACCCGGCATACATATGGAGAGCTGGCTTATTTCTTCGAGCTGTCGACTTCCTCTCCCAGCTCCCATGGCTTTCGGGGATCGACGAGTGTCGACAATCGCTGATCCCCCCAGCGAGCACCGATGGTCACCCACACGTGCTTCTGCGGGATCGTCGTGTTGACGAGCTCTCGGTAGCCAGTCCATCGAAGCCGTGTCTCTCTGCCCATCGAGCTATTTCCCAAACCGCCATTGGCAACCCATTCCCTGACCACATCCTTGATAAACTCAATTTTGCGCCGGAAGTCGTTGGCGGCGGGTATGCCCTGCAGCTCAGGGTCAATCTCTGGGCGTTTGCGCGTGGAAGCCGGCCGTATGGAGGATTTGGACTGGAAGTTGAGCAACGTCTGCAGCGGATAAGACAGAGTTGCGCGATCGTCCAGAGCCGTTGCACCAATCGTTCCCGTCGAAGCCAATCTCTCGGCAGCCTCTTGAGGGAGGTGCCAGAAATGACACCACGTACCAGTGGCATCGAGAACAATCTTGGTGTGATCAGGAAAGTTGAACTAGAAAAAAGGGGGGGAAACATCAGTGTCAGGAGAGGCGGCTCAAACTTGATTTGATTTGTTCTTTCTTGCTCGTCGAGTCACCTACCTGGACGTGTCCATCGCAGAACATCCAGCAACCGACGTCTCCAAACCGTTGGTAGAAGGTTACCAGCTCTGCCATGGTGCCCTTTTGTCCGGGCGACATGACACTTTGTCCGTCATGGTCCTCGACGGGTAAGTTCTCATCCCTGCCAAAAGCAATCATGTAGTTGGCGAACTTCTTCCAGAGAATGATTCTCTCCCTCTTTCGGTGCTGGTATATGTCTTTACCCGGGTGCATCTTTCCAGCCGTACCATCCTCATTGACAGCCACTCGGAAATGTTCAGGAGAGATGTTTACTTCTGACAGGCCGCTCTCACCGTTGTTCTCGAAGAACTTGATAGATTCCGTCATGGGAACAGGTTGATTTCTATCCGAGTATGATGCGTCTTGTCGACGAAGGATATGCCTTTCGGCGCCACGTATGAAGACGCCGGCCGGCGGAAGCATTGCGGTTTTGCTGCCTTCTGTCGTGGGGATATCTCGCAATACGCAGCCCACACTCCCGTCGTTCAATATATACCCAAGACCAAACTTGTTGGTGTAATCCACCCATTTCACAACCACATGAGGGTGAGGCGGCGAGGCGGTTTTTGACGAAAGAATGGCCATTGTCCGTGAGTTCAACGCTCTTTCGAGCTCAGCCTGTAGCCGTTTGAGGCGGTCGAGGATAGCGTCGGGTTTCGAACCGGCAACGTTCTCTGCCTTCTCAGAGGGCGAAAAGAGTGTGGCAGGTCGAACAGATGATGAACTCGCCTTCTTTGGGGACTGAGGAGGGGCAGACGTCATTGTGGCCGCGCGTTCAGCAATCTGTAAGCTCGGCGCAGACCGGGTTGACGGCAGACCGGTGCGAGCAGAAACTCGCACGCTCTTGCTGGCCGTCTCAGAGGAAGCCCTGGACAACGACTCGACGCCGGCGGCGACCTCTCGTCGGGAAATGCTTCGCACGCTTTGGCTGGCGGTCGGGGCCGGGTTGGCTGAAGGTTTGGATGCATTGGCCGTGGTTGTGGACGTTGTCGAGGTCAAGGCCGGCTTGCTCTGAGCACGTTGTTGAGCCGCAAAGCTCTGCGGAGGTTGTCTTAACAAACCGACAGATGTCTTTCGTGTGCTCGTCTGTGGTTCCTCGTGTGTTGTAGCCGTGGCAAAAGACGATGAAGAAGAAGAAGGAGGAGGAGGAGGAGGATGCGGAGGAGCTGAAGACGATGATGATGACGCCGTCGCCCGGAAAGAGTGAGAGACTTTGGTGCGTTGTGGCATGTTTTCCCTGAGCCAATCTTCAAATGGCCGATATACCGTATTCTCAGGCAGCGGAATCATGGGAGTCAATCCCACCTTCTCTTCCTGAGCCATTTCCTTCCATATTTGTGAGTGTATCACTTTTTCGTCAGTCCAGGGGCCAATGCAGCACTCGCGACACATGTCCTTGAAGTTTTGGAATGAAGCAGCTTGACCAGCGCTGCTCAGTCGCCCTCCGTAAAACTCTGTTCGTTCGGGCGCCAACTCTCTCAGACGATACGTCATATCGGCCGCCGCGGGCATGTATCCCAATGTAAAGAACGGATGTTGAATAATCTCATCGGGCTCCGGCCGAGAGTCGGCGTCTTGTAACAAGTCGGCTACTAGATCCTTGGCCTCTTGGCTAATGAACTTTTGTGATGTTCCGCTTGCTGGCCACTCGTAGTCCCTCTCTTTGGCACGGCGATAAATCTCATCAGTTGTCGAGGATTGAAAAGGAGGCTTCGACGTAAGCATAGCGAACCTTGGGTTGTAGTCAGTACGGGAAGGCAGTCACGGGGATGATACGGGCTGGTGAATGAAGCACGTACATGATAATACCCAGACTCCAGATGTCGACCATGTGATCGTGTCCTTTCTTGCCCTTCTCCAAGATCTCAGGAGCGATGTAATTGGGTGTGCCGCAAAGAGTCGTCCGGCGAATGGTCTGCATGTCTCTACCAGTGACGACCAGGGCAGCCAAGCCAAAGTCACCAATCTTCGCATTCATTTGAGAATCCAAAAAAATGTTGCCCATTTTCAGGTCACGGTGGATAATGCCCTTGCCATGCATATACTTGATGGCGCCGGCAATCTGAACCGAGTAGAACCGAACCTCGGGCTCGGTGAGCCCCTTGCGGCGTTTGACCATGTCCATGAGTGACCCGTTATTACAGAGCTCCAAGACAAGATAGGTACAGCTGTTAAACGTGAATGCCCTGAAGAACTGCACGACATTCTTGTGCTTCATTTTCGAGTGAATTTGCAGCTCAGTTTGGAACTAACAACCGTCGGAAAGCAACAAGGTCAGAAACACGCCTTGTACATTCCGAGAATAGCGGAAGGAGTAGACAAACCTTTTGCAACATCTTGGAGGGCATCTTGCACTTGACAATCTTGAGCGCGTACTTCTGCTTCGTAGCCGCATGCTGGCCGCTGTAGCAAATGGCAAACCCGCCCTTTCCGAGCAGCTTGCCAACATGATAGCAAGCACCGTCAGGGCGATCAGAGCTGCTGGGCTCAATCACCTCCGGAGGAGGCGGAGGAGGGTGCTCCTTGTCCTTTGCAGATCGAAGCTGGGCAGTGGCCTTGGGCTTGACCTGAGCTGCTTTAGGCATTCGCTGGGCATTGGCATCTCTAGGGGACAAAGCCTCGACATCGACACAGCCTTTGGCTACCGCCAGCCGATGGGCCATGACTACCAGAGAAGACGTGGATGGTTTGGCGCAGGATTCTGAGATGTCGGTTGGTCCCGGAGAGCAAATACGAGGGGGGGGGGACCAGTCTATGTTGTCGCGTTCGCCGTGTTCGCCGCGTTGAGGTAGTCGTCCAAGAACAGCCTGCCTGCAGTGAGAGGAAAGAGTCAGTTGGCTGGATCTCTACTTATTTCGCGAGCCGACTCCATGGCGTCTGTGGAGGCCTTTACTGGCGTCACGTCCTGGTCGCTTGAATTGCGAATCAATACACGAGAGCGGACGAGAAGGAGGGCTTACGAATCAAGCACGGCGGGCATTCGCGACGAAGCAAACGGCCACGAAAAGGATTGGCAATGTTTCCCGACGTAGAAGCCGAGAAGAAAAAAGCATTAAGATAATGCTGGGTGCTGATGCGGATGGGGATGCAAGGAGAGGTGACAAAAGGCAAAAGGGCCGGTCGAGGTTGTTCGTGCACGTGTCTTGGCAAAGTCTCGTTGCCGTTGCTTAGTGCGTGCTTTGTATACATTGAACAACTTTTTGTACATACCCGGTGGTTGCCGGCGCAACCAGCAATCAATCTCTTGTCTCAAGGTGGGCCACGTCTCCACGCCCAGCCTCTTAGAGCACGGCCTGAGTACCCGGCGCCGCTAGTCCTATATGAGCGATTGAAGATGGGCACATGCATAGTAACTTGTATGTACACTCTGACAGGAGACGGCAGAGATGAGGCTGGTGGTTGATTGCCAGTCCGCAAGACTTCATTCCTCCGCCCAGACATCATTTGCGTGGTGACACTCGCATTCCACTAACAGTTGGTAATATTTCATGCGTATCAATCGTCTTGCCTCATCTCACCTTGTTCGTGGTCACCCCGCCGCCTCTGGAATAACCCAGAAAGATCTTCTTCCATACCATTGAGTCACCATGGTGCCTCTGCCTCTATTCAAGCTAGCATCGCTATTCGTGCGACACATTTCAAAATACGGCGCCGTATGTTCCGTGTCCTCCTCCCTGACCTCCTCTCTGACCCTCCGTCCGCACGCGACTCAGGCATAGCGCTAACGTCATGGGCAGAATCAAATCAAAGCCCAAGCTCACGATCACCCGAAATTTCGCGCCTTTGCCGCCAAATACGGCCAACATGTCCACCAGCTGAACATGCGCCTCTCTGTTGCACTGCTGCGCGATCCCGAAGCCGAGCGTCGAGCCAAAGAACGTGCAGAAGCACCCACAGTAAAAACAGAGGAACAGCAAAAGCGCGATGAAGCCTTTAAAGAGAAAGCAAAAACTAACCCCCTGTCCTCATCGTCTTCCGACAAATATCCAAAGAGTTTCCAAAGCGTGTGGAAGCGAAAATTTCGGCCCCTTCCCGAAGCGAAAGCCGTCGATTTGTTCGCCGATGTCATAGGCGATGCCTTCATCCTCGGTGTGGCATGCGGTTTGATTATATACGAGTCCTGGAAGGCTCTGCAGAAACCCGATTTGAATAAGCTGAGGCTAGACGATCTGAACGAGCGCGTGGAAGCCATCAGAAGGAGAGAGAGAGAAATGACAGAGGCAGAAGAGGAGCAAAGACGGCGATTCGAAAGACTGGAAGATGCGTTGAGGGAATTGAGAGACCCGAAAACGAAACAACCTTTGCTGCCAACCTTGCAGCCGTAAGAGATTCCAATCTTGTGTGTCAATGAGCATTTTTTTTTCTTTTCGTTTGTGTTTTCTTTTGGCTATGACATTTTCGCTAGTGCACATAGGCGGGCTGTTTTTTTCTTCTTCTTTGTATGACTCCAATTTGGCGCTGGGAAGGTTGGGTATAGACATCGGAAAAAACGCAAAGGAAGGGGGAATGAGGCAAGCGGTGGTCAAGAGGGCTCTTTCCGCTTATACCATTTCCGAGGAAGGAAAGACAGAAAAAGCGTGAACTTGGTTATCCCTTCCTCCACCTTTCAGTCACATTATAATGCCACCCCAATGGACTGGAAATGAATCCCTTCATTCGAGTCAAAAAAAAAATCACCAGATGATGATATCTCAAACCAACTCGCAAATATGGAAGCATCAAACATCATGTTTTCTTCGCGTCTCCGCAACACGAGTGAGTGGGCGGAGGCTATTTCTGGCTTCACCAAATACCCTTCGAGATGGAAAGGTCAGTTTCACTAACTCAGACAAATTGCCATTGTGTGCTGACGCGGCTAGAGATCAATCTCTCCAATCACGATATTGAATTCCAGTTCTCGTCGACTGAATTCAAAGGGACTTTTCACCTCCTGCTCATGTCTAGCGACCAAGTACACCACAGTGAGGAGAAGAAGAGGATCGGAGATCTCGCTGCCCAAGACTGTGCCAAGAAAGGAATCATGGTTCTCTTGCAAGGTACAGGCGCAATGTCTTCGTGGATGAAACTGCAAATGTAGTACGTTGCCTACTACGCAAGCAACTCGTCCGACGACGTCCTTTCTAACAGCACGATACAGCATGCTTCAGCATAAAAATATCACCGTCATGCCGCTTTCGAGATGTCAACAACTTGCACCAACCGTTGAGCAGCTACGAAGTCATTGCAATGTAGACACCAACAGTTGCCTTCGGGGTGATGAGCAAGCAATCCGTGAGGAAATCATTCGAAACTGTGTCCAAGGACGTCCTCTAGCACACCATAGAATCGCAAAGGTCATGACATGTGTCAAAGGACTGTCGCATTTGGTTGCCCTGCTAAAGACGAAAGAAGGGCAAGAAAAAATCTGCAACATTCTGGGAAAGGACGACGGCCAACGATTCATGGCGTACTTTGAAGAAGGTCCGAAACCGCAGTAGCAACGCCCTGAATCACGAAATGCACGACCGACACAGGCATCAGTAGCCGTGAATCTGTTTGCGTGAGCTGACACTTCACGCGGTCTCGGGCATGCAACGTAACCCCTGTCGCTCTGACCCAAATTATGTGACCAACAAGGCTGAGCAGAACAAAATATCCGACAAAACTACGGCTGTCGAGTCGATGCAGAGCTAGGATTCGAGTCTTTGGCGCCAAGCGGAGGCACGAACAGCAATGAACATCCAGTTGCGGGCAAATAAGAGTCAGCCGCGCGGTAGGTGAAGCATGCCTATCGACCACGACTCAGAATACCATGCAGTCAATGGCCTGGTCAAGCGTTGAGTCAATTTGCACGGACCTTTGTCGCCACAATTGCCGAAGAATCAATCAACAACACAAATGGTCTCTTACTCATAGCCTAATCTTGTTCGCATGGAACGTGAAGACGAGACCTATTATCATCGTGATTGACGCCGATCAAGAAGCCAGCACCTAGACCGTGCCGGTTGGAGAAGAAGAAGAAATGTCCCAGCGGTAGAAACAGCATTGCGTATGTACATGTATGCATGTCCAAATAGAAGCGAAGCTTGATCGTGTAGGGATTTAAGAGGACAAATTTCTGTTTTGTTGCGTTTGTGGACGTATAACTGGTAGAACAAGGCGCTCAGATCAACGGCCTGCAAATGTGTCTCTTTGGCTCAGGCCAAGGAGTTGCCTGTCATTGTATTGTCTTGATTACATAGGTTGTGTTGTCCATCATACAAGTTGAGCTAACGTAAGTTTTCTTCTTCCCAAGAATCAGTGAACCAACTGCTTGCGTTTCATCGCCTCGAAGAGCTCTACTACTAGGTAGACAGCTCACAGGCAGCAACGTTTCGTTTCTCAAAGACTTGAGCCCATGCATGCGGCCATATTGTAGTGCCAACACGTTTTGTTGTGGCTGGCTGCATGGCACGACAGCTCAGCTCCAACGCAGTCTCATCCAATCAATGAATCTGAAGAGCCGCCGGGAGTGACCGGGGACATGGTTTACTTCGACGCCTCCCGCCAGATAGCAGGGCATAGTATTATGTGCTAGACAAGGGTTGAAGCTAAATGTTAGCGTGTGCTGTTCCGCAATTAGGGTTGAAGGATAATCAGATGGTGGAGGGTAAGTCAATTCGCAGCTCTTGTGCTATGTTGGATTTTTGGCCTTTGACTACAGCAGAAGGTCGGGATGCCACAGATTCCTGGGGCTAATGCCTCGGAAATGTCGTCAGGACGCTCATAATCCATCATGGACATCTGGCAGGTGCTTGCTCAGCTGGAGGGGCTTTGTCGCGTTTGGTCTTGAGCGAGTCAGTGCCCGTTTTCAGCCGGGGGAAAGCTCGTAGGGTTGAGTGTTTTTTCTTGGCTCCATAGTCGCAATACTCGAGGCTGGAACTTTGACTGTGCCTTTCCGACGCCGGCACCATAAACTTCTTGTGTGGAACCAGCCTGCCGATTCCAGAAGTGTGGACAGGTCGGTCATGTGTTTTCTTCCTGATGGCATGACCATATTCCTAGTATGTATGTTACGCCCCCGCGCGTTAGTTAACCGTCAGAAGAGAGTGGTGACATATTTTCTTTGTCCAGTGAAAATTGAAAATGATGGCATGGAGGCATGGAGGCATGACGACGAATGACATGAAACAGAAAATGGACGACTAGCTTTGATTTGACGGAGCGGTGGTCGAGGCCGGACCCGAGGGAAACAATGTGAGACCAGCACCAGCACCAGACCAAGCCGCGGGAAGATCAGGCGACGCCGGGTCGGCGGGAAGAAGGAAGACGGCGAACGAACGACGACGTGGACGAGCGGTGGCTGGCGTGGCGATGGGTGAAAATGGTAGCTCGGACAAGTAACCCTGCCTTTCTATCCTGTGGGGTCTATTTATGCAGTGTCACAACACACTGGAACACGACGATGGCACACGACGGTGGAACACGACGGTGGAACACGACGGTTGAACACGTTGGTAGGTTGAAGACGAGGAAGGTACGCCCAAGCCAAGTGCCAAGCAAGTGAAGCAACGGCAGGGGGTGGGGGTGAGGCGGCGCCAGCGATCAAGGGGAAGCAGGGCGTTGTTATGTTAATTGGCCATGACGGGCTGTGACTGGTCGTGGCTGGTCGTGACTGTGTGTGGTGCAGCGCCTAACCGCCGGCGCTCCCCCCCCCCCCCCTTCCTCCCCCCTCCTCTCCTTCATCACCTCGAACCGCACCGTGATTTGTCGTCGTCCATAATGGATTGCTGTATACCTCCTCCCTTGGGCTATCCGTCTACCGTCTACCCCCCTCTATTGGACCGGATTCTTCTGGCTGTCTTCTCACGCCATCATCCCTCACGCGCTAACATCGATGGCGTGTCTACATCTAAACCAGCGGTTGGCAGTCGACATCTGGAGCCATGCTGCATGTTATACGTTATGTGTGGTGTACCATCTGCCGTGGTTACGGTGATGGATTGCTGTGTTTCCACCTCTGCTTTAATGCAAGCTTTTCTCCTTCCACCTCTCCTCGTCCTTTCTTACAGCAACTCTACACCTCGAACCGGATCTCCGACGTGTTTTGCCTTACCCTCTGCGGCCTCGAAATTGCCTCACTTGCATACAAGACGTAGAAGCAATACGCTGCAAGCTGTCGCCACGATACCGGACAAGCCAATACATGACAGTTTTGTGACAACCCAACTACACCTGGGTCTGGTGGAAAGAGATTAATACCAGTACCGTACGGATGCTTTCTGTCACATTACCACCGATTCCACCACAGTCGTATAATACGGCATCGAGACACCGACTCGACTTGCTACCGTGTCCGCCTCCCTGCCAGTGTTTGTTGCGAGGGCTTGATCGGCCTCGCCCTGAGCGCGGCAGCCCTCTGGGTGTAGTCTTATCCGCAACAGAGCTCCCTGCTCGTGTTGAGAGTTGCCGAAATCGCCCTCTGCTGGAGGGTGTAAATATTTTTGTCTCTCCGTCTCAAGCCTTGGTGCTCTGTCCGTTTTCTCTCTCTTCTTTTACATTGATCAGGGACCTCTGAGAAACCAGCTTAGTATCACAGTGTCTCTCCACTTGTGATTCACTCCTGTGTGTCGCCTGTCCTCTTAGAATCACCTCCTCTGATACCAACTTGTACTACATATTCGCGAGTGCAGACCGCAGAACCCCGACGACATATTTTGGTGAACCTGCTGCCTTCCGGGCACCTTTCTCACGGATTTTTATATAAATCGCAGGCGAAAAAACAGCAGGAAGGCTTGTATTTGCCAGAATCGTTTCAAAAGGAAAGGGACTCGGTACGAAGGGCGACAAGGACAACAAACAAAACGTGTCAAGGGATAACGACAGAGGATTGAATTTGGGCGTCATGGGTAGGCTCATCAAGAACCATTGGGGTCGACTCATCATTCTGACGGCGGCTGTTTGTACGTCTCTTTACTCACGCAACATGCGCCCCGGTCGAGTATCTGACTCGGCATGCTAACTGATGCTGCAGATCAAGTGGCCGCCGCCATCGAAGGCTACTTCTGGCCGAAGGTTTTTTGGGATTTTCTGACAAAGAACTTGGACTGCGCAGTCAAGCCTATTCCAATCCTGCAGACTGTGAACTTACTTTCTGGGCTCGGGATTCTTGCATTAGAATGGCCTCTGAAACATGTTGCCGGCTCAATTCTACACCGATCGCTCGAGTTTCGACTTGCCATCCTTCCGTTGTCGGTACTTGCCTCGATTCTCATGTATCAGTCTACAAATCCCGCCATCTACTACGTGATTGGCATGGCGGTGTATTTTTGGGCATATAGCGAAGGCGAGGTACGCAAGGTTCCCCTAAAAGTCTGAATTCTTTCCCGCCCTGTACTGATAAGACGCAGATGATTTGCGAAAGGCCATGGACATTGCCACAACGAGGGGAGTCGAGGACCCAGGCGGTTTGAGATCATGATGTCTCGCCTACTGAACTATTATGGCTTGTTCCACTGGGTGTTAGAAACCCTTTGACCAGTCATCTGTTTAACATTTAGCGCGGCGTTGTTTTTGTTATAATATTACGACACGGAACCTCACGGAACTTCACGGAACATTTTGGGTATACCATGCGGCGCATTTGGGATTCTTTCTCTCTCTCTCTCTTTTTTTTTTTTTCTTTCTTTCTCTTAACATTATTTTTACTTTCTCACGATACCCGATTCAACGAAATTCCATGCGAGGACTATGGGAACGTCATGATAGAGGTGGCATGCAGTGGGCGAATGCGCATGCCGGACGCCATCATCCTCAGGCCAATCTTCACATTGTCTTTTAAGTTACAATGACAGTAACCAGTCTATCCTATTTAGTAGAGTCTGAGCTTCCGAGTTCCATGGCAGACTTTCGCATATTAAATATACGTTTTAGAGTGTACATGTCAAAATATTGCAATTCAATGAATCGCGCACAATGTATCTACCTACCTGGACATGACCATCCAAAGCCGCCATCCTGGAAAGCGCGTAGCTGAATGAGGAAGGACAAAGGAGTGCGGAGACAAGGCGGACGACGGATGCGTTTCTCCATCTTTGATGTTGCCGAGCAAAACGCTCGCTTGTCCAAAGGATGAGAAAGAGAGAGAGAGAGAGAGAGAGAGGTGCGAAGGAGTTGGAAGAGGAGACGGATGGTTTAAATGATCTCAACAATTTCCGACGCCCTCATGACGTCTATTTTTCGAAGAAAAAAAAAAAAAAAGCTGCACGGGAGGAATGACGCACTATGTCATGGATGCACGTACTACATAGTATGTACACCATATGCTGCTGCCAATGGCCGTGCACAGGCGGCCTTTTATCCAATTCAATGGTGAAAATGATGCGAGGGCTTTCGCTCTGGGTGCGACTCCAGGGGGGGGGCTGATATCACAATTCAAATAAGCGTCCACCAGCAGCCGAGACAAGCAATTGTTTCGTCTCGTCAAAACCAACGGGGGGGGGGGGGGGGGTGAGGGCTGACGATGCCAAAGGCTGGCTGGCCACAGGACGGACGGACGATAAATCATATAAAAAACGGATTCAATTGCATGTGGGGCCGTGCGATTGCCCAGATCAGTGTCATCTACCAATTGAAACTCACCACTAACCAGCGGGAGCGGGGACACTAACGTCACCAACTCAACCCGCCAGTCACAGCAGACCGACTGAGCAAAGGCCAGCCCGGGCCCCCTCCCCTGCCAATGACGTAGCTCCTGCCCCGCTACGAAACCAGACCTCAATCGTCATCAGCTCTTACCTCAACCAAGGTCAGTCAGCCAAGCCAAGCTTTGCCAGCAAAAGGAAAGCTCCGACAGAAGCTTCCACGTCCCAAGCCGTATTAAAAAGCCCCCAACGTCCTCCCATCTCCTTTCTTTCCCTCTCCAACTCTTTCCTCACACACGACAAACACAAACATCATCTCCCCCCCCCAACTCCCCACATCATTCACACCAAGTATCGGGAACACATCACATCAGCTCACCTCACTTCCTTCTCAACTTGATTCCTTTCCCAAACGGGCGCCACCAAAGAGAATCCAACCCATCAACCAGCGGCACAGCAGAGGGGAAAAAAGCCAAAAAAAAAATATTAAATAGAAACAGAGGACCGGATTGGTATCCTCCCCCTCAAGTATCAAGCGAAAACCCATACTGCACACACAAGCACACACCACCAGCCAGCTCCCAGCCGCCCAAAATGACACGCGGTGAAGCCACGCAGACAAAGGTCCATTTCCAGGGCCGCAATGACGATTTCCTCATCTTCGTGGACGACGTGGAGGAGTACAAAAAGTGGCTGAAGGGCGATACGTCCATCCCCCTAGCCCAATTCGTGTCCACCTTCAAGGTCTTCCTAACTCACAAGTACGCCCTGCCTCCCGCACGCATGCCTTTCGTTCCCCCTCTCTTGCTGTTATCCTCCGTCACTACACGCAGGATATCTCGACCTGCATTTGTCCAACCCCCCGGACTTGAAGTTCTTGTCTTCACTGCCTGTGAGCGAAGCGGGTTCCACTGACGCGTGACGGATACATGTAGGCAAGGGACACAGGGCACGTATGACACTGCTTCCAAGGGCACGTTGGCCACCGAGTTTGACACAGAGGACGTGGATGAGGTCATCAAGAAGATTCTCAAGGATGGCTCTATGCAAACTGTCGAAGTACGGGAAACCCCAACCCCCCCTCCTCTTTTCCCTCATTTCTAGCAATACTTACTGATTCACTTGCTACAGATGCCTGCCCGACAAGGCGTCACAAACGACAGCATGAGCTCTATGAAGTCCCGTTAAGGATCCTACCATGAATATCGGGCGTTGATAGCTATGAGTCAGGGGCGTGATGCTTTTCCTTTTCTTTAATGAAAGCAGGGAAATATCTACAATTTTCTGAGACAGGTCTATTGTAACTTTTTACAAAGGAGAAGAAAGAAAGAAAGAAAAAAGAAAAAGAAAGAACGCCTATGATCTGCAATGGCTGAAATACAGCTATGCTTGGCCTGCTCTCTTTGCCTGCGCCGGTGGTACCGTGCGCACAATGTCATACATAGTCGCCAGAGCCACCATGTGGATGTCAGCAAATCGATGAATCTTTTGTACATGCGAAATCGGTGACTGTTCCCATGTGTATGGCTTCCATAAAGTATGTCAGTAAAAGCAAAAGCTTTCCCCGTGTAACCTGTAGGCAATTATTGAAGTACTTGTTTTTTTTTATGCTGCCGAATCGCGTGTTTGGCGTGTTTTCCCAGTACTCACCCGTGTACCTAACCCCCCCCCCCCCCCCCCTCCTCCTCCTCCTCGCCTCAGACGACGACCAGTCGCAGGTCCCTAGATTCTTCTCTCTCCAATCTTCTCACGAGGCATATACCTCGGGACACTTGGGAAGATCAAAATACAGAAACGTCACTTTGCCTGACGCGTGGCCCAGGATAACGACATCCTCACAGATGGCCAGCACGTTGGACGTATAGCTCCCGGGCAGCAACATCAGCACGTCCTGCCCTTCTATCCACACGTCACCGAGCCTGGCTTCGGCCTCCATGCCGGGAAAGGCGACTGGCTTATAGACGAACAAGGTGTTGGCCGGCGCCTTCTTGTTTAGCGCCAGCTGTTCAGAGGCGCCGATGGCCACGGAGCCGGCCGTCGTCACCAGCGTCTTACCGTCTGCCGACATGGCCATGTGCGAAAATGACTGCTGCTGGTTGGCCACCCTGCGTCTGGACCCGGATGTCTTGTCCAGGGCGTAGATGCATCCGCCGATGGTTCCCATCATGACGGTCGAGTCGTCCGCGGTGAAGACGAGGCCAGAGGGCTCCACCGTGTCTCCCTTCCTGAAGACGTGCGTCTGGCAGCCGGTTGTCGAGTCCCAGAGGGCGACTGAGCCCGTCTTGTCCACAGACGCCAGAGTCTTGCCGTCGTTGGAAAAGGCGATGCAGGACCGGGTCTCGCTCTGTCCCTTGATGGCAAAGCTTGATCCCGTCTCCACCGTCCACAAGCGAACCGTCTCATCGCTCGAGGAAGAGGCAACCGTCTTGCCGTCTGGAGCAAACGCAACGCGTCTGACGGCCGACGAATGGCCGTTCCAGGTTTGGAGACAGTCACCGCTCTGGACGTTCCACAGTCGCACCGTCTTATCGTCGGACCCGGAAACCAGAGTTTGACCGTCGGGGGAGAAGGCGACGGTATACACATTGTGCTTGTGGCCGTTGAGGCGATGCAAGCATTCGCCTCGTTCAATGTCCCAGAGCCGGACATCTCCATCGTACGAGGCCGTCGCCGCCAATGTCTTGTCAGGAGACACAACCACATCTGCTACCTGGCTGCGGTGGCTTTGCGCGGCCTGTTCTTGTTGGCTCCAGTCCTTCATATCCAGCAGACGAGTGGTGTCCTCTAGGCCAGCCATGGCGATGGTCTTGAGGTCTGGCGACAGGGCAATTGTAGGCCAGTTGCTCCATCCTGGACTGAAGCTTTGCTTGCAAGTTCCACTCTCTATATCCCACAGGCAGATGGTGCCATCGCTGGAAACCGAGGCAAGAGTCTTGCTGTCTGCCGCAAAAGTAAAGTCTCGGAATGCTTCGTCGTACCTTTTCAGCATCCGCGCATTGTGACCTGTGCCGGTTGCGACATCCCACAATCCAATGAGGTTCTCTAGAAACGACACAGCCAGGACACTGTTGTCTGGTGACAGGGCAATGATGCTCTTGCTCTCGCCCTTGGCTGTGAAAATCTGGTGGATGCTGTTCGTCTCTGCATCCCACATGTGCACTGTGGCATCGTACAGGACGAGGACAACACCCTCGTTGTCTGACTGGAAGTTCGCGCAGGCAATCTTGCATTTCTGGGGGTGGGTGATTGTCCGTGTTTGAGACTTCGTCTGCAGGTCACAGACGTGCAAAGTGTCGCCGTATACGGCCAATATCGATTTCGAATTAGCAGAGAAGCTCAACTCCTCCGCAAAGCCCGTCGAGTCGGGGAGAAAGATTGTGCAAGCGACGATCCATGACCGCGTATCCCAAATCGTCACAGAACCCTCCGTACCGGTGGATAAGAGATTCCCATCCTCGGAGAATGCCAGCGCCGTCACGGAACCGTACCGACCGTCGAGGGTACGTGTGCTGGAGTCGCCTGTTTGGTTCGTCGTGACCATGCCTCGGATGAAGGGCAGACGTTCGTCCCAGCCAAACTTGCGAACAGAGCTGTCATTGGGGCTGAAAAGCAACGCAGTGCCATATGTCTGCAAAGCTGCCGCCTTGATGGTTGATTTATGTGTCGTGAGAAACCTTTCGGCGTCCAGGAGAAACCTTTGCAGTGGAACAGAGGACTGGAAGCGCGGCTAATCAATCAACACGCGTGAGCATACGGTCATGCGTGCTCATGTCTCGAAATCAATCGATATGTATATACATATATATATATATATATATACAGCATAGGGTTGGATTGCTTTACCTGCGCAATGAGCATCCGGATGGACTCTAGCCCCTCCGACAGCTTTCCAAGAAGCGACAGGCTCTCGACCCAGCGGAGAAAGTAGCTTCGTAGAAACAACAGGACCTCTTGGGGCGAGACGAGATCGGATGATGCCTTCGATCCACCGGCATCACAGAGGTGATGTATCCAAAACGTGCTGGAATACGCTATGCCGGCAAGCGGGTCATTGCCGGAGCCGTTGACGGGTTCGGCGAGAAACCGGGGGAAGTATCCGTTTCCTGGTAGGTGATACATGTTGTGCTTCAGAGTATGCCGCATCTCACTGATTGAACGCTGGGCAACAACCTGGTGGCTCATGACAGCATATCCTCGATCCAGCATTTCGCCATATCTCTGGCGGAGGTAGTCCCTGGCAGACTGGTGGACAAGAGAGACTTCCCTGCCAGTCATTGCGAGCATGGAACCACACGCTTTGACAACGTTCAACGGCTTGACGGGGGAACCCAGACCTGCAACAACGCCGAGCTCGCGCAACGTGAGGGGTCGGTAGGCGAGATATACGGCTGCGATGACATTTCTGCAGCGATTCCGCTGAAGAACATGATATGTGTCAATCTTGGCCATGATGTACGCGTACAGGGCCGGAAGTCCTGCTGGTAGTCTCTTGATGGTTTCCGCCGCCTCCTTGCCGTCAACTCCCTCAAGCTCCTTGAGCGCAAGCGCGGCCCACAAGAAGGTATTGGAAGCTCGCTCGTATATCTCGTCGGACAGCAGCAGCAACAGCGACTCGTCTTCGTAGCCTGGTCTTTTCGTTTCCCTCAACTCGGAAAGCTTCTGCGTGATATATGCATAGACTGGCCCCTGCAATCTCTGCGCATCCAACTCTACAGGGGACTCGTCGATGGCCGCGCTCGTCAATTCCAGTCCCGGTCTGCCCGAGATTAACCATCTTACCTTGTCCGAGAGGCGCAGAGATGTAAACATCAGTTGAATCATGTCACTAGCTCTTCCATCGCACTCATCCAAGGCATCAACAACAAAGCACGCGGGCGTCATCGCGGGGTCCTTGAGCATGCTCTCCAGTGCTTCAGACATGGCGCTGAAGGCGTTCGAATCCGTGAAGAGAGCTGATCCGGCATATCGGTGCTTGGAACGCAAATGCCGAATCAAGCGCGGCTGTTGCACAAGAAGCATCCAGAGTAGGCCTCGGAGAATGGCCGTCGCATTGTTCCTACTCTGATCATCCGTGCCTTGACAAAAGTAGTACGACACGCTTGGAACAAAGACAGCCGATTGGGTCGAGATCTCGCGTACGATGCCAATCAACAACATCGTCTTGCCGGTTCCAGGTCCCCCCTTTATCCACAGCATGCGGTCAACGTTGTGCTTCTGCCAGTCAGAGAAGGAATGGAACTCCTGCGTTCCCATGACCCAGGAACATGCAATGTCCATGAGCCGGTCGTTCTTTCTCTCCAGTCTGTTCAGTTCGCGCATTGGGTCGACAAAGAATAGGTCCCGGAGACAGGCCGAGTCCTTGTCATCCGCCACTTTTTCTTTCTGGGCGGAGATAAAGTCTTGGAGGTCTTGGTGGATATTCCCTAGAGTCGACTGCATTTTATCGCCATTCTGCATAAGCTTGGATAGCTGCTCGAGTGAACTCTGGGTATTGTATTGCACAGAAGCAGCCCGGAGTGCCTCCTCGGCGGTCCTAATCTCTTCCAGGTCTTTGTCCCAACGGTCCCATAAGGCGAGTTCACGGAGGTATGTCAAGCTAGAGTTCCGGTAGTAGGAAATGACGCTCTTCATCTGATAGAGCAACAATCTCCTGTAGAGGTCAAAGACGAGCGTCTCGAGACGTTGCGTGACCACAGTCGCAGGCTCTTGACCCCCGACGATGCTTCTTTCATCTAAAAGATGATCTACCAATGAGCAGTACCAGTCCATTCGCGAGACCACGTGCGTGATGCCCACCAGATTCGCTCTCGACACTCTGGCTGGATTTGTGAGAATCTGTGAGCTCATTAGCGATCCCCGTACACCCCAAAGACTTGGCCATGATTGGATTCTGACTTGTAAAGCAACGCATACACCGGCCCATGGCAGTGCTGCCTGTGGGACGTTCTTGATGGCCACATCAATGGCCCCTCTGGCCTGAAGAACAAAGCAGGCGACATCACCTACGGCCTGGGCCATCTTGGAGTCATTGGCGAATTTCTCTCGGCCCTTCATGACGAGATTACGCATGTGAGCTTGGCGCTTTATGGGATCCTTGAGCTCAGTAGCTAGGTGATTGGAGGTTTCCGTGTCCAGGTTCTGCTCATCGTCGCCGGCAATGGCAAGTGTCAGCGTCTTCACGTACGACCTGACAATACCGGCGGTGGCCCCAGCATCTTCCAGGCCATCGTAGGCGTCATTCCAGAGCCTTTGGGATTTTGATTGGCCTCGCTGTTCGTCGTCAGAAGACTCCCGTCGCCGAGCTGGGACTCCGGCTTCGACAGCTGGTTCCGCAGCTTGTTGCGCTACCACGGCGGTCACAATCTGCTTGGGGAGAGCCCGAATCTCGGCTTGAACGACCTTCGTGACTGCTTTGATAGTTTGGTCGACAGCGGATTTCACAATCGTGGGTACAAAGGCCTGCGAGACTTTGTGTGTGAGGACACGACCCGTCTTCGACGTCGTCGTCGCCATCCTGGAGTTGGCTGCCAAGTTGTTTGTTCGTGTTGCACCACAAATCGCCCTCACAGGCCAGCCCCTAGCAAAGAGGTATATTATTGCGAAGGAAATGGATAAATCTGTCAAGACGCACCTTTCTTGTGGCTATGGTGCCGAAAGACGTGAGCACTCTGTCTTTTATGTTCGATTTGGTCTTTCCCCCGTCACCTTTCCCCGTCGTATTTAACTTTTCCCCCAGAGAAGGCGCCATGCTGCGAGTTATTCGTTGAGCTGATTTTTGCCAGTGCAGCAACTGGCACCAGATCCAGCCCTCGCCTCGTACCTTTCTTGGCGCATCTCACATTTCCTTGCCAAAAACGGGAATGGCAGATACCACCATCAACTTGCCGCATCTGGCAAGACTCAGATCCCACTTCTTGTTCTTTGCTACTACTACTACTACTACTAAGTAGTACCTTTTCCATAACTACTAGTAGTAGTAGTACTAGATGCGCAACGCGTGGTCACGTGTAGTGAGTACTTGAAAGGAAACAACAGATGCAATACGTATGTCATGTTTTTTTTTTCCCTCAACACCTTCCAGTTCACCAGCCGCCACTTTCCCAAGGCGTCCGTTTCTAAACGCAACATTTCTAATTGAAGATGCCTTGTAGTCCAAGATCTGTTCAGTCACCTTTCCTGCTCGAGGATATCAAGGAGCATGCCCCAAAGGTTGGCTCATTCAACTTGTTCGCACCGATGCCGACTCCCTTTCTATCGTGAGACCAAGATGACCTTGTTGCTTGCAATGGAGATGCGCGGCTTTCTTTCGAATCACTGATCCCACTCTGATTGACATCAATTGCTCCTAGCCAGCTAGGTTGTGATTTATCCTTAAATGCCATCTCCATTGTGGATGGACGGCAAGAGTCCTCAAAGGACAATCTCTGCCTCAAGCCTTCGGTTCTTTTGGCTAGCGAGCTGGCGATACTGACCACGCTTAGCTTCCGCATGACGGCTGAAGCTGATGTCCTGACCATCTTTTCACCTCGAATACGTGTTGAAATACCAGGAAAGGGCAAATTTTCCCGGCTCCAAACATCCGCTAGTAGCGTCTCCAGTCGCATACGCTCTACCCTTGAAGGTGATAGAATTGACACCCGTGTTCTCGCAGATAACAGAGAGTGTGATCGACTTATGCTCAGTGAAGTCGCATTGTCAACCTTGCTTGGTGTGCATTCGCTTGTATTCTTCAGTATAACCTGATGCAACATTGGTTTCGGGCAGCTTGTTGTGGCTCTCCGGCTCGAAAGCCGTGCCGTAGTCGGACCTGCAAATTTCGTCAAAACTTTGAAGACCGGGGTTGTGTAGATGACATCACTCACCGCGTTTGAAGGCCAGCGCACCCAGACTTGTGATATTCAAATCTAGGAGAGGACACGTAGGACAAACTTCAGGCTTCTTCATGGGAGGCAAACTCAGTCGGGTACGCCATTCTACTTCTTCCTTGAGACTGCAAGCAGTCATAATGATTTCAAATAGCCGCTGATTAAATTCAAAAACAACTTTCCAGGAGAAAGGAGCAGAGTGACACTGCAGCCCTGTAATTTGGATCAATATGGTAAATTGCCTGGTGTGTGAAGTGATCCCTGCTTGCTTACCTCTACCATTATCGGCATCTTCTACCCTAACTTCATGCAAGCTGATGCAGGCCTTGAGAATGTATATTTGGTCCGCTCTACCTGCACACGCCAGGCATAAGAAGTCGTGATAAAGTAGACATATGAAATACTGTCCGTCAACTTTATTGTTATTTTGCCAACAAACATGAAGCGTGCCACATAGTCGAATGTGCCCAAGAGATCTCACACGGTCTCTGGATGCCGAGTCAAAGTTCTGATACACATTTAGCATCATGATGCTTCAGCCAAAGTTTGTGTGCAAACCTCACCTCGTTTGGAAATACGAGACGGTCTTGTAGTAGCCATGTGCGTGCAAGAATCTTCGTCATGTAAGGGTCATTTGTGACTCTGTTGATCTCGAAATTTGCTTCTCGAAATCGCAACAGCACACTACTGGCAGCCATGTGCGCATTCGGGCAGTCCAGTGTCGGCGTGTATTTCAAAAGTTCTTCAAACATCAGGGGATATTTGCAAATCCTTTGGATAGGCTTGTAAATTGTTAATACCGAGAACGTGTTGGCCGTTGGAACACTGACCTTGACCAATAGATCTTTCAATGTACAAGCTCTCCTTGAATGACAGTCGGGTAGATTGGATGAACGAAGCAGCACTGATAGAGCCTCGAGACCTCGTTGATTATCATCCCAGCCTGGCAGTACTTGATCAACTGACGCAATCTCTTGAAGTATCATGTCGTATTTGGCTCCATACTCCCCATATACGAAAAAGCGGCTCATCTGTGATATTTGACTGTCTGAGTAAACGTCTTTCCGCGATGACAATCCTTGATGACTAGTTTGGACGATTCATACCTTCTTTTCGAACACTCTCGAAACTTCCGCCACAACTTGCGGCCCTGCGAGGGACTCTCTTGGATCGTCTCCGTGTGCGGATCCTTCAGTATCGTTGCTGGCAAGCCGACTGCTCTCTGACCATTCCTCCTTGACCAAGATGGGTTTTGTCAAATGTCCACTGCAGTTCTGATCGAATACCTCATCATTGGACTGCGAAACAACGCGGCCGATCTCGGTCAGAATTTCTTCGTGAAGTTGCAGAATATCGCAAAGGGTCTGATTGATAGATCTCCGAAGCCCGGGATGTGAAGTGGGAAGCGAGGCCAACATAGTAACGTAGACCTTGGAAAGAAATCAGCACATCGTCTCAATCCACGACTAGTGTTATCGTGTATACATTGAGGAGAAAACGTATGTCACCAATGTAACCTTTCTCTGTGTAGATCAACTCGTGTAGTATCTTTCTGCGCTGCAGGGCCCGTTCGACCGATGTGCGATTCATTTGCTGTTGCAGATGACTGACTGTTTTGTCGTCACCAACGCTCCTACTCTGCACATTGAAGTCTTCAATCTCAAATTCCACTTGTGATTGGCACTGAGACAGAGTTGTTTCCGTACTCGAACCTGCAAGGCTTGAGCTCGCACTTCGAACCGCAGAGACGAATCGAAAGGACGAATCGGGTGACGACTTGCGACGAGCTGAGTGGACAGATTTTGAGCTGCGCGCAGCTTCCTCTATTCCCCAAACCCAAGGAATGGCTCTGTTACGATATGTTTTGCTTTTGATTGATGGCTGATTTGCTCGTTTTTGGAGTGAGATTATCCATTTCTGGAACGCGGACCGTGTCTTTTGCTTATTGCAGGCACCGATGCTCATATTAGCATCTTCCGAGAAAGTCGAACAGATCGGATCAGGAGAGACGGGTTGATTGACGGAATTCCTCCTGAAGTCTGCAGTATTTTCGGAAGCTATCAGGGGTTGGAGTTGATTTCTCTTGTCCTGAGACTCATCTGAGTCTCGACAGAGTGATTCGGTCCATTGTGACGGAGCAGAGCGGGAACTATGGTTAAAGGGAGACAGAGAGACTGGATGAGGAGATTTGTGATCATCCAGAGATAGGCGTGGTGTATGAAACCTTGAGACCGCAGCTGCCATATTTTCAACGACCCAAGAAAGACGTTTCAAAACAAAAACAAAACGGGGATACAAATTACTTCCAAGAACTCGGTGACTCAAAAGCAGAATGGCGGACAAGGACCAAAACAGCGTATCGCAAATTGTTGGAAATAAAAAAAAAATTGAACTGGAGAGCGAACAGCTGACAGATTCAAGGACAGGCAGGTGTAAGGAGGAAGGCGCAATCGGTTGTGGATTCTTTTTTCTTCTGTTGAGCCATTTCTCAATCGACAGAGCTTTCTTCAGCGCAATGCTCGCTGCTCCATTGAAGAGTAGAGAGAGGGAGAGGGAGGGAGAGAGGGAGGGAGGGAGAGAGAGAAGCAAAAACAAGTCTTCATCGGGCGCCTTGTATGAGTAATATGTAGAGCCATTACATGCGATGCGATCTGTGGGGTGTGTTTTGTCCCACAGGAAACAGCATCTTGGTCGATCATGCTATCCCTCCCTGCTCTTCTCATGTCATTATTTTCTGACTGCATCGGGAGTACTAGCAAGTATCAGCTTGTATTCGGACGACCTGAAGATCTGTAAAGGTGTTTCCAAAGTGGCCAACGGCCTATTTGTGTCTGACAGCTGTCTCTAGAAGCTAAAGGGGAGGACGCCACAGGCGGTGTGTGATAGCGTGGACTTCTGCCATCGATAACATCGATGACCCCCCATGATGGTACCGGAATAAAAAACATTGCACAATGAGTACGGTCTCTCGCATGCAGGGATCCATTCTAGGTTTGCCGTAAACACCAACAAGAACCGCCACAGCTGTCCAGCAACGTCATTCGAGATTAGGTAAAGGCGATGATACGCATAAGGTAGCTTGGCTTGGTCCATGCATGCAAACCCATGTATGGCTTGAATTATACGGGAGTTGGTGGCACAGGCCCAAGCGATCGGGAGGTTACACGTGTAGCAGCGCATCGTGGTTGGCCACACGAGATACCTACCGAGCAGGTAGCTTCTCTCTCAATATACGCTCCAGTGGAGAGATACTGCCGTCCTTCAATATGAGGACGATTTACGATTTGCTACTACTAGTAGGTACCTCTCCTCCTTGGTACCAGTTAAATGATAAATGCCGCGCATGTTGCACGTTCCCATGTGGCCGCTCCTACTGTGGAACGGATTTGCTCCGTCATCTCAGATGCAGTTTCGACTAAGGCTGGGGGGGGATAACTTCGGCTGATACAAGTGGTGCGGTGGCTTGCCTGGAGGCTGGAGACCGCAACCTGCAGGTGACAGTAACATCGGACCCTTCCGCCTTCTGGCTTAGCACCTCCAAACGAACACGTATGTACTATGTACGTACGTAGTAGTAGAACTTTTTGACGCCCACTCACAAGGTCACGAGCAGTGGCACTACCTTTATGGGCATATCTTCTGCCTCTCTCCAGACTTTTGAGGACGCCACTTGGTGCTGCTTTTGATTTGGCAAATCGACAATGCCACCGTCCTGAATTTTTTTTTTGTAATATTCCTTTCTTCACTCCCGACCGTCTGGACACTATTGCCACTCGTCAAGTTTTGAACCCTGTTTGTACTCACTCGGCTCGTCGCAAGTCAAGATGGAAAACGCATTTTCATGTCCTATCGGGACTGTGTTGTCTCACTTCGATGTGGATGAGCAGAACGGCCTGAACGACAGCAAAGTCGAGGAATTTCGAACCAAACACGGCCGTAATGGTATGCGAAGTCCACCTATCTTTCTGCCGATGGACTTCGTCATCGATGCTCAGCATCTGATTCGGAACGCCCCGCCAATGGACCTCTGCAACATCGACCGAAACTGACCAACATTCATAGCTATCCCCGAAGAGCCTCCTACTCCCTTGTGGGAGCTCATCTTGGAGCAATTCAAAGACCAACTCGTCATCATTCTGCTCGGCTCCGCTGCCGTCTCCTTTGTTCTAGCACTTTTCGAAGACGAAGGCGGCTGGAGCGCCTTCGTTGATCCTGCGGTTGTAGGTGAAGCCCTATAGGAAATCGGCCAGAATACCGTCCTCCAGAGATCATCCATAGCTAACTTTCCTCCTCTTCTAAAACAGATTCTAACCATTCTGATTCTCAACTCCGTTGTCGGCGTCTCTCAAGAAAGCAGTGCCGAGAAAGCGATCGCCGCCCTCCAAGAGTACTCGGCCAACGAGGCCAACGTCATTCGTAACAGTGGTCATATATCCCGTGTCAAGGCCGAAGATCTTGTGCCTGGCGATATTATCACCGTTTCTGTCGGAGACCGTATTCCTGCCGACTGCCGCATCATTGCCATCGAAAGCAACAGTTTTGCCGTGGACCAAGCCATTCTGACTGGAGAAAGCGAAAGTGTTGGCAAGGATGACGAGATTGTCGTGTCAGATGATCGCTGTGTCTTGCAAGATCAAGTCAACATGCTCTTTTCCGGCACCACTGTTGTTACCGGCCGCGCTCGGGCCGTTGTTGTTCTTACTGGCTCAAACACCGCCATTGGGGATATACATGAGAGCATCACCGCCCAGATTTCGGAACCGACCCCCCTCAAGCAGAAGCTAAATGATTTCGGCGACAATCTGGCCAAGGTGATAACGGTTATTTGCATACTGGTTTGGTTGATCAACATTCCCAATTTCAACGATCCTAGCCACGGTAGTTGGACCAAGGGCGCCATTTACTACCTCAAGATTGCGGTGTCGCTGGGCGTCGCCGCTATTCCTGAAGGTCTTGCTGTCGTCATCACCACCTGCTTGGCCCTTGGAACCCGAAAGATGGCGGCGAAAAACGCCGTGGTCCGCAGTCTGCCCTCGGTGGAAACGCTGGGGAGCTGCAGTGTCATTTGCTCGGACAAGACTGGTACTCTGACCACCAACCAGATGAGCGTCAACAAGATTGTCTACCTCGACGAGGCCGGTAGTGATTTGACGGAACTAGACGTCGAAGGCACCACTTTTTCCCCCAAAGGTTCAATTCTTGCCAATGGCAAACCGGTGGATGATATCGCCTCCTCGTCTGACACGGTTCGCCAAATGACACAGGTTGCCGCCATCTGCAACGACGCCTGCCTTGCATACGACTCGCGTTCTGCGACCTTTTCCAATGTCGGCGAACCCACGGAAGGAGCGCTCCGAGTCTTGGTGGAGAAGATCGGACCTTGCCCCCCGGAAAACACTCCTCCCGAGGACTGTGTTCATCATGCTAGCCATTACTATGAGAAGCAGTTCCCTCGTCTCGCCACTTTTGAATTCTCGCGAGACCGGAAGAGCATGTCCGTTCTTGTTCAGGACGGAAACCAGAAGAAACTGTTCGTCAAAGGAGCCCCGGAATCAATTATTGAACGTTGCACCCATACTTTGGTCGGCGCCCACGGCAAGAAGGTTGCTCTCAGCGGCGCTTTGTCCGATCTCTTGATGAGGGAGGTGATTGATTATGGCAACCGCGGTCTCCGTGTCATTGCCCTGGCCAGTATTGATGACGTCTCCGGCAATCCACTGCTGTCGGCCAAGACCACGGAACAGTATGCTCAACTGGAACAGAACATGACTTTCTTGGGCCTGGTCGGTATGCTGGATCCCCCCCGGCAGGAGGTTCCTGACTCCATCGAAAATTGCAAGAAGGCAGGCATTCGTGTCATTGTCATCACGGGAGATAACCGCAATACCGCAGAGACCATCTGCCGGCAGATTGGCGTTTTCGGTGCGGACGAGGACCTCACCTCTAAGAGCTACACTGGGCGCGAGTTCGACAACTTGAGCCCGAGCGAACAACTCGAGGCTGCCAAGACGGCTTCTTTGTTTTCTCGCGTAGAACCCGGCCACAAGTCCAAGCTGGTCGACCTCCTTCAATCTCTCGGCGAAGTGGTGGCAATGACGGGTGATGGCGTGAATGACGCTCCTGCTTTGAAAAAGGCGGATATCGGTGTGGCCATGGGCTCCGGCACCGACGTGTCCAAACTGGCTGCTGACATGGTTCTCGCCGACAGCAACTTTGCGACGATTGAAGTTGCCATTGAGGAGGGTCGTGCGATTTACAACAATACCCAACAATTCATCCGATACCTCATCTCGTCCAACATTGGTGAGGTTGTGTCGATTTTCCTGACAGCTGCGCTCGGAATGCCAGAGGCTCTGATTCCCGTTCAACTACTCTGGGTCAATTTGGTCACGGACGGTCTCCCCGCCACTGCCCTGTCGTTCAACCCACCGGATCATGATATCATGAGACGGCAACCACGAAAGAGGGATGAACCGCTCATTGGTGGATGGCTCTTCCTACGCTACCTCATCATCGGAACCTATGTCGGCCTCGCCACCGTGGCTGGCTATGCCTGGTGGTTCATGTACAACCCACAAGGCCCCCAGATCACGTTCAAGCAGCTCTCTCGCTTTCACCACTGCACTGCTGATTTCCCAGAAATCGGTTGTGACATGTTCTCCAATGACATGGCCAAGGCCGGCTCTACCGTTTCCTTGTCCATCCTCGTCGTCATCGAAATGTTCAACGCCATGAATGCGCTCTCGTCTAGCGAGTCGTTACTGTCTCTGCCGCTGTGGAAGAACATGATGCTTGTCTATGCCATTGCTCTTTCCATGGCTCTTCACTTTGCCCTTTTGTATATTCCCTTCTTGCAGACTCTCTTTGCCATTGTTCCTCTCAACGTCACTGAGTGGACGGCTGTCGTGATCATCAGCGCCCCCGTTGTGTAAGTGTTTTTTTTCTTTCTTGTTTCGCCCTCCTCCCTCCCTCCCCCCTCCTTTTTCTTCTTCCAGCAACCTCTCTTATCAAATTCTGTCTTGCTGGATTGATGCTAACTTTGAAACTCCTACAGCATACTTGACGAGATTCTCAAGCTGATTGAGCGCAACTTCTTTGCGCAAACCACATTGATCAAGTCACAGAATGCCATCAAGAGCAAAAAGGAGTTGTAAAGGAAAGGAGAAAATAAAGAAAGAAAAAAAGAAGGAAGGAAGGAAAGAAAGAAAGAAAAACTCCCCGCAAGTGGCTACAAAAGGAGAAAATAAGACCGAGGTTCCACGTAGACGTTAGACACGGACCCTGTACCATCACACCATTCAGCTCTCGCTGAGGGCGTTTCTATTGAAGTTTATAGTGGCCATTGTTTGTATCTGTGGTAGCAAAATAAAGAAAGGTGCAGGGCACAAATAAACAAGAACACCGGATGAGTGCTTTGCCAGTCATGTCGCATAGTAAACGAAGGAGAATGGCAAACGATGGCTAGGAAGAGCTGTAGCAGTGTTTTTTTGTTCTGCATCGTGCAGCTCAAGAGTCGCCGAGCCTCTAGATATTCGTACAGAGCATCGCATGCCCGCCTTACGCACCAACCCAAACGGCACCCTTTTGCATTTCAAAAATAAAGGTCATGACGGCTCGATACATACGTTCCTCATGTTGATTCCAACAACGCAAATTCTCCATTTAGTCTTGTCTGCCCTTTAGTAATCTCTTGGTGACCTTGTCTTTCTCGATGATGTAGACATGGGCGCCCCAGCCAGACAGTGCGTCTCTGTCAACGGCATTCAGGAGCGCTTGCGAGATGGTCTCGAACAAAGCATCGGGTCCCTACATGGCGACGCACGCCCCCCCAGAGTGAGCAGGGGCAAATCACGAGAGCAGAGAAAGGAAACATACCAAGTCGGGTTCCCACAGCCCCTCGCACATTCCAAAAAGCTGATCCGAGGCTGTTCCGGAGACGACAAAGTCGTGTGCGAAATCGATGCACCCAATGCTGTCAAATCCGCAGACGAAGGGCTTGCCAGTCTTGGGATCCAGACCCGCCACGACGGGCTGGACAAAGTAAGGGCCGAAACGGCGCTCGTAGAGTGACGACGAGACGAGGTTCGCGAAGGTGCGGGGTGCAATTGCTCGCTCCTCACGGAGCCGGTACATGTTGACCTTGTAGCGGAAAAGGTCGGAGACGGTGCTGACGTCGGTGGCCAGGCCGGTCAGGCCAAGAAAGACGTCGCCGTATTGGAAGATTTTGGGAAAGTTGTTGGACACGGTCAGGGCCTGGAGACCGAGGCGGAGATCGCAGGCTATTGCGACGCAGTCCTTGCCGACCATGGCGACGCAGGCGCCTCCGTCTGTTTTTGTTTGAAAGTGGGATAGGTTAGTCTCGACTCTTGCATGACGTTGTCTTGTCGGGGGATCGTGGGAATGGTTCGACAGATTGGTGAGGTGTGAGCGGGCACGAACTGATGGAGAATGGAGATGACTTTTTGAGATGGAGAATAGAGCGGAAAGTCGCAGCGAGTGGTTAGCAGATGCGTCGTGAGAAGGAGGAGGGATATTTGGTGCGTCGGGATGGGCGATGGGCTTGGCTTGTTCGGAGGTGTCACTTACCATGGCTGCGGATGATTCGACCACGACGTATGAGTGGTTTCCTGGAAAGGTACCAGTGAAGCTGTTGATCGAGCAGGATTCCGATGGCAGGTGGGGATGATGGTGGGCGGGTGTAGCGGCGTCGTGGGGAGATGCAAGTCGTGTCGTCGTCTTGAAGCTCCCTGGAGATGTTGTCGTGGGAGCTCAGCCAGAGCGAAGCACGGTATCGGGTATCACTATTGCGTCCGGAGGCGGAACCAGCTGCGGAACCAAGGCCAAGGGCCAAGACAGGCAGACAGACGACTGGCGCGTTGCCGCACGCCGCTGAAGCTCCAAGGCTACTAGGCTACTAGGGTGGAGACTGCTGGCGTCCAAGCCACTGTTGTGATTGGCCTGACTGGCTGACCTCAGCACCATACGTCAGCCAGCCTCGGGAAGCTTCCAAGAAGTTACCTACTAGTACTTACGAGTAGTATTTACTACTAACTACTACCAAGTTGTCTTCACGTTATCTCCCACAGTCAAACAATATACGGATGGCGCATTCGAAAAACACACCGGTTTCCAGCAGAGGCTTTGTGACTAGTTGGCTTGGCTGATCTCAGGGCAATCATCACTATTCAAATTCATCACAGTCGTCGACGAGCGTAGCAGCCCCCACCATAATAGCTTCACTGCCAACCCTCACACCCGTCACATATCCCCAAGAGTCTTTTTTTTTTTCCCCTTTTTGAGGGACGGGCCCTCGCCATCCTTTTTGTTTCCCTCTCAACCCGCACGTCACTTTTTATTTTTCTCTCTTTCTCATCCGTCATGGCTTCACACGTGGTCGTCATAGCTACCGACTTGCGTCGGATCACTGTGAAAGTCACTCCCGGCACGTATCTTTCGGATGTGCTGGACGAAGCGTGCAAGAAGCTCAATCTGTCGAGTAGCAAGTATCTTATGAAGTGAGGCTGCCTACGGCGACAGCTCCTCCCCGCCCTGCCCCTGCATCATCTCCCACCTCTTCACCATACTGACTAGCCAACTACTGCCAGGCATAAGCAAAAACAGGTCGATCTGTCCGTTCCCTTCCGAACATCCGGTCTAACGGGCGGCGCCAAGCTCGAACTCGTCCAGCGCTCCAACACCCCCTCTGCCGTCCAGATAGCCCTCCAAGTACCGCAACCCGAAGCCAAGGAGATCCCGGGGGGGCGCCTGATCAACAAGTTCCCATCTGACCTGACGCTATGGAAGGTCTTGCGGCAATTCGAGAGCGGCCAGGCCAGCGGCGGCAGGAACATCAACATTACGGCGAGAGGATTTGCCAGCACCACCAGCGGGAGCGGTCAGCTGTACTACGAAACGCCAGTGCTGAACATCATGGGCAGGGAGTTTTCGACGTTTGCGGAATTCCAGAAGACGTTGTCGCAGCTTGGGCACAATTCGGGAAATGTACTGATTCGGCTTGGGTTCAGGAGGACAGAACAGACGCTGTTCGATGCCATGGAACAGATTGCGCAGTCGTTCGCCGAGGCAGAGTCGCAGGACAAGGCTGCAGGCTCGAACGCCGAGCCGATGCAACAGGGGGACGTGTCGCTGGGGGAGGAGCAAAAACAAGAACCAGCCATAGACGACATGCCATCAGAGGAACCGGATGCTTCGCGACCCGAGTCCTCGATGCCGCCAGCAGGCCCAGAGTCATGCCCAGACTCCGCAGATGGATCGGACAACCGGGCATCCTCCGCATCACAGGACCCCTACCGGCCCGTCAACGTCTTCCTCGCCCCCACAGGAGATACTCCTGCAGCAGCGTTGGTGGCTACCTCGGAGTCGGATTTCACTCCCACCGTCGCCCACGCACAACTCCACCAGGCAAGATTACTGCAGAGCTCGCGAAATAAACGACTAGCGTCGGACAGGGAGCTCCGGGAAAGGGCAGAGGCAGAAGAGGCCCGCATCGCGTCCATGAGCCATGTGCTCGTCAAGATACGATTTCCCGACAACACCAGCAGCGAATGGCAGGCCAGCCCGTCGGAGACAGGAGCGTTCCTGTACGAAGCCGTGCGACACGTCATGGCGGACCCCAGCCAGAAGTTCCGCCTGGTTCTATCGGGGAGCAAGACGATCATCAAGGATGACAGCAGCCAGGCCCACAGCCTAGTCAGGGGCTACAAGTTCTCAAGCAGAGTGCTGGTCAATCTGGTGTGGGAAGATACGGTGCCCGAGTCCGTCCGGAAGCAGCCCTTCCTCCGGGCCAACGTCATGAAGCACGGCCGGGAGGTCAAGATGCCTGATCCTCCGCAGGTTCAGGAGGAGGAGCCGCACACCATGCCTGCGGAGCAGGGTGGCGAGCAAGACAAGAAGGACAGGAGTGGTGACGGCATCAAGAAGATTCCCAAATGGCTGAAGCTGGGGAAGAAGTGATATTGTGGCGGGTCGACACAGGGAAACTTTCGGTCGTACATCCGTCACGTGGGATCAGGCGTTTCTATTCTCTGTCGAAACCGCACCTCCTGGATGCTGTATAGTTGTTATTCAGGGATGTGGTTGTGGCTCGGCGTTATAACGCATCATGGGTGTTGGTACAGCGAATTGCGTCGGTATAGTCGACAGAGATGTGTGGTTTTCTACTGGCAGCGAAGAAAGAGAACATAGCGGCATATTTCACTTTGCAATATACTGAACGGAAGCGATCCTTTCCTTCTTGGTACCCCACAAGGCGTGCAATTCTTGTTCACCATGCGTCTTGCTGCGTGGACATGTCTCACTGGATATATGATAGAAGTAGACGACACATGGGAAAGCTTCATATTCAGGGATAATCAAGGCTAAGCACAGTAACACAAGAATGTAAGATTTGTTTGATACATTTGCAGAGTAAAATGGTTTTTTTTTATTCTCTGACAAAGGAAATCCTTGCTACCCTTAAACCCATGTATGATTTGCGCCTCATAATTTTGCCATTATGCTTCCAAAAGATGAATTGTTTAGTGGGCACGGCGGGACTCAGCGATGACGCGCTGGAGCTCGTCAACCTTCTTCTTGGCACGGCCGAAAGTACCGAGCTGGATGGGACCATGTTAGCTGAGTCGCAGGTGTGGAGGGTCGAAATAGGCAGCTTCCTCTACGTACCCTCTTCTTGGCCAGCTTGCGGGCACGCTTGTCCTTCGAGTTGCGGAGCAGTTCGATGACTCGGCGCTCGTAGGGAGCGAGGCTAGAGACTATGTTAGTTTTACGGATTCCGTTTTTGTGAGGATCTGGAGACTTTTGCTCTTCTCGATTGGATGCGTGCACGTGAAGGGGATGTCGACATGTTCGATCGAGAAAAATGTTTCATCGAAGATACCGACGTTCGCCATGATGAAGAGACCGTGGTGCACGGGACGCATTCATGGCAACCTCTCCGTTCAGCGTTCCCACGCGCACACGATCCATCAAAGAGAGAGAAAATCAGTTGAAAACAGCCGACTCAAGACCTACCCAGCAACTTCCTTGACAACCTCACGCACAAAGGCAGTGCGCTTGCTCAGGTGGCCCTTGGTGCGGGACACACGGGGCTTGACAACACGGGGAGTGGTTTTCTAGAAACATTGTTTTTTCGCCCAAGGAAAAGGAGAAAAGAAGAAATTCCAGGCGAACATGTCAGCGTCCATCGTCTGCTTTGGCGAAGAAGAAGAAGAAGAAGTCACCACCTCGCGGCGGAGGAGGTTTCAGAAAAAAAAAAAAAAGAGCGACGCAGCAGAGATCCTCCACGAGGTGAGACTATCAACATGGCATGGCAGCACGTACGTGGCCGCGGTTCAGACCAATGGTCAGACCGGTTCTGGCGGGAGCTTCCTTGGCCATCTTTGTCGAGGGAATTTGGCGATGGTTGTCGACTTCGGCGTTGGGCGGATGGTGAGAGGAGAGAAAAAGAAGGCGCTCCGTAGCCAGTTTCTCGTAAATTCCGCTGTATGGGGCCCACCCCCCACCTCACAGGGACCTGCTAACCAAAAAAAATGTCCAAAATAAAAATAAAAATGAAATCAACTTCTTGTGGATCACGTGCTTAAGCGAAGGAACAAGCCTTTGGGCTTCGTGTATCGGGAATACTATACTCCGGACTTGGTGGTGGCACAGGTGGGTCAGTCTGTCCCTGAACGGTTGAACGGGCTGACGCATGGAAGTGGGGGCTTGTCTTGATCGAGCAGCGGGGCATTTTCTAATTCGCGACGGCGCGTTGTCACACTCTTTCTAGCAAGCAAGGCAAGTTACTTACTGTGAATGTGAAGTGTGTCAGGCACATGCACCATACACGTGAAGGCACGATATCACAAACACGATGACGACGAATCAGGGGGACGGGACCGTCTCCAACGAGCGCCCTCCGCTTGGCAAGCGACATGAAGAGTATCAGTATCTCGACTTGATTCGCGAAATCCTCGACGAGGGAGAAGTTCGACCTGATCGGTACGTTGGAACAAAAGACAAAGAGAGAGGGAAAGAAGAAGAGAAGACGAAGACACCGACACGCCGGGTGAGACGCTTGACAAAACGCAGCAGTCCATACTAAGGCAAAGGTGGTGATGCAGAACCGGCACCGGCACAATCAGTATTTTCGCGCCACGACCGCTCAAGTTCTCCCTCAACAGAGACGGGGTTCCCATCCTGCCGCTCCTCACAACAAAGCGCGTGTTCCTCCGCGCAGTGATTGCCGAACTGCTCTGGTTCATCGAGGGAAACACCTCCTCGCTGGCTCTCAGCGACGCGGGCGTCAAGATATGGGACGGCAACGGGTCGCGCGAGTTCCTCGACAGCCTCGGCCTCACCGACCGCGAAGTGGGCGATCTCGGGCCCGTGTACGGCTTCCAATGGCGTCACTTTGGCGCCGAGTACGTCGACGCCAAGACGGACTACAGCGGCAAGGGAGTCGATCAGCTCGCGGACGTGGTGGACAAGATCAGGAACAAGCCATACGATCGCCGCATCATCATGAGCGCGTGGAACGCACGGGACTTGCACCTCATGGCCCTGCCGCCCTGCCACGTCTTTGCGCAATTCTACGTGTCGTACCCCGGGCGGCGGCGGCGCGGCGGCAAATCTGTCCAGCGTAGTGATGCCGGGGCCGGGGCCGGGGCCGGGGCCGGGGAGTCTACACAGGAACAGCAAGCGGAAAGGGGCCATCTGAACTGCCAGCTATACCAGCGATCGTGCGACATGGGCCTCGGCGTGCCGTTCAACATCGCCAGCTACGCTCTGCTCACACACATGATTGCACATGCGTGCGACCTGGTCCCCGGCAGTCTCACCCACGTCATGGGCGACGCGCACGTCTACGCGGACCACGAAGACGCTCTGAGGGTGCAGCTCGAGCGCGAGCCTCGTGACTTTCCCGAGCTGGAGGTGACGCGCGACAAGGGCTGCAGCATAGATGGATGGAAGGTGGACGACTTTGTGGTCAAGGGCTATGACCCGCATAAGAGCATCGCCATGAAGATGTCGGTGTAGATCAGTCGTGTATGTATATAATGACGCTGCGATGAGAATAGTAGAGAGAGGATGATGGTGATGATGATGATGATGATGATAATGATGACGATGATGGCATGTACGCCAATGGAAAGGAACGGGATGTGTACTAGTAGTATGATCAGGAATGCATGGGTACGGCCCAAGACGGCGCATTTTAATTTCGCAAGCCCGGAGCAGATCCGTACGCAGTAATATAGACTTCTTATATCGCAATCTGACACTCCCTGCTGGCGGTCGTAAGATTCAGTGTCATTCAATTTGCTCAGCTGACCATGGAGTCATGCGCGCGGAGATTGGACGAACAGGTGAGGCATTTGCACAAATTGCCACGGTTTGACTCCAGTCCGTCTGAGGAGGCTTCTGAATCGTCGCGGGAGCAGCAGCACACGCTCTCTCTCCTGCTGCTGCTGCTGCTGCTGCTGCTGCTCCTTTCTCTTCCTCTTCTTCTTCTTCTTCTCCCCCTTCTCCTCCTCCTCCTCTTCCTCTTCCTCCTCCACGCCTCGTAGCAGCATTCGCCGAGCTGACGCGTAACGCATCTTCATGCAACCACGCCAACGACTGACTACCAAATCCCCGTTTGCTCCGGACCGAGAAAAAAAAAAACGAGCCACTGTGGATCGCCGAAAACCGTCGCTCTTCAAGCAAACCCCCCACCCTCCCCCCCTCCCCTCCCCTCCCCTCCTTCCTTCTCCTCCTCGACGTGGACGTAGTGTTTCTCCTCTCTCCTCTGCAGCACTCCCATTACTCGTAGGCTTGCCACAAGCAGCAAGGAAAAACGTACGTGGCCCGAACCCGAATCCCACCAGCGAAACGCAACGCGCAACACCAGGTCAGGGATCAGGGCTAATCGGGTTAACGATGCGGATGGTTGGCTCCGTCGGCCCTGCTCGCCCCGTCGAGATGAGACGGCCTGCGCACAAGGTACCGTGTCCGTATTGGCGCTCGGAAGGGGATTTTTCAATTTTATTTTTTCCAAAATGACCAAATATCTTGGGTTATAATATTATTGGGGCCGCGGCTGTTTTTTTTTTTTTTTTTTTTTTTTTTGGGGGGGGGGGGGGGGGGGGGGGGGGTGATAAGGGGAGGTTTTCTCCTGTTAAGACGGTCTTTTTCGTACATGATGGGTGTATGGTGTTGTGGGTCAAATCCAACGTTGCCTGCCGAAACTGGTCCAACGCAACACGACAGTGGTTGATGAGGCAGGGCTTTCAACAGTGCGCCGTGACCTTTTTTAAAAAAAGGAAAAAAAAAAAAAAAAGGAAAAAAAAATTTGATTCTAGCCCCCAAAACCCTCGATGGCATCCTCCCCCACACACAAACACACATACACGCACACATACATACACCCACACACACACACACACACACACACACACACACACACACACGTTGTGTCGCGACTTTGTTTCTTTCTTGTCCCTGGCTTCGCCCCAAAGCTTGAAACAGGAGACAACCTTCTAATAATATGACCTGGGAGCAGGCAGCCACTAGCCGGGCAACCGGCCGGTGGGCAAGTGGGCGTACGACGGCCTCTGGAACCTGGAACGGAGAAAGCCACCCCGACCGCGGGCCTCGAAAAGCAAAGCCGCAGGGATCCCGCTCCTACTCCTCCCCTGCCGCCCATCGTCAATCATTTCATCACGATTGATTCACTCGACCTCACCTCAACCGGTTGTTTCTCATCCACATCCAGCCCAGCCCAAAACCCCCTCGTCGACCTCCTCAACCTCCCCGACCCCCACTCGCCTTGTTTCAGTCTGCATTTTAGGTTATAGGCAGAATCCCAGCGGCATGGGGCAATATGTGGAAGAAAAGACGACGGACTACGGGCTATTGTGTCAACGTCGTGCGTGGCCCCGTCTTCGTCAACAGCCGTCGCGACTTTCGCCCGTTTGCAGCTCTTGCCGACTGACAGCGCGGGCCTTGATGGATGCCGATGTGATATGATATGCGTGATAGCAAACTCCTTCCCTCCTTTATTCCTCACCATGTATATAATAAGCCTGCATCCTTCGTCTTCTTCCATTTCAAAAGCATCCTTTCTCTCTGTACAAAAGCCCCGTCTTCTTCTCCTTCTTCTTTCTTCCAGCACTTTTTTTTTTTTTTTGCCAACATCATCCTCACTGTTGCTTTCAGTCCTGGAGACGAAAGCCTCTCTCTTTTATTGATTCAAACCACACATTCTTTTTTTTATCTTCTTTTCACATTTTAACCAATCTTTTTCCGAAATTTCCGGAAGTAAATACTTTTCTGAAGAACACAAACGAAGAAAAAAACAACGCAAGTCACCATGAAGTTCAGCACGATTTTCCTGGCATACCTGCCCTCCGCATTGGCCGCCTCTCTCGCATACAACCCGCCTCCTAGGGTGCAAACCATGGCCAAGCTGAACCCCGCGGACTGCTACCTCCCCAACACGTTCCATATCAGCAGCTTCAAGGCACACTCCAGGTCTAACTCTACTATCCATGGTGTCAACGCGACTGCCAGCGCCGTGACGTCCTTCAAGTTCACCTATATCAATGACGTGACGAACGCCACGACCACATGCCGTTACCAGCCCGGGATAGCGAAGGGAAGACAGGCGTGGAGTGCTGGCAACAAGATAACGGAGATCTCCTGCAAGGCCAAGGACGTCAGCTTTGTCTGGTCGGCCGAGAAGAGCCAGATCACCATGATCCAGAAGGTCTGCTCCGGCACCGACGGGTACGTGTTGTCCCCCCCCCCCCCCCCCTTGGCCCTGGGCCCCAACGCAACACATCATCCATCAAAAACCATCTAATTCCTGACATTTGAGAATAGAAAGTACGGATACGCAGCCTATGGCTCCGTCTCCATGCCAGTCACGTGTAGCAGGGGAAAGTGCCAGAGCCGCCAACGCACCCTCAAAGGCACTTTCTCCAAGATGACTCCCGTCAGCCACATCCCCAACGCCAGTTCTTTGGTGGCCGACAAGGATAATACCGATGTCCTTCGCCCCATCGATACCGCAATCTAGACGTCCCGTGGCAGTCTCGAGCACGTGGCATGCCCTTCGTTCGCGATTGCCATGTGAGCCCGATTGCCATGTGAGCCCGACTGCAACATGGCCCGCTGGACGGATCGGGGCGGATGCGAGCATGCGGCCACCACCATGCTGTAACTGTGACTGATGAACGTTTTCCCGGGTGGAGGGCGAAGTCTGGACAGCGACAGGAAGATGATGGATGACAACCCGCCATGTTTGAATGCAAAGCCACTTAAGCCCCGTATTCCTTGAAACCACAGTAGAGGCTAGTGAGAAGAAGAAAATACACGGATTCGTCGCATTCTCATTGGGCCTCTCTCAGAGTGCATGTCTGTTTGTGTTCCTAAACTGTCGTCCTCTATTCGCTTCGATCAAAACATGTTTACGGTGAACGAATGAAGGGCTTTTGAACGCGAGGCGCAACCCCTTCCGGGTAGGCGCCAGTGAGGCGCAAGCTCAGCGCACTGTCTCCCTCCCCCGCATTCCCCGTTATCGATCGACGGCGCGCATGAGCAACTTTGGCCGTGTGATGGCTGCATGTGGCGGCAGGTGCTAATATTAGGTACGTCAAACGTCGGTCACGAGACTCCAAGGTCCGGACATTGGGTTAAACAACAACAACAACAACAACAACAAAAAGTTTGTTTCCTCTGTTCCCGTCCGCCGCACTCGAATAATCGCCGCACTCGAATAATCGTCTTGGAACCCAGCCATTGCATATCTCTGTTCGGTATGCGTTGCGGTTGATCATGTCGAATGGGCTGTCTGTCTGGTCGGGAGAAATCGACGACTCATCACGGCTGCGCGCACGCACCCTGCGACCTTACCACAGCTCAGAGAACCCTCGTCCCGAAATCAAGCGAGCTGTTCACAGTTTTTTTTTTTTTTTTTTTTTTTTTTTAATTCATCATCGCTCTCTATCTGCATCGACCCGCCTCTTCTCTTGTTCCTTGCTTTTGGTTAGATTGAGAAGGAAAGAGTGACGGCAACTACAGTACGTCAATGATACACGCATCACGATGTGGCCATTGCTCTGCAGCATCTTGGCCTATGCCCTGCTCTCCTGCCGGACGGTGAGCTCCCAACAACAAAACACCAGGGTCGGTTCGAAGCATGGTCTGTCACAGGCACTACAACAGGAGAGCTTGAGCGCTTCACAGCCATCAAGCAGTGTGTCAACATCACTGTTCGCAGAGCTCGAACGCCTGGCCCGACTCGTTGACATATCGTACTGCGTTGGCAACACGGGCGTGCGCAAACCGTTCAAGTGTCTCTCCCGATGCAAGGAATTCCCTGAGCTGTCTCTGGAAACAACCTGGAGCACGGGCTTTCTCATGGCCGACAGCTGCGGATACATTGCCCTGGATCATGGGCACAACCGCACTAGTAGTGCACGACACGATAATGACGGTGATGGCGGTGGCAGCAACGGCGGCGATCATGGCCGATCAGAGGGTGCCATTGTCGTTGCTTTCAGGGGAACATATAGCATTGCCAACACGATTGTCGATCTGAGCACCGTGCCCCAAAAATACGTGCCATACCCGGCTCCTGACGACGGCGATAATCGGCAGCAAGACGGGTGGCGCTCGCAGAATAGAAGTCAGAGATGTGACAACTGCACCGTTCACATGGGATTCCTGCAGTCCTGGCAGCTGGCTCGAGAGACAGTCGTGCCGAAACTGAAAGCCTTGAAGGAGAAATATCCTTCTTTTCATATCCAACTGGTCGGGCATAGCCTCGGAGGTGCCGTCGCCTGTCTTGCGGCACTGGAACTGAAGCTCTCCCTCGGCTGGGATGACCTCTCCGTCACCACATTTGGAGAGCCGCGTGTAGGCAACTACCAGCTGGCGCGTTACGTCGACTTGGCATTCTCCCTCGACGGAACGTCACATCCGGAAGGCAGATCATACCGCCGTGTGACTCACAAAAATGATCCGGTCCCGCTGCTGCCTCTCGAAGATTGGGGCTACCGGTCTCACGCTGGAGAAGTGTATATTATGAAGGAGGAACTTCAGCCGTCAGAGAAAGACGTGCGGACCTGTACAGGAGATGCCGATCCAGAATGCAGCTCAGGCGTCGAAACGTCGTTGCTCCGAGGTATGCGCCGTCTGCTGCGCTCTTCTTCCCCGTCGATGTCTGCAGAAGGGAATATTTCTTTGGGGGCGTGGCCTGCACGCCTTAAGCTCTGGCAGCTCTTTTTTGCGCATCGGGATTATTTTTGGAGGTTGGGGTTGTGTGTTCCTGGCGGCGATCCCGCTAATTGGGAAAGAAGTTCGTCTGACGACGTGAATTCTGGTGAGCTGTGACTTTGTTTTTGTGACGGGGCTTTTGAGATCGCAGTGATGAGGCCGCGGTTTGTAGTTATTTTTTGTGTGATATACTTTTTGGAGAGAAAAAAAGGAAAAGGGTGAGTGGGTTAAGTTTTCTTATATTCCTCTTTACCACTGGACTCCTGCGAGGTATCTGGTAATTCGCATATATTTCCCTCTATGGATTCCACATCGAGTTGCTCAAGATGGGACGGCTTTCTCGCTTCCGCACCAAGCCAGTCGGTGCCTGTTTTGTAAAAACATTTACGGTAAATTCAGACGTCAAACATGCCATCCGTTTTGGTGGGAGGATTGATTAAAATGGAGATACGCCAAGACTGACTTATTGCTTATTGAAGCTTTTGTGTCAAACGCTGCAACAACCACAAATTTGGTCCCGCTCAATCTCGTCGTGGGGTGGCCGGATATCGGGCAGGCAATTCGACCGTGAAATTAGGTAGACAGTACCTACCTGCCCACCATCTGCCGGGCACCAAGATAGGTACCTAGGTAGTGACACATCAGTGGGTGCTCATCAATGCGCGGCGGTCCTGGTGCTCTGCGAGGAACACCGTCATCTCATGAGAGGAAATGAGGCATGCCAGTCTGTCGAAGAAACATGCGGCTGACAAAGCCGAGGTGTTGGCTCCCACATGCTGCCCAAGGTCAATGCAGCGAGAGATTACTGGACAAAGAGAGTGAAGTATGTGCGTAACTACTAACTACTACTACGTAGTAGCAGATAGCAGTACGAGGTAGTAGTGGTATGTATCTGAAGACAACAGCGCACCATACGTGTGTTGGAAAATAAAATGCATGAAAAAGAAAAACACATGGGGCATTTGATTGCGACGTGGTGATTGCGACGTCGAGGGGGGGGGGGGGGGGGGGGGGGGGGGGGGGGGGGGGGGGGGGGGGGGGGGGGGGGGGGGGGGGGGGGGGGGGGGGGGGGGGGGGGGGGGGGGGGGGGGGGGGGGGGGGGGGGGGGGGGGG